>JAPMOR010069089.1:280541-352319 GCA_026543865.1 Argiope aurantia | reverse complement strand
TTATCTGCTTTTAATATTTATAGAAATTATCTGCTTTTAATATTTATAGAAATTACAAATCAAATGGGCGATAGAATCAGATAGCAAAAGAACTATAATTTGTGTTCTAGAATCAAAATTTTATACATAAAATGTTACATTACAAGGCAAATAAATATATTAAGTTAAAAACAGCATTTTACGATAACGGCAGTCAACAATCAATAACATCAAAATAATAATAATAAAGCAGGAAAACGTTTATACTTAAACATTTATTTAGTAAAATTGTTCATTTCAGTACAGAATAGGGGGGAAACAAAAGTCAAGAGCCATAATGTAATTTTTTCTCAAGTATAACCAATTTTTACCATTCAATAGTGCAGACAAGATGTACAAGAACTGTTATATTATTTCCTGTTTATTCCTTACAGTATCGACCAAATAGGAAAATATATGGTTTGACGAAAAATCTAAAGGACCAAGATAAGAAATTAAATGATGTTAACTTACAGCTTTTCCGAGTAATTATACTATCATTAATCCAAGTAAAGATTTCTTTTGAGTAAAAAATTATCAGTCCATTCGTAAAACCGAAATTTTACCAGATCGCAAGCTGTCGCTCAGGTTTTTAGTTTTCGATTATTAAGAAAATCGGATAACATTGCCAGAAATATTCTAGAAATAGTTGACACATGTGTTCCGTATGAATAAAAAAATATGTGCATGAAAGTATCCATTAGCAAAATCAAATTTTGTTACAAAAATACTGTTAAAATATTATCATCAATGTATGATTATACAACATTAATAATTTTTATCAAGACAAAAACAGAATTTTTTTAATATTTTATAATGACTTCTGAATTTAATACTTTTATTTGAAAATAAAAGAAAATGTCTTGTTAAAATAAACATGAATTTTGACACTTTATTAATCTGTATTAATTCTGCTATTTATTTAATTTTTCAAATAAAAAAATATTAACTTTGTCTATGTAGCAACAAATCTTTATTTTTAAATTTGTTTTGATTTCGATCATGTCTTGAGTAAGGATAAAATTGACTTTAAGAAATAACGGACTTTGTTATCAAAAATGTAGTATTCTCCACATTTCAGTCGGTCTATATCGATAAATTTATGAAGACAATTTGGCTAAAATGCAAATCTCCATCTCTAAGGATAACCTAAAAGTAGCCTGTTAAAAATATTGAATCTGCTTTCATCTGTCTATTTACTTTAATTGAGAAGTGATTTTTAACTTTTTTAATCAAAGCGTAGTATGTATCAATTTTTTAAATCCACTCTATCTGTTTCAAAGTTAAGCACTAACATTATTCGAAAATTACTCGGATCTCGTCTGCAGATCAGATGGAATTCAAAAAATTCAAAAGATGATAATTTAAAAAATATACGTAACATTGGTATTATTGCCCACATTGACGCAGGTAAAACAACCACCACAGAAAGAATGTTATATTATTCAGGATTCACTAATATGATGGGAGAAGTTCATGATGGTGACACAGTAATGGATTACATGATTCAAGAGAGAGAACGTGGCATCACAATATCGTCTGCTGCTATAACATTTCAATGGAAAAACCATAAAATAAACTTAATTGACACGCCTGGGCATGTGGATTTTACTTTTGAAGTCGAACGTTCATTAAGTGTTCTGGATGGAGCTGTTGTCATATTAGATGCATCAGCTGGAGTAGAAGTTCAGACATTGAAAGTTTGGGAACAAGCAAATCGATATGGTGTACCAAGCATAATATATTTAAATAAGTTAGATAAACCTGCAGCTGACATTGACATGTGCTTGTCATCTATTAAAAAAAAGTTGAAAGTAAAACCACTCTTGTTACACACACCTGTTGGAAAAGGCAAAGAATTTGAAGGAGTTGTTGAACCACTTTTTCTGAAAAAACACTTGTGGAGCAGAAAGGGTATTGAAAAAGATGGGGTGAATTTTTTATCCCAGGATTTATCTTGTAATCAAGAAGATTCTAATTTTAAACTTATCATGGAAGAAAGAACAAAAATCATTGAAAATGTTGCTGATTTAGATGATATATTGGCAGATAAGTATTTAACAGAAGGTATTGAATGCTTAAATACTGTAGATTTACAAAGTGCTTTAAAGCGTATTACTTTAAAGAAAATTGCTATTCCTGTATTTTGTGGAAGTTCTTATAAAAATATTGCTGTTCAATTACTAATGGATGCAATTGTTGCTTATCTTCCAAGTCCTTGTGAAAGAAACTGTGATGTTTCCAGTCTTGATACAGATGAACTGTGTGCTTTAGCTTTTAAGATAATTCATAATAAAAATAAAGAACCTTTGACATTTTTAAGACTCTATTCTGGCTGCTTAAAAAGTGGTCAACGTGTTTATAATAAAAGTAAGGGTATCTCTGAAAAAGTAAGCAAACTTATGGTGCCTTTAGCTGATAATTTCAAAGAAGTTCCATCCTCCTCCTCAGGAAATATTGTTGTAGCCACAGGTTTCAAGGAAGTTGTTACTGGAGATTTGTTATTTTCTTCAGGTTCCTATGCATCAAAAGTTTTTTCAAAGAAAAGTGATGTATTAGGCCCTTTGATACAGGTTCCAGACCCTGTTTTCTTTTGTACTATTGAACCTCCATCAGTCGGATTTCAGAAACGCTTAGAATTTGCTTTGCAGTGTTTGCAACGCGAAGATCCAACATTTCAAGTCGAATTTGATGAAGCAATTGGACAAACTATTATAATGGGAATGGGAGAATTGCACATTGATGTAATCAAAGAAAGAATTCGTGTTGAATATGGCATCAATGTATATTTAGGTCCCCTGCAGATAGCATATAGAGAAACTCTTGGGAAAATTGTCGAACACACCCATGTTCTTGATAGAGCTATTAGTGGATCCAAACATTTTGCTAAAATCACAATGAAACTTTATCCTCAGAAATCTTCCTTAAAACATATCAATGTGATAGTAACTAAAGATAATAATTTAGGAAAAATACGATCTGATTATTTAAAAGCTATTAATGAAGGCATAAAAAGTGCTTTAAACAATGGACCTCTTCTGAGTTTTCCTGTTATTGATGTTGGAATTGATTTACTTTGGCTTGAAGTAGGGAAAGGTACTTCCTTAACTATGTTATCTGCAGCTGCTTCGCAGTGTGTCATGGCTGCCTTACGAAAGTCAGAAATGTGTCTTTTAGAACCAATCGTGAAGCTATCCATTGGTGTCAATAAAGGGTATGCTGGTAGAGTTTTAAATGATTTGTCGCAGAAACGTAGTCAAATCTTGAACATGGAACTGCGTGATGATGTAGAAATAATACAAGCTCTAACTCCTCTTTCAGAACTTAGAGGGTATTCTACTCAACTTCGAGCTTTAACTTCTGGTACTTGCTCCTTTACTTTAGAATTTTCAAATTATCAAAAAATGGAATCTAGTGAGCAGGAAAAAACTATATTGGGAGTGACTGGTTTCCACTCTTTGTGATGAAAGATTTCATTTGATTGTTTAGTATTTATTAATTAATAATGAAGGATTGTCTTTCTTTAAACTATATATAAACAGGGTAAACAGATGTTTGTTTTCTGCTTGTAAGTTTGAAGCCTGCTCATAAGTTGGTACATTTTGGTGCTACATTTCATGATTTCTGTCTCTTTCACTGCTCATTAATACCAATTATTTAACATTAGTACACATATTAAAATGATTATTAGTTTATTTTTAATGGAATGATTTTAATTAAACAACCCTTTGATCTTTATTCATAATTAGTAAGTCTTTGAATTGTAAACAATTAACTGAGAATTTTTGACTGGAAATAATGTATCTTAAATTTAATATATATATATATATATTAAATAATTATTTAAGAGGGAGAAATGTGAGAGATATCTTTAGTTTGTAAAATTGGTCCTTATTTATTTCTTTTATCTGTTTATGTTTTTAATAAAATATATACTTACAAATTTCTGAAATTTCATATTGGATAAAATTCCTGGAGAATACAATGTCCCCTCTAAACTCTGAGGGTTTTGTTTTGAATATATTTTTGAACATATTTTTTAATAGTTTAGATAAGAGTGATATATTTACTTAATTCTTTTTATATTTTAATCTAAAATTTCAATAATATAATAATTAAACTTGTTATAAAAATTTATTCAGAATTCCAAACTTATATTCGAGTCAAAATCAGAATTTAAAAAAAAAAATTCTGTAACTTTTCAACTTATTATCATAAGAGCAAAAATATTACTAAGCAGGTAAAACCAGTAGAATATTTTCTAATGAAGTTGTTATAAAGTAAAATGCCAATGATGGCAGTTTTAACTGTGATATCTAAAGTTGGCACTTTCCGCCCCTCCCATTTATTGACTCTAGTATGTGACCAGTCAAACTTATGCTAGTCTTATTTTCTATGTCATTTTATTTTTAGTTTGAAATATGAATAGGAAGAGAAACTTTTATACAACAAATTTCAAACTACAAATGGCCATATTTATGGAATATATATATATATCAGCAGCATGACTGATTGAAATTTTACCCACGAATCCTCCATCAGACAACAAATCACCAATAATAAACAATTCCAAAAATAAAGCAACTCATTTTCACAAAAAGAATAACTCATGTCTTTTCAAATTAAACTTTTCTTTTTGGCAAGTTTAATAGATTTATATATAAGCTGACACCCACACTTTAGTTTTAGAAAAATTACCAAAAATTCTCGCCTTATACCTAGAAATATGTGATATTTGCCATGCTAAATTTTTAGTTTATTGTAATACATTAAGTATCAATTTAATTTTAGAAAATAAATAACTAGACAAAGGGTAAGCTTAATGGCTTCAGAATAATAGATTGTATACTTGTAATAAAAGTCATGGTTTTTTAGATGCAAAGAGAAATCTCTCTTCTTTTTGGGCCTTGCTACAGTTTTTTTTAAATACAAACTGATAAATATTTTTTTTTAACTTAAATAATCAATTGGAAAAAGAAATCAGTGATTTGAATTCTTAAACTTTCAGCAAATTATATATGTTGGATGTTTAAATATCCTTATATTTCAGTTAAACTTTATAAAAAGTGCCTGTTTAGATTTTGTTAATTTATAATTCTTCAAAAAATTGTCTATACTTTGCAAAAATAAGAATTGGTAATTAAATAATTTTATTTATTCTAAAAATTGATTTCTTTAAGCAGAGCTTTCTAAGAGTAGCCCTTTTATCAGTCGATAACATGCATAATTTACCATTCTGTGTTTAATACCATTCTGACTTAACACATTCACAGAGATAAATGCAATAACATTCAGATTTATAAGCCATACTAGCCGCCTTTGGCGACCAGCCGGTTCGCCAGTATTACCGCTCGCTACAATTTTCAATTAAATATTTTAAGTAACTGGTTTCTTTATAGATTCTCAAACAAAACATTTTTAATCTTCAAATTTTGATAGTCATACCAAACTTATACAGTTGTTTAGATCGTTTCGTTCAATTTACTATATATATTTTGCTAATTTGTTGTCATTTCCGGTAAAACTTCAATTTTGATTTAAAGTGGAAATGATGAAATTGCTATTAATATAAAGATATTTTTTAATAAAACCAAGCGTTTTATTTTATTTATCATCTTTATTGTTATTTATTTATTAGTATTATTATTGAATGTGAGTATTGCAAACAGAATCGCTCGGTATTTAAGTCTTATGTGAACTACAAAATATTTTTCATAATTTATGTAATATCTCAAAGAATAATTCAACAAAAATTTATCAGATTCAGCATAAAATTCAGTTTTTAGTTTTGCTTTCAAAAGGATTGAAATGAAATCAATAATAATATTTTGTTCCGGCCTATAAATATATTTCAAAAATTATGAGGTCTAAATTTAATGCAGTAAGGTATTATATTCTGAGAAATATTCTGGACACACCAAATTTTAAATAAATGAATGAATATTTCAATTTTCCACGATCAACTAAGACTTATTTATGAAGTTTTGAATGTTAAAAATTTAGAAAAACTCAACATTTTCATAATCTTAGGCCAATTAATCTTGAGAAATCTGCACGCTGATTGGCATATTTTCTTTGAAACAATCGATGGAAAATCTAAAATTATCATTTTTTTATTGAATAGTGATATTCAAATTTTCATAAATCAGTCAGTTTAAGTGATTGATTGGAAATTAACTCTTTTTATTTAAAATATTAGAGTTTCGAGAACATTTTGTTAATCGAGATTTCTACAGCAGAAGCTTTATGTAAAATCAAAAATTCGTTATTTATTAGAGCATTTATTGAATCAAGTTACATAAAATATAATCATTCTCCATTTAGACCATTTTAGCAGATCTGTGTCTTACTAAACGTTTACAAATTAGCTGTGTGGCCCTGATTTGAATGGATATCCTTTTCATATTAAACAAAACTTGCCTTAAAATTAAACTGATTTATTGGATTAATAATATAGAGGGTATAAAAGATCGTAGAATAATTTTTCTTGAATTTATTTTTTAGAAAAAATAATATTTCATATTGGTTTCATTTCCTACAGACACGTGCCGAATATTATATTTTTGCAGATTTCATTTCCAAAAGATTTAATTTATTTTAAATTGGAGCTTTAATCAATGTGATGGCAACACTTTGAAAAAAGCTAATTTTTTTCCATGAATGCGAAATGTGCTCGTGAGGCTTAAATTTAATTTTTATTTTGTACAAAAAAAATTGTTGAAAAATATAGTTAAAATATTTATTTAAAAATTCATTAAAAATATAAATTTAATTTTAAGGTTAAAACATTGGTATAATTTAAAAGATAAATTTTTGATCTTTAACTTCATGTAAAAATCTTTTTTGTGCAGTGTTATTTTCGGAAGTTATAACAGAAACACGCCAAAATTTCGCTTGATTTTTAAATAAATGAAATTCTAATTAAAAATTGGAAAAAATAACCCCCAGGTGCACATTTCCTGCCTCAAAGGTATACACGTGCCAAATTTGGTAGCTGTAGGTTGAATGGTCTGGCCTGTAGAGCGGCAACACACACACACGTTGAGCTTTATTATAAGTATAGATTATGTATTCATTAATATATTCTGAAATTATGCAATATTTAGTAATGGATTATTAATTCATTGTTTATATTCATTTTGTTTTATATATTTAAGAATTTTCTTTATTGTGTCAAGTAATATTTTATATGAATAATTTGACTTCTGTAACTTGTAGACTTATCATAGAGAATTATGATTAACTCTGCTATTCTATTCAGGTCTATTTGATTCAAAATATTTTTGAACTACTTATGAAAATTGACAATATCAAAGTATCATTTTAGATTAATCAAATTTATTATCCAATACCATTTTCCATATCCATAAAAATTTACTAATTCAATCAGAATTGATAAAAATAATTTCCTTGAAGCAGTTTCATTTTGTTACTGTTGTTTTAAAAAAATTAGACAAACTTTAGTTAACCTTACGAGTGGCAACTTAAATATAAATTTACAAAATGAAATAGAAAAGTAGGTATTTTAATATTAGGTTTCAGTCTCTATCAACCTTTAAAAGTAGGCATTAAGTATAGGTTAATAAAAAATCTTAAAACCTTTTATTATTAATATTATTTAGGATCTATACTGAAAAAGAAATATACATATCACTCCATATCACATTTTAACTTCTTTAAATTCTACTTACTAAACAAATTTTGGATATTGCCATATTGTTTGCATGCATAATACTGTGCATTTGCAAAGGAAGTAGTTTTTAATGAATTGTCATGAAACTTTCTCTAAAATCTTTCTTTTAGTTTTCAATTCTCTGTATTTACTGCTGAGAATATAGCAATCTTTTGTGCTTTACAACGCGTATCGAGCGAAAGCACCTGTTGCTTCTCTGTATTTACTGCTGATGCAATAGCAATCTTTTGTGCTTTACAACGCATATCGAGCGAAAGCATTCATGGTTTCTCCATATACACTGACAGTATGAGTGTTTTGCAGCAGTTAAACCAAACTGATTCCTGTAATAATCTGATTATTTGTGTTATTTTTCTTCTTTTGAAGGATCTGAGAAGCAAAGGATTTGACATAATATTTTGTTGGGTACCCAGTCACGTGGGAATTAAAGGTAATGAGTTGGCAGATTCTGCCACTAAATCTGCATCAACCCATTACAGGGTTTTAAAGAATATGCATGTTGGCCTAGATCTACGAAAAATAACAAAGTGTGATGTGCAAAAGAAATAAGATATATTAGATGTAGGGGTAGTTGTTCTAGAAAATATGTATGATATTTAGCCATTATTATCCTAATTACTGTAAAGACTCTTCAGCATATTACACATTCAATCATCATTCTCAATATGTTTAGAGTGATCTCTTGAAGGACCTATAAAAAGGATTTTACTATGCGATTATTAATTGCAGTTGTAAATTATAATAATCGATTGTGAAGATTTTCGCAACCAATGTGATAAAATTTCAATTCGAAGATATGAGTTTTCAATAATAGCGATTTCTGTTGCAGTGTACTTTTAAAAAACGCCCATTCCTTTGAAAATTATCCATTGTTGAACCAATTTTGTTAAATGTTTTTTTTTTTTTTTTCAAAAAAATTCTGCTAGGTCTAAAATTTAAAAAGAAATTTTTTAAAACCTTTATTATTCAGATTATATCATTTTTTTAGGGTATTTTTCCTACTTTTGTAACTCTTACATAATTTTTTTGGTTTCCAGTGAAATTTCTTTCTAATGTATAATGGTTTGCCTGACTAACAGAGTAATACACAGTTTAAACCATTAAAGTTAAGAACATGAAATTTAACAAGAATTAACTTTGGGGATGTTAGAAGCTCTCTAAGGATGGATTTGGCAAAATTTTAACTCATTTCTTTTGGTAGCCTCAGAAAATTTGCATTAACTCTGATAGTAATAGAAAGATTTTTCTTATTCAACTTTCTGATGCTCTACATAATATTTTGAAAGATGTCATCTTCTTTGAACTCTTTAGAAAAATACAGCCACTCGCAAGTCATCAATAAAATTTTACCACTTTCCTAGGTTTTTAGAACAGAAGAAACAAATTTTTTGTCAGTACATGTGTTGGTAATTACTCAATTCTGATAAAGAAACCAGATATAAAAATCTGTTAGTGGACACAAAGTGGAAAATAGTTGTAAATTATCCTCCATAGAAAATTAATACTATGGATTTTCTCTTGAATGTATTCAGCAACCCACATATAATATAAAGTATAGAGAATGTCATGGAAAATACGAGCTAAATTCCAAAAGCAATGGGAAATGGTAAGCTGAAAATTATACTTGAATATTCCGAGAAAATGCTGCGAATTTTGTTAAAAAAGAAAAGAACAAAAAAATTAACAATCCGATTTTGCATAAGCTGTGGATTTGCAATATATATATGTATTGATATGTGACATTTTTTACAAATATATCTGCATTTTTAAAGAATTATTTTTTTCTTATAAAATATTTTTATTTTACTTCTTGAATAAAATATACTGTGCTCTTTGATTTTTTTTTTTTTTTAAGAGGGATACTTAGAAAAAGAAATTTCTGACACGAAAGAAGGAATTATTGCAAAAAACTAATGAAACAAAGGATTTTTTACTCTTGATGAATTACAATAAAATTCAAAGAAAAACCAATTTTTACAAGATGAAGAATCTGAAATTTTATTGAGAAATTTTTAAAAACTAATAATAGTGTCCTCTACTTTTTCCCTGATTCTATGCTTATTAAAATTTTCTTTAATAATCTTTTTAAAATTATATGTATAAAGAAATTAAAATAATTAAAACATAAAAGTTAATTATATTTTTTGATTTTTTTATTGAACTTAAATTTTAAAATTGTGATAAAAATCTGATATTATTACCTGATATTGATAAATTGAGTTTTAATTAATACATAATCGTTAAATGATTGATTGTGGTTCTTTTGTATAATTAACATAGACATTTGTGTTAGGGGATAGTCTTCAGTGTTTACAACATATATTAATTCTATTCAATTTGCTCTTAATCCAAATTTTCAGAATGTTCTTGTATTAATTATTGCTTAAAGATATTCTCAGTAAAAAATGAGGCTAGACTCAAATCTCTAAACAAAGCTATAACCATTTTTAGAATTCTCATATCATATTAAAATATTTTGATTAAAATTTGAAAAATTCTAAAAAGAGAAAAATCCTGTGCATAGAAAATAATTGAGTTTTATTACCCATGCGTGTATGGATGTGCTTTTATTTTTTCTTCTTCACCTGCTAAGGTGCTTCAAAACTGCTTCATTTTTTAATCCATTTTTTAACTACACATCCTGTTATAGTTGGATTCAAGAACAAAGAAAGTATGGGAGCATAATGAATTATAAGGCAGGATTCATATTTCAATGTAGTCAAAATCTGTCTCTCTTAATATCAAATAAGCAATTACAATATTCTTATACAAAAATAAAAAGAAACAGATTTCTGTTGAGTGGTTTTATTCAAAAAAGTAATGAGATTAAGAAATAAAAAATGTAACATGAAAATATAATATAAAATCTTTACTATATTATAAAAAAAACCCTGAAAAGCTAAATATTTACATGGGAGTTATTAAATTATAGTTTTAATTCTTGTTATTTTTCTGCTAGTAGTAATATTATTAATCTTTGTATTAATAACTTTCATGATGATAGGCCCAATCCCCAAGCTGACAGCATTTAACAATTCATCAAACTGGCATTATACTATGGTCCTTCTCTTTATTCTGAGATGCAATTTTAACTTTTCCTGTAAGAATGGGAGAAAAATAACTTATCTTTGTTATTATCTAATTAACATATTATGGGATCTAGCATCAGTAATCCATACCCAGTCAGGAAAAAAAAATTGCAATGTAATGCTTGAAATTTAATTAAATGCTTGACTGTAAATAAAAAATTTATTTAAACAGGCATTTAAATTACAAAGTCTTTTTATTTTTATTAATCTTCAGATGATTCTTCATCTTCAGACGATTCTTCATCTGCTGTTTGAAGCCAATTTATAAAAGTTGCAGTCTAAAAATAAAAGTAAATTTCAATAAAAATGAAGCATATATATTACTTTAAAAATGGCTAAACATTAATAACTAAAACAAAATTGTAAGCTA
Source organism: Argiope aurantia (assembly GCA_026543865.1). Classification (NCBI taxonomy): domain Eukaryota; kingdom Metazoa; phylum Arthropoda; class Arachnida; order Araneae; family Araneidae; genus Argiope; species Argiope aurantia. Next base: position 341,149 of record JAPMOR010069089.1, on the reverse strand, counting down.
AAATATAAAAGTTTTGCAGAATGGGTAATGTCTAAAATTATTTATACACAGATGATATTATTGATTGTGTATACATCTGAAGTATTCAAAGATAGCTTGCATAAAAATATCACATAGTATATGATAGATGAACATACATTTCTCTAAACAAAGTACACAATCCTGTAACTTGGAAATTGCAGAAGATATTCAAAATTGTGTTAACCTACTTTCTTAAAGATTACTAACATGTTTTGATGCAACATGTTTGATGCATGTAACATGTTTTGTTAGTTATATGCAACAAGAATATGCATTAAAAACTATTAAACTCAGTATCGTATACACATTTTTCAACAGTTTTAAAATACTGTCATTATAAATATACAATCATTTCTTTTTGTCATCGTTTCTTATTATGGAATGCAAATTATATCAAAAGAGAATGCCTAATAAAATAAAGTGGCACCAGCTGTTGCAAAGTTATATATTTTTAAAAAACTGCTGCTTTAATTCAAATAAGAGCAAAAAAACTCACCAGTTTTCTGACTTTGTCACTTTCTGGAGAAAGATCTTTAAACCATTTTATTATCACAGATTCTTTCAGAAGTTCTTTATCATACCAAAAATGAATCACTTTTATCAAGGCAGGAGCTATGTCTTCATTACTTTTCATAAATTCCTGTGAACATGGCAAAAAGTTTTATAATTGAAAAATCATTAAGAATAAAAGTACAGTCAAAATTGTAAAACATACACACACAAAACTAATAACTTTCCATTGATATTAAACTTAATACTAGATGACCTCTTGTGAAATTTTATTTAACTTTTAATCCTGCTTCTAATTATATATGTAAAATACATCTTTCAAATAACTTTATAAGAGTTTTTACATTTCAAATTACTTTATAAGAGTTTTTACAAAAGAATGGAACAATAAATTTTAAAAAGTAAATAGTTTTTTTTTTTTTTTTTTTCAAATCCGTCATGACCAAACGTCCTTCCGCTGGTGTGGAGAGGGGGGTGCCAGCTCAGGTGTCGTCCTTGTCATCTGACCGCGGTTCAAAATTACGAGGTCCGTCCCAAAATAGCCCAAGTGTTGCTTCAAAAGGGACGTTAATATAACTAAACTAAACTAAAACTTTCAAATATTGCCTAATATTAGATCAAGCTACCAAATTGTTTTTTACTATTATTATTATTATTTTTAAAAAATTCCTTTCTTTTACATTTAAGATATTTTTCCTTAAAATAGATTTGAAGTCACTTCAATAATGTAGTAAGAAGTTCAAATTAACATTTGATATGTAGCAGCTAATAATTCTGAATGCTGTAGGATATAAATAAATAATTCTGTCAGTTTAGCCAGCATATTTGCATAAAATGCTCAACAATGCTATGATATTTTGTAATATTCAGAATATTGAAAATTCATATAGTATTCTGTGCTAATAAGGTTGTATTCAACTTCCCAACTGATACATTTTGAAATTTGAATTAGTGTACTTAAAAATGATTTATTTATATCATTTTATACTGGATGCATCTACATTTCATTTCTGATTTTGGAACTAGTTTAATAAAAAAAAAATAGATAAAAATTTAAAAAAAAACAGTTAATGATTCTTTTTTTAATATTTTATAAACTTGATTTATAGTTTACTTGATTAATGATATATATTACTTTACAGCCTTATCTATTATATTAGAAATAATTATTTTCAGAAATTTTCACTGGATTTACGATAGCTTCAGTTCAATTAAAACATAAATTACAGATTTTTTTTAACTTGCACATTTTAGATTTTATTGAGATAATGAATTGATTTAAATAATATTATGGATGAAGTATTTAGTCACTGAAAATGAGTAGTAAAAGTTTGAAATACAAAAGAAAATATTATTAACATTTTAAATAACATTGCCACAGAATGGCAAGAGACAGTTGTTCAAATAGCTTTCACAAAGAATATAAATATAAAAATCAAGAAAAAATAGTTATATGTATAATAGCCAAACAAATATTATGAAAAATTATGCTTAAAATGCAAGAAAGCTCTAAATTTGAAAGACATATTTCTTAAACTACAGAATTAATTTTAGAGATTTTGAAGTTAATTAGAAATATATACAATAATTTCAAACTTTATTAAAATGTTTAAAGTAAAATGTTTGAAATTTTCTAATTGTTCAACAAACAAAAGAACATTGTTGACAACTGTTTGTGAGTTCTTTAGTATTCTTCTACAATTGTGCCAAAGACTATTACTACATCCCTAGTTTTAAAATATTGCTCATAAAATAAAACTTCATACTATTGAGCATCAACTAATTAAACAAATATAAACTGATACATAATATATATGATATATCCATTCTTTATGTATTCACCTCTCCTTTTCTATAAGAAGCAAAATGTCAATAATTCAGATCAAGAAAATAGAACAAGGTTCTGGTCATTGTTTAGTTGAACGATTAATTTTTTTTTTAGTCCAAAAATTTGCTTATAAAAAAAAGATACTTTATATCATCTTATGACTTAGAACTTGTATAAAATATATATCTTTTATAGAAAACAGAATTATTGCTCTAACTCACAGGAGAAAAAAAACCCCACATAACAGCAATTCTAAACCAGAGATACTTTGAAATTTTTATTACAAGATGAAAGAAAGTTTTAAAAAAAATATAGTCAAGTAATAAATTTTTATTTCTAGAAGAGTATCAAGGGAAACAAAAGGGGTTTTTCATAAGCACATATTGTTCGAATGAAATGTTGACTGAATGAAAAATGTTAAGATAACATTGCAGCAAAAACCTCAAATTTCTTTGTGCCAATAACTCATGTATTCTATTCCATAGATTACATTTTGCACATTATTTAATTTTTAATTGCTTTTAAGATTTAAGAACGTATGAAGTAGAAAATAAGGATAATTTTGTTCTTCCATCAGTTCCATCAGTTATTACGCTTACATTTTTATTTAATTTTCAATTAAAACAACTTGCATCTGAAAGCAAAAATCAGATTACTCAATATTCTAATAGTTTATTTGAAATGGTATTTGCTCAATCACATCTATGACCATTTTAAGAATCAAATTGCATGCATTTTTAGAAATATATAGAAGCATACAAAATAACATAAAGTGATATAAAAGAAAATAGTGATCCTATTGGTATGAATTTCTAAAAAAGGAAAACCCTTTCTTGCAATTTGCATAATCTTGAAAAAATTACATCTTCAACAAATAAAGATGTGAAACAATCATTACATAAATAAGTCAAACAGTTACCTCTATAGATGAAAGGCAGTCCAATTGGGATTCAGTACTTCTAATGTACTTTAAAATAAGTGGATGAAAAAACTGCAACGACGGTTTTATAGATGACAAATATTGTTGTGGCGTAGAAACTTGCAAACTATCTAAGGGTAACTTCAATAGTGCCTTAATTAATAAAGTGTTGACTTCCTTTATAGTTATATTATAAGCATGCCTAAAATAGAATAAGGCAGATAAATCATTTTACTAAAAACTGAATGGAGTCGAGGGAATAAAATTAATCAATTTCTTTCACAAAACATTTAATATAGCTTTTACATTTTTTTTTTTTTTTTTTGCATAATCTGACATTAATTAGAAATAATAACATTTATGAGAAGTAAACCTGCATAGAATAAAACTTTTCAATATAAAGACATTATAAAAAATATACTATATTAAAAAGTACATGTTACCACCAAAATTATATTAGCAATTTATCTTTAACACACTGCATGTGGGACTTTTACATTTTTCGCAGGTGTGCAGTTATGTAAAAATATTACTAAGTTGATTTACACTCACTGCACATATAAATGCATAAAGAAATATGCCTGCATGCAACATGTTAAAAATAGAATATCAGTCTTTGTGAATACTGAACAATAGATGGATAAAATAAATGAAGCCAACATATTATCAACTGGTACAAAATAATCATTATACTGCAGATAGTCTTAAATTTATTAAATATGGTTGTAATTAATAAAGTATTCTAAAACATCTATTTTACAATATTAACTATAAAGCCACAATATTATCACAAAGCAATTTAAATTAGTTATTTTTTTTTTTCAAAAATGATACAATAAAATAGTAAAACAATAAACAATTTTCTGATTTTTTTTAAAATAAATAATTAACAATGGGAAGAAATAATGAAATCATTGCATTTATCTAAATAATTATAAGATATTGCATACTAAAATGTCAAACTTTTTACCAAAAAAATTCTTTATGCCAAATTACAAATATTGAAATCATTATCAATCAAGAAAATATCGTGATTTTTACTCACTTGGATGCATTTATTTCTAGAATAGTGTTTTCACTATTTACTTTCTCTTCAATTCCTCTTTGAAGACTTTCCAGAACTTCATTGTAAAATTCTGAAATAAAAATAATAAATACACCTTTGAATTTATGCAAATATATATAATTTACTCACTTCTTTCTTTTCAAAGAGCTATAATTGATTTACAACTTTATGTTTTGATTGTCACTAAAATGAAGGGATTAAGAAATCTGTCAAGTTATTTTTAGTCACAGAAAACAAAATACTTACGATTAGTTTCATCATCATAACCTCCACCTTCACTTTCATCACTAACTTCTTCACCAGGACTGATAATCTCAGAACCTGAACTCTCTGATTCTTCATCATCATCAACACTTTCATCAATAGTTTTTCCCCAAATATCTTCAAGTACATCTTCATCTTCCTCATCACTCTCCACAGTAATTTTGCATATATAACCATGACCTTTCTCCCCCACCACGCTGAAATCGCATGCTAAAAAAAATGAATGAATCACATTGCAGTTATGTCAATATTAAATAGACCTATACATATTTGTAAAATTCATTTTAATGTTATGTAAACTAATTTGTAAATCATGTAAATTTGATATTGCAGATTCTTCTGATTTTCAAATCATATTAATTAAAACTAAGCAATGAAATAGAATTAAATTTGAAAGAAACTAATTTCTTAAAATTATCACCTATATGTAAATCTACAAAAAATCTGCATGAATTATTTAACATATTTGAATGAGAACTAGATGTTTGCTTTCAAACAGATGACGTTTAAAAAATACAATTAAATAAAGAAATCAATGCATAGAGCTTGAAATCATAAAAGAAAATGGTTTCATAAAAAAAAACTAATTTTTATTAATGCATTTAATACTATTTTTATTTTGGAATTCAAAACCTCAAATTTAATGCAACCAAAAATTTAATTTAATAAACATTCAAATAATACCAATTCTAAACAATAATTATTCTTAATTTAATATATAATTTCTAAAAATCCAAGGTGCAAAGCACATTTCCAAATGTTTATTATTTGCTGCTACTCACAAAAAAAAATGTGATTAAATTAAAATTAAGCCAGCAGGAGTTTCTCCCAAAAATTTTCTTGCATACTCTCTATTAAGAGTGTTATCCTCCTTCTCTTAAAATGATAGACATTAGGTATGGCCATGAATGCCTTGCATGGCATTAATGACAATTGTGAAATGTATATCTTTGGCATATACCTAACATTTTTTTAATCTGGCATGCCATTTTTTTCCCTGGCAGATGGTTAATACACAAGTATCTGAGAATGGAATCAATATTTTAGGACTAAATATGGAAATAATAATGGAATAAATATTATAAATATTTTTTTCCAGCTAAAAGAAACCAAAAACTTGCATAGAACTACAACTGTAGTAATAAGATCAGAAACCAAATTTCATTTATTTATGTAATACATGCAAGTACAGACTGACTTTTTGTCAAATTTGGAACAAAACTTCATATGAATTCACTGTAAACTAAATTTCAGTTACCCCGTCCTTACATGTATACAAAAGTACAGATGATAGGCAATCAACTTTTTAATGGAATTTGATTCAAAATTTGACATGGATAGATAATAAATAGATAGATAATAAATAATCCAAGATAGTTAGATAATAAATCCAAGAATCAAATTGTATCTATCAAACTTCTTTTAGTTACATAGCTATCGTGTTCACTTACACTGAAAGATAACTTCCTTTAAATTCAAGATTAGGAGAAAAAAATTTATAAATTTGTTATTAAGTTCGTATACCAAATTATATCCATCTAGCTTAAAGTATTTTTAAGTTGTTGTATTTGCAAATAGACATGATTAAAAATGTTTTTTGAAATTGGGGGAGGTTTGAAGCGTGAAGACTCACCAAAATCTTGAATTTGAATTCTTTAACTATTACAATGCTTTCCTGTATACTTCATATATGAAAAAGTATTCAGATTTATATATAAAAATTCACAAACTCGTTAAATTAATCAAAAAGATACAATAAATAACAAAGTACACTCAGGATTCAGAATAAGATTTTTGTAATAAAAAAAGCATTTAATTATGTATTAAATATGTACATACATACACACACACACATAGAGGCGATGAGTTAAAAATTCCTTTTAGTGCAGCATTTCTAGAGAATAGATACTTTCTTCAAAAATGCTGAAACTATTTCCTTCGTCTTAAATAATGGGATAATCTTTTGCAGTGGTAACTTAGCCAATAGAAACTTGCCAATGCTTATCTTAAAATTGAAATCTACAAACTTAAAACAATTTTTACTTAGTCCCCACTAACCCTTGCTTCCCCACTAGTTTGCCAGTTTCTCTTTTAAAAAACCAGTGCAGGATGCAAAGCAAAGATATCCTTGGTATTAATTCTTTTTACATCTTACGTCCCTCATTTGAAACACAAACCAGCTCACCAATATATACATCTCATCTCAGAATACCAAATATCTATAGACCAATAAGTAGTGACTAAAATGTTTCTAAAAAATATAAATTCTGAAATATATCTGTAATATGATTTAATGAACCCAAAATATAAATTACACACAAAAAAAAAAGCTTTAAAATATATTATAAAGTGTTCTGCAGAATTTGATTTTCAAATTTCTATATTGTGGTATTTAAGAAATGAAAATTCAAATATTATTAATTCAATTTCAGTCACTCTAATTTGTAACATTTGTAGAAATTTCGATACTACATAGAATATTTTTCTTGAAAATTTCAATCATGAACACTTCTATTTTATTAAAGAATATGCAGACCTTTGCTTTGCAATAAAATAATCATAGGGTTTCCACCTATTCCACTGGCTTGTTGTGTATGCAAACGTGTTTCTGATTAAGGTGTACGTACACACTAGAAGATTTTTTTTTTAATTTTAACTTTAAAAATCCAGTTTTTTCACAGTAGGTCATTAATATATGTTTAAACTCATTTCAGTGAGAAAAATCCATATTACACTTATTATTAATTAATTAAATAATATTTAATGAGCAAATTAGCATATTTTTTGAAGCATGATTTCTTAAATTCTAATTTGTACAGACACACAATTCTAGTTGGAAATTATGCCTAATATCAGTCTTCATGTTGTCTGCCTCAATCAAGTTATAAAAATATATAGTTTTTTTTTGACAATTTTTTTTATCAACAATGAATAGAAAAGGTAAAAATGTTTCAGTAATTTTGACATTTAAATAGCTATTAAAACTTTATTTCTATAAATATAACTTTGATTGAGGCACAAAACATCCGCTATTTCTTACAGATTATTTTGATGTATAAATAATTGCATTTGGTTAATTTCTTGTTGAGTTATGATTATTTGAATGAAGCAACATAGTGGAAAAATATCATTCTTCATAAAATGAGTTTTAAAAAAAACCGTAACTATAGTTTTTAATGAAAGCACCACAAGAAAAATAATTATAACTCGGGAAATATTTTGAATATTAACAACGGCTTGGTATTGTTTGAAAGCTAAATGATCAGAAAACATTATTAAGCAATAAAAAAATATTCGATATTTTGAACAATTTTCAAAGTTTCAAGTGTGTACATACGCCTTAAATCCTTCGAGATCAAATATGGTATGACGAGGATGTATGGAGAGAGGAGTGGCTTGTGCATCATTTTCATCATCTGACCATAATGCAAAATTTCAAGGTCTGCCCCAAACTAGCCCTACCATAGTTAGTTATTGTAACTTCTTTGTTTTTTAGACTAAGCATTATCAAAAACTTATCCCTTTTTTTAAAGAGGAAACATGCATTTACTTTTATGCTGATCTGACTTAAGACTAACATCAAAATCATCTTCTCCAAAGCTATCTTCATCAACAAAAACTTCAGCTTGGAGTCTTGTTAATGCAGGCACTACAATGTTTTCATCAATAACAACCTACAAGACAATTAAAATGATTAAAAATGACAAATATACAATTTCTTACATGAACATCTTTTGGAAAGTGTCATAAAAAAATATTTAATAGGGTGCATAGTGAGAAATTGCTGCAAAAATTAAACAATTTAAAGCATCTTGGTAAAAAACAAAACTTTGTACTTAGATATGTATGTTAACTGGCATATTTTCTAAGCACAGGACGTATTCTGTTTTATAATAATGCCCACTATTGATTGAACAAAAAATTAATTAATTTTAAATGAATATTTTTCAAATTTTCAAATTTCTGTATTTGTGCAATGTCTTCTATTACAAAACAAATAACAAAGATGTCTGATCGATTTCAGCATTTCTTAAAATTATCAATTCATTTAGATGGATCCATCATCCTTAAAAATGTTGATAGTGATATAGAAGCATAGCATATCTAAAAGTTTTGTATTTGATTTTTATACACACATGTCCATAAATTAAGGATAATTCAAAGTCACTCGAAAATCGAACTCTAAAATACATATGTCACCCGTAAAATGGCTACACACATCTTCAAAAATCATATGCAAATTGCAGGAAGCCACCAGATGACACCGATAGTACGTCACAATGACGAGAGTGTGAGTGACGTATAAGGAATACAGGCAAAGAAGTAGAATTGTTCACAAGTGCTTTATAAGCTTTTCAGTGCAATAACTGCATAGTTATGACACAAATGATGAATTTGAATGATTTTTTACGTGTTAGAATTATCGGCTGTCTGGAATGTGGGCGTACCTAGCTGGAAGTATCCGAGGAACTTGGAATCGCCCAGAGTGTCATCTCCAGACTTTGGCAACGATTCCAAGATGATGGTAATGTGAGTAGACGTTACAGCACAGGTCGAGTTACAACGCCGAATGAGGACCGGTATTTGACGTTACTGCCAAAAGAACCAGACGGAGGACAGCATCAGACCTGTCTCGTCAGCTCTCTTCAGCCACTGGTACGACAATTTCACAGCAGACCGTGTACAGACGCTTAGAACAGATTGGACTAATATGCTCGTAGGCCTGTCAGATGTGTTCCACTTACTGCAACTCGCTGTCGAATGTGGTTAGCCTGGAGTAGAGATTGTGGAGGCCGCAACAGTGGACTTATGTGATGTTTTTCGACGAGAACAGGTTTAGCTTGCAGTCTGATTCTCGCCGGACTTTCATATGGAGAGCGCCAGGTACCCGTTATCATCAAGAGAACATCATTGAACGACACCGTGCTCATTTGGGGAGGAATTATTCTGGGTTCCAGAACTGACCTACATGTTCAAATTGGAACCATGACAGGCCAAATCTAAAGGGACGTCATTCTGGAACAGCATCTACGTTTGTTTCAGGGCGCTATGGGCACAGAATTCGTGTTTATGGATAACAACGCCCATCCTCATCATGCAATCAGCCAGTGATTGCCTTCGATCGGAGGATATCACCAGTATGGACTGGCCAGCATTCTCATCGGACTTGAATCCAGCAGAGCATGCGTGGGACATGCTTGGCCGACGAGTTCCAGCCTGTCAACCACCTTCTACATGCCTACCGGAACTTTGGAGAGCATTGCTTGATGAGTGGTTTAACATTCCCCAAGATCAGAACGATAATTTGATACTCAGCATGTCTAGGCGTTGTACGGACTGTATTGCATTGTCTGGGAAATATACTATGTATTAACCATCATACCAACCATGTAATATTGGGTTTCGTAAATAGTTTTTTTTTTTTTTTTTTTTTTTTTTTGTAATTTGCTCCAGGGATCAAAAAACGCAATTTTTATTAATGATATCAAACATATAGCATCTTTTTTTGCTCTTTACCTTTTGTTTAATAAATAGGCTTTACACAAAGGGGCACATTTGTTTTGCTTCTGACTCTTTCTTTTCCTGAACTTGCATTATCCTTAATGTATATGCAACAAATAAGATTCAACATGGCTAGGATGGAAAGTTCCTTCTGCACTAACCCACTATGCTTAGTAATTTTATTTGCAGTCTTATAAATCTAAAGTATTCCAAATTGACATCAAAAGACTAGCAAAACTGCCACAAAATTGATGATATACAATGCCATGTTCTAAATGAGTTTTTTAAGTCAGTTCTTAATAGAAAATAATAGCAACATTCAGAAATGGTCAGATAATAAAAAATCATCTTCTTACTTCTGAAGTTAAGTAAAGGCTTTGTTTGAATGCTTGGCTTTCTGAAAACTTAATAAAAACTTGCTTTTTACCTATAAGCAAAATGTTTACTTTAAGATAATCACAGAAATGCTTGATTATATATTTTATGGAAATGTAGTAATAAGTCCCAGTTTCCATAAATAATGGAAACAAATTCATTAAGTTAAAGGAGAAAAAAAAAAAAAAAGCTTTGTACTTAGAATCAAAATGAAAAAAAAATTACAATTATTTTGTACATTAAAATCTCGTTTTTGACTCTGAATAGAGAAATTTATGTTCAAAAACTGTAAAACTGTAGTACTTTCAACCCTTTTCACTATGCAAATTTATTCATTTAATTTTGCAGATAATATTTTTATTGATCATCTGTCAAACATATTTTTTTATAGTTTTCACAGAAATGAATAATGTTCCTAGAGACATACTTAGAAAAATAAAGAACTGCCATTCTCCCTGTATTGCTATCCATTATTACATATTGCAGAATCCCTTTAGAGATTAGAGAACAGCACTTTTTTGGCCCATTTTAAAAATATACTTTGCAATATAATACAAGACTTTTGAAAGAATATTTCTTCAGGATACCAGCAATTATATTCATATTTAAAAAAAATACTTTGGTTTTGATTACTTATAGTTTATAAATGATTTTTATATTTGCTGATTTGCTACTTTCTATTAGAATGCACCTGTCTTCAATACTTGTATGTTTTGGATTAGTGGACTGCTTCAGCTTAAAAATATTGTCATTTATCTTTTCTGCATATTCTTAAAACAGATCATTATTGTCAAAAATTATATTATGATTCAGTGCTTTAATAAAAATACCTGAAAAATTTATGATTCCTCAGCAAACTTTAAAATTGCCATTTTTCAAATGAAAATACAGTTCTGTGTCAAAGAAAATAGGTGATTAGTTAACTGCTTATACAAGAAAAATATTCTTTAGGTAACACTCAGAAGTTTAAAAAAAATACGAAATAAGAATAGATTTCAGATTGAAAAAATATACTAGGCATTGAAGCATGTCCATTTATTAAAGTGAACTTTGAATGTAAACATATTGTAAAATAACTTATCTATTTAAATTAACTAGAAAAAAAAGATTGCATTTGCATCAGAATTGCTGTTTTGATCAGAATTCTCATCACAATCTACAGTACAGTCTGAACACTGCTTTTCAACATTAAAGGTAATTTAATCTTTTCTGAGAAATACTATAAAACCCAGGATAGATAAAATGCATTTGCATAGATAAATGCATTAGGAATATTTATTTATTTATTTTATTATTATTATTATTTTGCTTCACTGAAGTAAAAAAGCTTTAATTTTATTTCCCAATCAAATTTAATAGTGCTAATACATAATGATTAATAGCACTTTTTTCTTTTTGTTAAAACACTTTTTTTTAATTAATGTAAAACAAAGTTTTGCACACATGTATTTATTTTAATCCTACACTGCAAGATTTTTATTGATTTACATAAATGTAATAGAAAAAATAATAGTTAAAAAATAAGAAATATAAGGAAAATCTAAAAAAAAAAAAAAAAAAAAAAAAAGATGTTTAACTTACATTTTAATTAAAATTAACTAATTAAAAGTATAAGAGCTTAATTTAATTCTTTTATTAAAAACTTGCCATTAAGTTTGATAATTATTTTAATTTTTAAGCTATTCAACATTTTTTTTTAAATTGCAAGAATATAATATTCATCATTTGTGTGTGTGTGTGTTGGTGCTCTACAGGCCAGACCGTTCTACTTACAATTACCAAATTTGGCATGTGTATACCACAGAGGCCGGTAATATGCACCTCAGAACGATTTTTTTAAATTTTTAATTATAATTTTAATTAATTAAAAATTAAACGAAATTTTGGAGTTTTTCCACTATACAAAATTGCACAAAATTGATTTTGCATCAAATTAGAGCTCAAAAAATAATCTTTTTAATGATACTAATTCTTTAACCTATAAATTAACCATATTTTTCAACAATATATTTCACACAAAAAAAAAATTTAATCTGTAATGGGAAAGAATTAGCTTTTATCAAGATGTTGCCATCACATTAACAGAAGTTCAACTTAAAAAATAAATCAACTATTATTGTAAAATTAAATATATAACAGTGTAATTTTCAGCAAGTTTCTGTATGAAGTGAAAAAAAATTTGAAATGTGATATTTTCGAAAAAGTAAATGGAGGAAAAGTTTTCTAAGATTTTTACAATTGCTTATTATTAATTAATTCTATTATGATTATTTATTATTTGATTTGATTATGATTGATGATTTATTCTGATCAATTATGATTATTAATTCAATAAAACAGTTTAATTTAAGGCAAACATGGTTTAATATATATAAAGAAATCACTTTTATCAGTGCCTATCAACTAATTTGGAGTATACATCTGCTAACAAAATTGTCTAAATGAACTAAATAATTATATTTTATGTAACTTGAGTCAATAAATGCTCCAATGAATTACGAATTTTAAATTTTTACATAGGTCCTGTGCCCTTTAAATCATATTTAACAAAATATTCTTGAGAACACCAATATTTTAACCCTTTCTAGGGCCATGGGAAGTATGCTTCCCACCAAATTCATCAATATTTGTATGGAATTATGTAGTTTTGTGTAAGTTCTGACAAATTTTTCAATCAGACAGAAACTTAGATGATTCATTTACTTATCTCACACAAAATGGTGTGTCTTGATTTGTTACTTAATTATTAATTAACCGAATTAATTGATCAAAGGAAATTTATCTAATAAGCTAAATGAGTCACTTTTCTTAAGCCAATCACAATCCTAAAAATATTTTAAATAAAAATTGTTCAACTCCAATCAACTAAATCAATAAAACGGACTAATATACGAAATTTGAATATCACTCTTCTATAAAAACTGGCGATTTTAGACCTATTAATTGATCGTCTCAAAGAAGATACGCCAATCTTCTGCCAAGGTTCCTCGACAGTGATTGGCCTATGATTATAAAAATGTTGATTGCTCTAAAATAGATATAAAAAAAACTTCATAAATCTGCTAGATTTGATCGTAGAAAATAGAAATGTTTATTTATTTAAAAGTTGAAGTGCCAAAAGTATTTCGCAGAATGATTCCATAGGACAAAATTTAAACTTCATGCTTTTTTCATAAGTACATTTATTGATTGAAATAAAATAAAAAAAATATTTACATCATTTAAATATTTTGAAAGCGAAACTAAAAACTGAATTTTACGATGAATGAGAGAAATTTTTGTTGAATAATTCTTTATTATATAAATTACGAAAATTATTCTGCAGTGCACATACAACTTCAATACCAAACGACTCAACTTTTAGTTTTCATATTAAAAAAAAAAAAAAAAAAAACATGATTGGTTTCAGTAAAAAATGTTTTTATATTAATTGCAATTTAACATTTTCGACTTTAATTTAAAGTTGAAATTTTATGGGTTCTGACAAAAAATTAAAGAGAGATAACTAGTACAACAAATAGAACTGTTTAATAACTACATAACAGAATGACTGAATTATATGACTATCAAAATTTGAAGCTTAAAAATATCTTGCAGAAAAGCTTTTAAGAGACCAAGTTACATAAAATATTTAATTTAAAATTATAGCGATAATTAATACTGGCGAACCGACTAGTCTCCAAAGGTGGCTAGTATATAAAGTCTTTTTTCAGACAAGAACAACATAAATATATTTTAACATTGTTAAAAGATGCTTCAATTCATCTAAAACAAATAAAAGCAAATATATAATTCTGTCAAATTTTGAATTTTTTTTCAAATTTTCTACTTCTATTTGTTTAAAGATATTAATTTAAAATAAAATTTGAAAATTGCATACATTGAATAATATTTCACCAGAATGTCCGAATTATATAAAATGAAAGAATTACTTCACTTCCTAAAACACATCCAGCATTTATCTGTACATTTTTCTGCAGCTTGACATTTTCTCCAAGAAGGCACATATTTAAATTACATCCATCTCCAACACTGACTCTATTCCAGAGATAAGACCCCTTGATTATAACATTTTCACCTTCAATAAATACAAATTTAAAAGTTTGACAAATATGTAGCAATAACATCTTTTAAAATTCGACTTTTCAAACAATACAGTTTAAAACTGATGATGAAGATTACTTTGGAGACAGAAAAGAGCCAATAAATAATATCTACGTTTATGTAGAGCTATAAATAAAACACTCATTTTTACAGAAACATGCATTTATTTGAATATCATACTTAAAAAAAGAGGCAAGTACAGCAATAAAATCTTTTTCTGCTACCTTAATCCCAAGTTAAAGATTTTTTAAAAATAAATATAGAGATAGATAGATCCAGGTATTTTGAAACAGACACAAAATGAATGCCAGATAATTTAATTCTAAATCTTTTATTAAAAAAGTTTTATTTAAATTCATTCCATATGTTTGATTCACCCATTATGTTTGCCCCAAAAAATTTTTAATACCCCATATACAGGATAATATAAAACCCAAAATACTAATGTTGCGAGAGGAGTGAAATTCTAACGATTTGCAGATACAGTGTATGGGCCAGAATATAAATAAAGACTAAAATCTTCCAACAAAACATCAGTATTACCTACAAAAATAGTTATTTTCTTAGCTACCCCAGACTCAAGTATGTGTTTATACTAGTTACAAATAAGTATTATTCTAATATCTATTTTACTAAAATCAAATTAAGATTTAAAAAAATTAATTTAGATAATTAATTAAAAACTATTTAATTAAACACAAAGCAATACCTATAATGCAGTTTTTTCCGATAACTGAATTTTCAATAAAAGTATTGTCACCAATCGCAGCTCCTTTTCCTATCACTACATTCTGTTTAAGCTGACAATTTCTATACAAAATTTAAAAAAAATTAGTTTAATATAAAATACAAAATAAAACCAACATAACCATAATTTTATTTGCTTAACAAGGTTGCCACACAAATCTCGAAAAAAAATTGGTACGACCGGAGTTGCCCAACAGCGTTGCTTGTTTCTTTCGCATTTATGTTGTTGGATAAATATAAAAGCCAAATCGAGGATTTCAAGTATCTGACTACAGTAAAATAGCAGATTGGGTTAAAATTAAGAACTTTTTTTATTGTTTTGTTTTAAAACCTATTTATTTGGATTTGCAAGTCTGTGTTTGCTTTAAATTTTCAAAATTCAGGTTACGGAAATTTTTATAGAAATACTGTATCCGAAAACGGAACCTGATATTTTCCATCACTTCATCACATAAACGATACTCCAAATTATAAATTAATTTACATTTTGCTCCACCATACACATGTTTCATACACAGCGTGTTGTGATTTAACTTCTAGTGTAGAGTAGACACAGCGCTGTTGCTATTCTCGCCAGAGAAATGTATTTTATTCTTAGACGCAATTCCAGAAATCTCGCGCATGCTGATTAACTATAATTCGAGAATCACGAAAAAGAATTGTATCGCAAATCGAAACTGAAATGATCTGCACAGAAAAAAGTCAATTTCTACATGACATAATCGCGAGGGACATTGTTTCGTTTTTGAAAGCTATGATTTATTCCTGCAATCCGAGATCGGTATCTTTGAGATAAGAAACTTAATATTCCCCAGATTTTCCAGATTTTAAAGAAAAATTTCTGTACATTTTTTCTGCTTTTTTTTTTTTTAACGATTTTTAAATTCCTTGTGTTTTTCCGGTTTTCCAGGTTCACACGGTGGCGTGGCAACCCTGTTTAAATAAAAACTTTAACAAAGAACACACTTATATATATATATATATATGATGATGATGAAACTTAGAAAAATTAGGCACATTATTCAAAATAAAATCTAAACATTTTTCTTTAAATATAAAATTTTTTTTACTGATTTCCAAACTTGAACAATATTATTTTTTTAGGAATATTTTATTACAAAAATCTGTCATTTCATTTTAATCATTAATAATCATTTTAAATTTTCAAATTATTTTGAATAGGCATTAATTTTGTGCTTTGAAGATGCTAGTTAGACAAAGTTATGATTATTTGTATCATGCTTCTAACATCAACTGTAGATAAAGTATCGACATTTCTTTGAATTAAATGTAAAACTTTAACTCTGCTTTGATTTAGTTATTTTGTATTTGCACCTGATTTAATTAGCTGGTTGTAAGAATTTTCATTCATACAAAATTTTCATTCTTCATTTTGGAATCACTAACGAAAATAAAATGCCTATTGAAAAAACTGCAGTTCATTTTATTAAAAAAAAACAATTCAGATTGTTCTAAAATAGGATGAATTCCTAATCATCAAGATATTCTCTATTACATTCTACACATTCCTTGAATAATCCTATTTAACATTCAATTCAATTGCTAAGTCTTTCAATTGTGCCATAGGAAGATAAATTGAATAATTTTTTTACATTCAAATTCTCAGATGAGGGAAGAAAAACAGTCATTTTACTCTACACACATTCATTTTCTAACATTGTTTCGAAATATTTTAAAATTATGTAAAAATATAATATCAATGCATCAAATAAATCTCAAAGGAGTAGGGAAGAGGAATTGAGTGAATTGTAAATATTTCAAGCTATTTTGAATTTCAAAACTAAATTATTTAAGAACTGTACATGATATTTAGGAATAATTATCAAAACTTAAGTTCAATCAGAAGTTTTTAAAATTAATTTATTTTAAAATGACACTCACAAAAATATACTATTTGCAAATGTGAAGAAATGTATCATTAGCCCTCTAATATATCTTCTGTAGCATTTGATGGATATGATGGATTTTCAATCACCTTCTGGATAGAATTTGAAATTTTATTTCTTATACATTCTGAATTACAATACAATATTTTAATATTTCCAGACTTAATGATCAGCTAATTTAATTAAATTTTGATTCTACATCATCAGCAACACCTGGAAATAAGTTTGAGAAAAAATGTATTTGAAAACCATTAAAAAAATGCTTCCTAATACATTTTAAAAAAATAATTTATTGCCTTTTAATTGTTTTCTCATATTTTTGATCATATAATTTTTTCCAAAGAATAAAAAAATTCAAGAGAAAAAGTTTAAGAAGCCTAAAATAAAGCATTAAGATATTCAAATGATATATATATTTTTTTAATCCTTAGAGAACACAAATGCTTCATTTTAGATTTTTCCTTTATTTAAAAAAAAAAAAAAAAACAGAATCATCTAATTTTGTTGAACTATAAGCATTGAGTTTAAAATTAGTCTATTCTTTCTATCAGACAAAAGATCAGATTCACAAATATTTCATTTTCCTTTTTCCAGTTTAGTATTTTTTAAGAACTTTTATTTTGTAATCTTTAACAGGAATAAAAACTCTGAATTTATTTTTCTTAACTTAATAACTAATGATATCTATAATTATAATAAAGCTCAATGTGTGTGTGTGTGTGTGTGTGTGTGTGTGTGTGTGTGTGTGTGTTGGCGCTCTACAGGCCAGACCATTCAACCTACAGCTACCAAATTTGGCACGTGTATACCTTGGAGGCCGGGAATGTGCACCTGGGGGTTATTTTTTCGAATTTTTAATTAGAATTTTATTTATTTAAAAATTAAGTGAAATTTTGACGTGTTTCTGCTATAACTGCCGAAAATATTACCGCACAAAAAATATTTTTACATGAAGTTAAAGATAAAAAATTTATCTCTTAAATGATACTACTGTTTTAATCTTAAAATTAAATTTCTATTTTTAATGAATTTTTAAATAAATATTTTAACTTTGTTTTTCAATAATTTTTTTCGTCAAAAATAAAAATTAAGATTAAGCACGTTTCGCATTCATGGGAAAAAAAATAGCTTTTTTTTCAAAGTGTTGCCATCACATTGATTAAAGCTCTAACTGAAAATAAATTAAATATCGTCTGCGCGTGTTTTTAATTTCAGATAATTTCATTTTCCAGTCTAAATAGCTGTACTTTTCTAAATATCGTCTGCTTATTAATTGCATTTTTCTCTCTTTGGTTTTTGGCAACTATTGAAATGTTATGTTTACTTTTGATGTGTTGTGATGTTTTATTCGAGCAGATATTAAGGAGAATGCATACACCACAAGAGAAAGCATAGATTTTATGGTGGTCATAGAGTTAATTTCCAATCAACTAAATCACTGACTTTTAAGAGTTAATTTCCAATCACTTAAACTGACTGATTTATGAAGATTTGAATATCACTATTCAATAAAAAAAGCATAATTTTAGATTTTTCATCGATCGCTTCAAAGAAAATACGCCAATCAGCGCGCAGGTTTCTCAAGATTAATTGGCCTAAGATTATGAAAATGGTGAGTTTTTCTAAATTTTTAACATTTAAAACTTCATAAATAAGTCTTAGTTGATCGTGGAAAATAGAAACCTTCATTCATTTATTTAAAATTTGGTGTGTCCAGAATATTTATCAGAATATGATACCTTACTGCATTAAATTTAGATTTCATAATTTTTGAAATATATTTATAAGCAGGAACAAAATATTATTACTGATTTCATTTCAATCATTTTGAAAGCAAACTAAAAACTGAATTTTATACTGAATCTCAGAAATTTTTGTTGAATTATTGTTTGAGATATTACATAAACTATGAAAAATATTTTGTAGTTAACATAAGACTTAAATACCGAGCGATTCTGTTCGCAATACTCATATTCAATAATAATAATAATTAATACAATACAATAAAGATGATAAATAAAATAAAACGCTTGCTTTTATTAAAAAATATCTTTATATTAATTGCAATTTCGTCATTTACATTTTAAATTAAAGTTAAAGTTTTACCGGAAATGGCAACAAATTAGCAAAATATATATAGTAAATTGAACTAAACGATCTAAACAGTATAAGTTTGGTATGACTATCAAAATTTGAAAAATAAAAATGTTTTGTTTGAGAATCCTTTAAGAGACCAGTTACTTAAAATATTTAATTGAAAATTGTAGCAAGCGGTAATACTGGCGAACCGGCTGGTCGCCAAAGGCGGCTAGTATTAACAATAAATAAGGATACATATTATCCATAATTCATAACAGAATTAGTAATAAAATTAACTTTATAATTAATTTTTTTTTAAACTATCAGACCTTCCAACTTCAACACCTGGCTGCTTGTAAATATTATGCTCAGAATGAGAAAATGTACATCCATGGGATTCAATTAAATCAGGAACAATAGGATGAGTCCACCTAGACATGATGTCTTGGCTGCAAAAAGAATTTTAAAAAAAATCGTATACTAACAAAAGATTTCTTAAAGATTTAAGCTGAAATAATAAAGACTGAATAACCAGCAAATAATAAGTGAAAACAATAAAATTATTCCTCATCAAACAATTTATTACAGAACTCTAACTATAAAAAAATACAATTATTCAACTAAAAATATATCATTTTTAAATAGTGGTTCATAGATTCTACAACATTATTCATCAGTAATAAGTCAGTGTCAGATATTGAATATGTCAATATCTGACACTGACCTGAAATATCAAAACTTGACACAAAATTGGCACCTGAAAATAAATTTATATCAATAAAAATTATTATGTCGTATATAACAAAAATGCACAGAAGCAATATCTGTAAAAAATGTTTATAAATAAGTCAGTCAAAGCTGTATCCCAATACAAGCAGATGTAAGAAACGGCAATTAAAAAAAGGCTCATAACATAGCAAAAGATTTATTTTCCATAGAAAAATACAATCCATATAATACAACGAATCGTCAGAGAAATAAAAGAAAAATATGAAAATAAAATTAAATAAAAATTCATAAAGACATAAGACAACTTTAACCAGGCAGGGTGGCTAGTCAACCGGGAATCTTCAGCGAATTCCAGGCAGAAAAAATCAGGGAAATTTCTTTATAAATTGTTGATTTTTATCGAACATGATAATTTTCTGGTATTTTTTCATAAATGGGTATTTTTATAATTCTGGTATTTTTTCATAAATTAAACATTTAAAACATACAAAAGAAGAGAAAGATTAACCAACATATCTAATTTATTGCATTTATATATCTAATATATAAAAATCTCATGTCACAGGTGTTTGTGTTCGTACTCCTCCAAAATGGCTCAACCGATTATTATGAAATTTTTTATGTGTATTTGGTAGGTATGAGAATAGGTCGTAAAGTATATTTCATAACGCTAGGTAATTAGGATGTCCCTATCCAGAATTTTTTTCTATTTTTTTTTATAAATATTTTTTTTTTTTGTATTTTTTTATTGGCATCAAAAAATACCTATAACCCCAAATTTTCACACTCCCATTTTTAATCGAATGCACCAGGTGGAACTGGCAAAACATTTCTCATTTAGCTAATTCTCGCCAAAATACATCTAATAATGGCATCGTATTGACCGTTGCATCATCTGGCATTGCAACAACTTTATTGGATGAAGGCAGAACAGCTCATTCAGCATTTAAGCTGCCACTGAATATTCAAAATAACTCAGATGCAGTGTGCAACATAAAAAAAAACAATCGTCCATGGCCACGGTACTGAAAAAATGCAAAATTATCATCTGGGATGAATGCACTATGGCACACAAACATTCTCTTGAGGCGTTGAACAGAACACTCAAAGATATAAAAAACAACAAACTATTCGGCGGCACTCTGTTACTCCTTTCAGGTGATTTCAGACTAACACTTCCCGTTATTGCACGTTCAACGCTTGCTTGAAATCATCGTCACAGTGGCGTAATGTTGAAAATGTCCAGCTAAAAATAAACACGCGCGTCCAAATGCTACAAGATCCATCTGCTGACACATTCTCGGACCAATTGTTAGATATCGGCGATGGAAAAGTTGCTATCTATAAATATACTGGATGCATAAAATTGTCCACAAATTACTGTACTATCGTTGATTCGCAAAATGCTCTCATTGACCGCATATTTCCCGATGTACGCACACAATACATAAATCATTTTGGAAGCAAAAAATATGGACGTCGAGGAATTAAACTTCAAGATACAGCAGTCGTTGCCAGGCGACTTGGCATCATACAAATCGATCGATACAGTTTGTGATGCTAACGAAGCTATAAATTATCCAACAGAGTTTTGAACTCACTGGATTTGCCAGGCATGTTACCACACCTTCTACGACAGAAAGTTGGATCTCCGGTTATTTTACTTCGGAATTTGAACTCACCACGGCTGTGCAATGGAACGCGATTGATCATTAAAAAATTGAAGAAAAACGTTATCGAAGCCACTTTTTTGAATGGCAAATTCCGAGCCAAAAATGTTTTACTACCACGAATTCCAATGATTCTCAAAAACGTGCCAATTGAATTTAAACGATGTCTGTTGCGGTTTAGATATAGGCACACCATGTTTTTCACCCTGACAATTATACTTGACATGTTCTTGCGTGGGCAAACCATCGAGCTTATTTGTGTTGGCTAAAGACGAATTCATAAAAAATATCGTATACTCAATTGCTCTTCAAAATGAAAATTGATTTCTTTTATTTCATTTTTTTTTTACTTTAGGATAAAAAATATATTACTTTTTTCACTTTACATTTATCTTTTAAGAGATCAAACAATGTATATGTTCGTTACGTTAATGAAATACATTGTATTGAGAAAATTAATGGTTGGCGTTTTTATCGGCGATCATCCTTTACAGCGCTCCATTCCTCTTTCTGTCACAGATCCCATCCCCACACACTTACAATGCATTCGTTATTTTTTAATTAACAATCAAAATATTCACTAGAAATAATTTATATGGCAGATCGACGTTTTCCGGATCAGCTAGTAAATATATAATATTTTCTTATGAAAAATTTCCGCTTGCTTTTTTCGAAACGACAAATTATTGGCATAATTAGCGAAATAATTTTGCTTACTGTGAAAAAATGCAGCCTAACTCCAACTCATAGAGCTGATATATCTCAGCTCTATGCTTCAGCTTCTGTTATTGTTAATGACTTAGAGCTTTAATAGATTTCTTTTTATTTAAATATATATATATAAAGCTCTCTCTCCCTCTGTGTGTGTGTGCGTGTTGGCGCTCTACAGGCCAGACCGTTTGACCTACAGCTACCAAATTTGGTACATGTATACCTTAGAGGTCGGGAATGTGCACCTGGGGTCCCTCTTTTTGAATTTTTAATTAGAATTTTAATTATTAATTAAAAACTAACTTTCCCAATAAAAAATCTTTTCATTTTCCCCCAACGCCAAATGAGTAAGGCTTCAGTTTTTTTTTTCTCAACAGTAATGAGGCTAGAGTTAACATTTTTCGGCCGATTATTTCAAACGATTCTGTTTATTTTCTAAATGTTTTATGCATTTAAAAGTAAACATTGTTAATTAATCCATCTTTCAGATTCACTCTGAAGTACTTTTGAATTAAAATAACACAGAATAAAGGAAATTAAAAATTTCTAATCTGCATAGCGTTATCCCAACTGTCGTAGAAAAATTCACGAATTAAAAATTCACGCAATGCGCATTGTGTTCTGAATGTTGTCAATATTATCAACGGATGATTCTTGATTTAAATCATTTTTAGGTTAGTTGCATGCTTTTATAATTAAATTGTATTTATGTTAGTTATATATTTTTTGTATATGCTTATAGCTTTAAGTACATCGTTTTATAAATAGTTTTTTCAAACCTGTTTTCGACAGATTATTTTAAATGATTCATTTTATTTTCTTATTGTTTGATGCATTTAAAATTAAAGATTGTTAATTAATCGATCTGTTCATGATGAATCTGAGAAAATTTTGTTGACAAATTCTTGAGATATTACATAAATTAAGAAAGATATTCTTTAGTGCCCATAAAGTTTAAACGTTCAGTGACTCTGCTATCAGTAATCATATTATAAAAAAATGCTTTGTTTCAGCAAAAATTATTATATTAATTGCAGTTTAATCATTTCCACTTTAATTTAAAGCATGAATTCTACGGGAGGTAACAGACAATTAGAAAGATACATATTATGTTATGACTGAAGGCCTTTATAATATTATGAGTGAATTATCTGACTATCAAAATTTGAAGTTTTAAAATATTTTAATGAAGAATCTATTAAAGTAGGAATTGCGTAAAATATTTAATTATTAAAATTTAAACGAACATTAAGATTGGCGAATCGGCTGGGCGCCAAAGGCGACTAGTATATATATAAAACTATTCCCCCCCCTTCTTTCGAACATCAAATCAACCATTATTCAAAAGTGAAAGTATGAATTTTGGGTATTAATATACAAAACTGGTTTTAAAATATCAATCCATTATTATAATTCCAAAACAATTTATTTTAATTAAATAAATATTTTACATTAATTAGGTTTTTTCCTTTTTTCAGATATCTTTTTTTTTTTAATTATTGAAGTATCGGACATTATTGCTAGTATTTCCATAAAACATTGAGGGGTCTTTTTTGGAAGGGTGGTGCTAAACATTATGAACACGGATAACCAAATTCTTCATAACGAATAAATGCTATGGATGACATGAAATAAACATTATTGCTAATATTTTCTTTTAACTTTTTTTTTTGTACATTCATTTAATATTCCCTTAAAATTTCCTAAATATATTCAATAAAATGTTCTATAATTAAAATAATACTAAATACAAGAAATTAGTTTGTTTGGTGCATTACAAGTGCACATGCCTCTTGTAATTTTTTAAAAAGAGAAGGGCAGCATTTTTCTTACACAGTTTGAAGTATATGAAACTGTTTGCTACAAATATTTATAAAATTCAAACTATCTTTTTTGAAATGTATGCTCCTTAAAGCATTTTTATTTTTATGCAATAAAGAAAAAAAAATAGATAAGGAACAATTTTCCAAATTGTTTTTCTCCATTTTACAGGTTAAGCTTTGAGCTAGCATGCAGGCTATTTTTATTATTAATATTATTATAGTTAATAAGGTAAAAGTCAATGCAATTTTTATTTTAATTTTTTTCTTATTTTGATGCAGACATTTCATTTTGTATTTGCAAACGATTTTTTTATCTATTAATAAAATTATTGTACAGTTCTGCTTGGCATGTTGGAAAGCTGTATGGATAAGAGAGACCCTATTGGAAGAAAACAAATCTTCCACTATGGTAAAAAATATATGCTAAAAAGCTAAAAAATATATGCCAATATGCATATACTTTTTAGCATTATATAAGCACATTAGCTGAGCATTTTTCATGATAAATGTAACAAACAGTTCTGAGATATGACTGGTTGGCCAAAAGTTGGTCTAAATGGGCATGTATCTTGTACAGGTGGTTTATATATTTGCAAAAAAAGGGAAGGGTTTTACATAATTGAAGCTTATCTGAAATTCAATAAATATTATAATTTTATTTTTTAGAATTACGTTTTATTGCACATCGATTTCAGTAAAAAGATTGAACAATTTTTCAAATAAAGTTAGGAACATATTATGCAGTAAGTAAAGAGAATAAAATAAAGCCACAT
The DNA here is from genome assembly GCA_026543865.1 of Argiope aurantia. NCBI lineage: Eukaryota > Metazoa > Arthropoda > Arachnida > Araneae > Araneidae > Argiope > Argiope aurantia. Next base: position 316,121 of record JAPMOR010069089.1, on the reverse strand, counting down.
TATTTTTAAAATATTAGAAACATCCGAAAAATGTTAGAATTTGGAAATGTCAAGGAAATTGAAACAGCAGAAATGCTGGCCACCCTGCCAGGATAGAGGCATTTACCTCCAAGAAGACAGTATCAAAGGATACCATTACCACTGAAACAGAAGTAAAGCTCAAAAGACTGAACAACTTCAAGTCAAAATGGCTAAAATAAAGGTGGAATATTATGAGATTGGAACTTCTGAAAATTTGGAAACTATCAAGCTTGATATTGAAGAAATAAATGAATCAATCAAAAAGACAGAGGCAGGTCTAAAATTTTTTATGTATTTTTTGAAAAATACTGAAAATGTACATATTAATCCCAACCAATATTCTAGAAAACTTGCCACCAAAGGCAGAAATAGCATCAATAGATATATGATTTCAGTAAAAATTCAATAAATTTGGTACAGTATACTGTTAATAAATTTATTAAATAAGGCCTTATTTATTAAATAATGCATTTTAAAGTAAAAATAATAAACATTTACCTGACAGCATCATACATATACAGATTTGCTATGTTAGCACCATAACCAACATCTGCAATGTGTATGTACATAGAATTCCCTAAAAGCTGTAAATGTATAAAAAGCAATGATTATAAATATATTGCATCAAAAAGTTAATTTTTTCTTATAATTAATATCTGGAATTGAAACAATAATCATAACACAAAATTATTATGCACAAATATTTTATATATTGTTACGAAATTCTCTTTATCGTGGTTCGTTTGGATAGTGGAAGTGATATGGTGTGTAGAACGCTCAATCAGCAGGCAGAAGTAGAATAAAAACAACGACGTTTATTTACACGAAGACACACAGGACAGCACAAAGCGACAACTATATACAGCACAGAAGACGATTATCTTCACCCGAGACGTGTAGCATACAACCAGAATCTACCGCAGACAGTAGCGCACAGCTCAGTTTAGCACTAGCTTGCCTCAGTCGCTTCCGACTCCTCCGTCTTCTACTTCTCCGACTCTGGCTCGGATTACTGACTTGACTTCGCTGCTCTCGAACTCGGACTACTGGCTTTTCCGCTCCGTCTTCGGACTACTCCGTCGTCTCTCCAGACTACTGGCTTCGTCGTCCCGTCCTCGGACTTGACTCTCTGGCAGCCGCAGCCCCTTTTATAGGTCTCAGGAGGCGGGGCTAGAAGCCTCTCAACCAATCAGGAACGTTCGAGGCGTATCTCGGTTCCTACTGGACGGATCGGGAAAATTCTCGAAGTTTCGGGTATTATCTATTTTGGCGCCAAAGTCGCCAAATTCGTCGCAAAGTCGCCAAATGGTCGCCAAGTTTGTCGCCAAGCTCTGGGACCTCCGACGCGCCACACGGATTCCGTCCATTCAGATGACTGTAAAACTTTCTTTCCAATGATGGAACAAACTATGCTGGGAAGCCGAATTGCAGGTTTGTAACAATATTATTAATATCTACTATTTTGAAATAAGTATTTGATTTCATCTTTTACAACTTTTTTATTTCTTTACATCTTTACACATCTTTTACATCTTTTTTTATTTACTTCTAAAATAAATATTTTTTGAAACAGCATAAAGGATATTTTAAAATTATTCTGGCAAAGCAATATATCTTTTTGATGCCATCTGATTTTTTAAAGAAAAGTTTTTAAAGCCTTAATTTAAAGCTAATACAATAAAGAATTCTAAGCAAAAAGGAAGGAAGAGAAGGAGAAAAAAATTTTCAGTTTAAAAGAATATATATATGTAAGTTCTTTTTAATTTTAAGTCCTTTTTAATCCATCGGGAAAGCATTATTATTTACAAGCAAAGACGCGGACATTGTGCGTCCGCCACAGCACATTGCAAAAACAGAAGTGAGGAAGAAAGAGAGAAATAAATTATCCCTCGTCTTATATAACCTATGATTTTGATAGGGAAAATATTTCTTCATAGTGCTAATATATTAATAAGATTCTGATAGGGATTTCTGACGCATGTCAATCACATGTAAGGAAAACACAGGGATCTTTTAAAAAGAATGTGCTTACTGGACAGTTTTTTACCCCTTCACGCCGAGCGTGTGAAAGTATCGGCGTTTAGTCGATTCAGCAATTTTATAAAGCTTCTCTTGAATTAATTAAGTAGAGACAGTGGAATTGGATCAAGAAATAAGAGAATATTTTAGAATAAAGTTATTATGGACCAAATTAAGATAAAATCTTGGAAATTGATTAAATTGAAATTAGAATTAAAATATCATTATATATATATATGAAATCACTTATTAAACAAATCAAGTTCAGGAAAAACATACCTCTTCATTAACAAGAAGTCCTTTTACAAAATCATCCATGCTTTGGTAATCAAAATTATCCGAAAACAATGGAGGCACACAGGGAGAACAAATACTAATATAGCTATCTAAAAGATTGTAGTGGACAGTTACTTCATCATTTTCTTGAAATACTTCCTGAAATAATTAAATAATGCTTTTATTTAGATAATCAAAATACTGATTAATTTTAAATACACTTAAATAAAACGTCCTTAAAACTAAACAACAGCAATTACATTGATGATACAGCCATTATTTACATTGATTGGATAAAAAAAAAATAATTCTAAGCTATACAATTTAAAATAAAGTTTCCAGAAAAGTTAATTAATAATACTCTAAAAAATATGCTATTTCTTTCTTTCTCCCTCTGGCTCACTCTTTTTTTTTTTTTTTCCCATCCTCAAAAATATATAATAAACTAATAACTGAACTAAATGAAATAGTTTTTTAAATGCCTTTTTATATGCTTCACATTAAAAAGCTGATAAAAAGATATTAATTATATCCTACTTTTCAGTTTTTATTTTATATTTCATTACTATAAATATAATGGGATCCTAGACTTAACATTTTTTTTAACTCACTATCAGGTACTGATGATTAAAATATTGTATTGTCATACACAAGTGTGGAAATTTTCAAATTTTAGACATCAGAAAATCAATTACAAAATTCCATTCAGAATGGATTTCACAAAGAGAAGAAATCTCAAACTATAGTAAACTTAAAACCAATAAATAAAACTTTGTCTTTCTTGAGAGAAGTGCTACATATAAATAACATGGAAGTAAATGTAACTAATTAAATCATCTCTTCATAACCATGTTTATGCTACAATTAATATTCGATGTTTCCTTTAGATCGATGCTTACTGACAACAGCACATTACTTGCGGGGAATAATACCTGTTGAGGAAACAACTTCACCAGCTTTCCAAAAACTTTAATATCTCAAGCAATGTGAGAAGGGTAAATATCTATACATTTCTTCTAGTTATATAAGTGATATGAAATTTTTTTCAGTATCTTGATAGATATTATAAAAATGCTCTTGCCAAAAGTCCATTCAATGACAGCAATATGATATCATGTCCTTGAGTCAATCAATTAGAATTCATTGATTACTCAAGATGGAATGATAACAAATCATTTTATTAAGAATTTATTTTAGGTTATAATCAGAGCAAATTCCATACTAGATTTAATTACAGCAAATTTACTTTTCTTTAAAATTGTTCCATATGTGTTGTTTGTTTTGAATATTTTAATATAGAAGATATAATAAGCTAATCTAAATAGTTTGATCTAAAGCAAGCAAATTTATTTTAGCAAAAAGTAGAAATCTATTTTTGAGTGTGTGTGTGAAAATAACATTTGGCAAATATTCTTAAGAACATAGAAAAGGTTAAAAAAAATTGATGCTTTTGACAGGTAGCATATGATTCATACCCAAAAATTTGGTTTTTAGAAAGCCACATATTAAAAAATCAAACCTGGAGGTATTTTTTTTAAATCCTTGATACGAAAATATGTTTATTCTCAGACTCATAGATGCCACTTGAGTTCTTTTGTGAATATTTTGTTTATATGATCTTGTAAATATGTTTATCTAATTGTTTTATACCTATATCTTTAACATATGAATATTAATTTACCTCTATATCTACTTTAATAAAAGAATGGGAGTGTGTGTTGGCTCCCTGCAGGTTCTTGGCCAGTCCTGTGTGTGTGACACTGGAGACGTGTGGACACGCGTTCTCATGGAGCAGAACCACACCCTCGTGAGTAGCTCCAGTCTTTTGTTCTTGATGAATCTGTGTAGTATTCGGTATGTCTCACAGTATACATTGGTGTTAATGTGAACACCATTCTGTCTTCACATGCATTGCCATGTCAATTGGATGGCGCTCTTTATAAGAGCCTCTGCTCTCTCCTGCACATGTGCCCGCACATGTTCTGATCTACGCCGGAGACTCCAATTGCATCCCTAGATGTCTCACTACATTCTCACATAGTGGCATAGACAAATATGCTAATGGCTACATTGTTACAACGTTTTGTACCTTTTCATTTGAACATCCCTTGTAGCTTGCCACTTTAAAGCAAAAGGTTTTCTGCATTTTTTTTAATTAAATGTGTATATTTAGTTTGTTAGTATTTGTATTTCCTAATTAAGGAAATAAAAAAATTTCATTATTTTTTCTAGCATATTAAGAAATATAATTTTAATATTTTTGAAGATGCTTAGAATTTAAATTATAGAAAATTTCTTAGTTTAAAGAAATGTTATTTCAAAACATACGGAAAATATTTCTACAAGTTCACATCTAAAATAAAGAATAAACTTTTTTGGAGGTTTTAAAAGAAAAAATTTTGCTACAATATATAAAAAAATATTGCCAATGATGCATGTGCATGTGTGTATGCATGTTCACGATTTCATTTAGAAGAAAATATTTTTACTTGGAAAAGTTGCATAATGTATCTAAAATACAATAAAGAAGAATGTTATTTTGCAAACTATACTCAATTTGCTTTTTTTTATTGAAACTAATAACATCAAATTTTACTTTATTTCAAAATTATATTCACAATTGATTTTAACTCTATTCTCTAACTTAGAATGAAAATAAAACGTCCTATTTCTCTAACTTACAATGAAAATAAAACGTAACAAAATGTGCAAACCTTGAAAAAATGAGGGAAAAAACAATGACAAAAAAATGGCAAATTTATAATTTCTAACTTATTTTGTTTAATAAACTCAGCAAGCTAAATGACAAAATACATAATTTAACTATTCTATATATAAGTTAAAAGATTTCAGAAAAAATCTAAATAACCAGTATCAATAAATGTTTTTAAAATTAATCAAAACTTGTCCACACTAGCTCATTCACATAGACGAACTTAATGTTTAATGCAATGAATCCTTTAGATTTAAAAAACACTTCTTACAGCTGGTAGAGGGGGGAGGGGGGTATCTATTAAGAAGTTTAATAAAACTGGGGCCACACAATTTAAATGAAACATGAGCATTTAATTCAATATTTAATTTTCCAACTAAGAATAAGATAAAATTTGAAAATTAAAGAAGTGCTCCAAACTTTTTACCAACTTAATACTTTTGTAAGCAATATTCCTAAAAATCAAAAACTTTTCTTTTGACTCAATATTTTTTATTAAAAAATTTCTAACTATCATAATTAGCATAATCTCTAATTCATAAACAAGAAATTCTAAACAAATTGCAAGTTAAGTGGAAAGGATTAAAAAAAATCTGTATAATAAAAGAAACTGATACACATATAAAGCAATTTACTTACCAAAGGTATAAGAGAGGTTTTAACTTTATTGATTCTCTGGTAGTATCTTATTCTATTGGATTTGGATTCTACAGCAACCAAAAAGCAATGCTCTTTACACTTTGTTTTATGTTTTGGCGATGCTTTTCTGTACAACAAGGTAATGGCAGAATTTTTATCAGCTTGCCTACATTTCCTGAAACATAAATGCATTTACATTAAGAGTTTATTTCATACAATAACATGAAATATAGTGAAGGGAGGAACAAATCCAGTTAATGTAATAACAATAAGAAGTATTCATTCTATTTGCTTAGAATATTATATTTTAGATTTTCTAACAAAAATACGTCAAATTCAACCATAAATATATGATTTAGAACAGCTCTAATATGATAAATGCCATATACTTAGGATAGAAAGCAGAATAATTTTGAAAACCCTCTAATGAGAATACAAAAACAATCCCTTTATAAAAAAAAATACACAAGGATTTGTAAACTAAGAATCAGTTAAATTTTGGCAAAAAAATTAAAACAGTTTTATGATATAATACTGTTAACATAATACTATTATGTTAAAAGTAACAAACATAATATGGTAGCATTAACAGTACTGTTAACATAATACTATTATGTTAACAATATTATGTTATTATTTTATGCTATCTAAAAAATAGAAACAACTGCCAAAAATATATAATTCGAACAACAAAAAATATATAAAAATATATGGGAAAATTTACACATACCAATTATGGTTCTTAGAATATAAGTAAAATGATCATAAAAATTTTATCACATTTTCTTTTATAAACCTTAGTGCCTTTTCGCTCATATGTCATACCAATGCATATGTAGCATTAGTTATTCAAACTATAATCAGATTATACAAAATAATTTAAGGTAAATTCTTTCAATTTGAATAGGTACCAAATTAAGGTAGAATAAATAAGCATGTCTTTCCATCTGATATATGCTCTTTCAAGAAAAGTAATTAGATATATCATATTAGCCCTACTTATGGCTAAACCATTTCCAATAGCATTACAAAAAAATGTGTACATAAAGCACTGTAATATTCTGGTAATACAGTGGTATATTGATACTTCCCTTTTCAAAAAATGAAAAGTTATGCACGCTCTTTTAAAATAATTCCTGTCCAGACTATTGCTTTAGTTTATACTGATCAACTTTTGGATGATACTAATGGAAGAACAGATAGTTCCAGATTAATGCATAATATACAGGAGCATTAAGTGTGTGATGATAAACAAAATCTATTTTCAAATGGAAAAAGTGCATTTCTCCATTATTGTCCAGTCCAGCTGACATGGTTACAATACCACTCATATTTCTTTTAGTTAGGAATATTCAATGAATTATATCTAACTGACTAATGGAAAAAAAGAACCAATATGGTTTAATCTTTAGACCTGACATTATGTTTGCCAATATTATTTGTAGTATTTGGGCAGTTGGTTCCTTTTGTCTACAATTTCCGTACAGCGATTCTCAAAGGTACCAATTTTGTCTTCAAAATCTTTTCCACAACAGTGCAGTAATAAATTTGACAATTCTATGCTCATAAGCGACATCTCTAATTGAAAATCTTTCTAATTAACCCATAATATTTCCATAGGTTAAAAAAATATACTTGTTTTTTTTTTATTTGCATTATTTGCTATATCAAGATAAACATTGTTAAACTCACTAACACTTTTTCAAATAGTCCCACTTCACCCAATATTGTCCCTACTTGTATCACTTTGATGGATCAAAATGCATGTTTATTCATTAAAAAAAAATCAGTAAACCTATTTCTTATGCCTGGTAATTAAATCAGCTTGTTCTGATCACTCATATTTTATTTTTCGCATGTGAAATTCAGCATTTTATTTTTAATTTATGAACAACAGTGGAATATTTAATAAAAAAAACATAAGATTTCAATTCCTGCAAAAGTAGACCTTTCAAGAGAAATTTTATATTTTCAACCAGAAATCCTAAAACATGTTTCTATCAAGTTAAATAAAATAAATGCAAAAATAAGATTAAATTTTCTTATAAAATAGATAGAAATTAATTATATAATTAGAGCCATTGCTTTATAATCTACCCATAGAAAGGGGAAGGGTATAAAAAAACAGCATAAGAGAAAGCCAAATAATATAGTCTATAGTTATAAAAGCAATAGTTTATGTATAGGTGATGATCAGACAAATCTATCCTATCTACAATCATCAAATTTGGCACTCAGTTAGGTGCACTGGTGACTCAATACACTTTGAAGCCTGAATTTAAATTTATTTAATTTTTTTGTGTTACGTTAGGTGATTTTTCACGTATATTTCCTCGTAGCAGGACTTCTATTAAACGTAGGAGAAAAAAATTGTCAAAGGCAAACAATTGTCATTCTAAAAATTTTACTTTGGGCCTCTGACATAATATACTGAATTTTAAAAAATTTCTAAAAACTAAAATTACTGCATTTGACATTCTATTTTCATTAATATTTCATATATTTATAGGTGATTATTTGAATAATTATCTTTAATTTAAAACAAAATGCCTTTATTGATTAATGTTTAATGGTTTTTCTGATTTCAAGGATTCTTTTCGCTCATATGATCAGTAAAGAACAGAAACTTTCTCGTAATAAAGTTTTGACTCTTCATTGATTTAGCGTGTTGCCAATAGCAAGAATCACAAAAATTTGTGCACAAAAAATGCTGAAAAAAAAATTTTTACTGAATTTTTTAATTCTCATTCGGCAGTAGCTTACTTAATTATATAATATACATGATTGAATTCACAAAAAAACTGGGACTTTTTGGGTTTTTTTTACTTAGATGGTTTGAGGAAAAAATGAATTTAAATAATCCAGTTTTAATTGTAAATTGAATTTAAAACTAAATAGATTAATATGTTATTTATGACATTTAGCTTCAACAAAAGATATGTTCGCTGGAATTTTTTTAATAATAACCAAATTGCAACACAACAGAATTATTAGACATTAGTTCTCCAAATGGCAAGATATATTTTATACCATGTATACCTCCAACAAGAAGGACAGTAGAATATAAATAACATATCCGACAGTCATAAGCATTGATATTAAATGAATTTTTGTATCAATATAATTGTTGTTGAGGTCAGTCGATGTTTCTTCACCTAGAAAATATAAAACGAAGGTGTTTGTTTTTTCCCCCCATCTTTCTAGAAAATGGAAAGTGGTGATAGGCAGATGATCACTAATGACACATCTAAAGTGATCACTACTCCTAAAGTTTTAATTCACAGCCTAACAGCCCTCATTCAACTTATTAATTTAAAAAGGTTAAAAGGTTTCTCTCACAGGATGAGTAGTCAGAAATTGTTGCAAAAATTAAGCACTTTTAATTTTTAAGCCTCTTTTTATATCATACATTTATAAGCCTACATATTTTCTAAGCCTAACGTAATTCTTGTTTTATAATAATGAAAATTTTTTAATTTAAATGTGTATTTCTTAAATTTTAATATTTATTTCTGCTGCACTGCGGAAGTAGAACATCTTCTATAGAAAAACAAATTTTCGTTCAGGTAAAAATATAAAAATAAAAAAAGCTATCATTACCAAAAAATTAAGTTAACTTTTATAAGATTAATAATAAAAATCTTGTATCTTTATCAACACTTTTTAAAATAACAAATATCTAATTTAGATGGATATATCATTTCTGAAAATGTTGACACTGATGTAGATATATGATCCAAAATTTTATATTTGATTCTTATATATGCAGCAACAAATAAATTCTAGCATGGTTGGGATGGAAAGCATAAATTTTCTCTTAGACTAAATCACAATATTTAGCAATTTAGAAATTTTATCTGTAACTTTATAAAAGCTAAAAGCTCAAGCAACCAAGGATGGATACCATCATAGGATTGGCAAAATTAATGACAGATCAATGTCATATTCTAATTCAGTTTTTTTAGACCAAATTTATTTAACAGAAAACAATAATAGTGTTTAAAATTGTTCAGACTATAGAAAAATTAATTTAGTAAAGGTCTTTTTGAAACATTTCACATACCGAAAATTTAATTTAAAAACCTGCTTTTTAATCTATATACAAAAATACATTTAAAAATAAACTTCTTATTTTAGCTTTTAAAAAATTACAAAAGAATGTGATTATATATTTTATGAAGAAATGAAAATGTTTTCATAAGTAACAGAGGCAAATTCATGAAGTTGTAAAGCAAAAATAAAAAATGACAAATAATGTAATTTTTTAAAGTATTTTTTGGAGTTAGCACAAAATAATATATCCCATTGTTTCAAAATTTAACAATACTCCACAAGTTCAGAATCTTATTCAGTGAACTGCTTTAAAATTTTCAATTTTAAATTGAAGCAAAGAAAGGATTTTTTTATCACAACAGTAACACATTTAATGTGACTCAATGATGAAGCCATAGCATAGTTTTAAATTTCATTACAATAAAAATCATTATAAATTATGTTTAAAATTTATTTGCCAAAAATTACTAAGATTTTTAAAAAAATGCATTCGTTTAAACAAAATCAGTACCATTGGAAAGTCACCTTTTAAAATGGTGTAAAAAATAACTTTTGCATGATAATAAGCTTTGATGTTATGGCAGAAACACGCTAAAATGCTGTTTTTATTTAATTAAACTTCTAATTAAATCTTCTTTCTCCATTCTCAGTAGGCCTCAAATAACCAAAAAGAAGCTTTCTGCCAAATTCCATGATCCTAACTTCAAAGGTTTGTGCTGTAAGCTGTGCAGGACAGACTTCTAGATGTATGAAAAGATTTTTTTCAATGAGACGCACACAAAATGTTTACAAGAGTTTCAAAAACAGAAAAAGCAAAAATCGTAATAAAAATGATAGAATCTGAGCCCTAATAAATAAAAGTTTTGAAAAATCTAATCTCCTCCCCCCTTCTTCTTTAAAAATTTTAAATACCAGATCTAAAAGGGTTTTATAAACTAAAAATTTTTGGCATTGATCTAAAAAATAAAAATCTTGAAATGGATGGAGACATTAAAAAGAAAACAATAACTAAAAACCAACCTATGGCTTCAAGTTAAAATTTCATCATACTAGATTTTATACAATTGACTACTGTAATTACATAATTGCAATAGTCGATTGCTGTAATAGTCGATTGTAATTATCACAGCAATTAATTAAATTCAGTATAGTAAGATAAAACCTCATTAAATAATCTGTTCAAGAGATCACTCAGAAACAATATATTGATGAGAATAATGGTCGAATATATAATGGATTACAGAGGATCTCTTTGGTGCACCAAATTCATGTTATTGAATTCTTATTTTCCATTGAACAGATCAAACTGTATATATTTTGTTAATACATAAAAAATTGAAACGTACATTTATCAAGCATAACTAAGACAAATTCTTAACCATCTTTGAATTCTAATGAAGATAAAACTTTTTTTGAGCCAAAAGAAGTATGATATAAAATTTATTTTGTACTATCCTTTCCAAATAACTTCCCAGTATTACAATAAACAACATAATATATTGTTAAAATGGGAGAGGGAAAAAAGCATTAAGTGTTATCTTAATACATGTGGGTGGGCAACCCTCAAAATTTTCCTTTGCACTTCTTGAGAAAAATTAAGCAGTCTTTATGAACCTTTTTCTAAAATTATGCACTTTTAAGATCTTAAAAATGATTTTCAAATTTATGCATTTTAAGCATCTTTTATGGTGTCCCTTTTATTTGTCTCACTTTTATTTGGAAACTGCCTTGGGCAGCTACCTGTTTGCCCATCATTTTAATTGTATCTATTCGCTAGTGGTAAACAATTTTGATGAATTACATCTAATTACAGTGAAGGAAAATGCTATCTTAAATCATAGTTATACAATAAATACAAAGCATTCTGATCAGTTACATTACTTCAAAACAGGAGAAAATAATTAGCGATTAGTCCAGTTTTTGAGTTTGGAAGTGCTGTTATTTGTTTTGTGACATCTTTCAAAAATGGAGAGTTGTTCACATCACTAATAACATTTTAAAACCATTCTGTTCATTACATATTACATTTCCCTAATATCCTGTCTCTATCTTTAAAAATCTAATTATATCACAGCAATATTATAGTATGAAACAGCAAAACAACAGCAATGTATAAAAATGAGGGCAATTTAAAAAAATTTTCACCATCGATTGATTCAGCAGCTAAAAGATAAATATAGCAACATTTCAACAATTTTTATGAAAAGTATGCATTGTTCTGAAATCTATATAACATGGAGAAAAAAAATATGAATCTTCATATCTTGATCTTTAATAATTACAAAAAAAAAAGGATGAAATATGAGAGCCTTAAAAAAACATGTGTCGAGAACAAAATGAATTTATTTACAAAAGTTCGTGCAATAATATTTACTTTCTGACATGATCAGATGAAGATTCAGGGCACTTGTCAAATCAGCAGAACAGGTTTTTATGCCTTCTTTGAAGAAAGTTGTCAGTGAAGCAAAATTTGCTTTAATGCTCTTTTGAAGCTCTTTAGTAATCTAAAAGTTTTCTGATATTTCTTTTAATGAATTAAAGTCAGGTACATCTACATTTAAAGATGCATTTTGGAATCCTTACTCCCTGGAATTCTAGCATCCTCCATTTCTTCCAAGTACCTTGATCAAATCATTGAAAAAGATTTTCATTTGCGAAAATGTTGTATCCTTGTGCCCTTTCATGGAGAATGTGACTTAGAGAGGAATGATTTTACTTTGTTCTCTGAATAGAAGAACTGGCTAGAATACCAAAATAATAACTCCAGTCTATTGAGGAACTTCAGAATATGTTTAGGCCCATTTTACATTACTGCTGGCAATTTCTTTTGAAAAAGATATAGAAAACCTGAATCACAAGAGCCAATACTTGCATCTTCATGGTGGTTATGCAAAAAATAACCATGATAGTGCATAATTTTTATAATAAATTCATTTTGCTCTCTAAGTTTGCCTCATTTTTTTCGCAGCTCTCTGGGGTCATAAAAAAGCCCCCATATTATTAACTTAAATGAAATTGAATTTCACATCAACAATGAAATATATTGTTATTAAGTAAAATTAAAATATTTTTAAAAAATAATTCAAAATAAAAAATACATACTCCAAAAAAATAATAACATTAAGTTTTAAAGTTTAAGTAAAGTAAAAATTATTTTGGTATTGCAATACAGTTGCAAGTTATCACTGGAAAGTACCAAAATTTAGCTAAAATTAATAAAGTCTAATTAAAATTTTTTTAAAATGTTTTGAGGTGCAAAATTTCACTTTCCAAAAGATATATGCACCACATTTGGTAATTAAAGATCTAATGTTCAGGCCTTCAGTGTATCAAAACACACACACATACATATGTACAGATGTACAAATATATATTCATCTATAGTATTAGTAGAGATATACAGATTAACAAAACCTTTTGATATGGTAAAAGAAAATTTCACATATATATTTAAGAAACAATAACATAATAACTTTGAAAATAGCTACCAGGAAAAGTACTTTAAAAAAACACTTGGCTAGTTAAACATGTGTAATTTACTATTTAAACTTGATCAAATTTGACTCATTTTCTTTCTGTTAATATTTAAAAAGATCTTCCTCACTCGACAAAAACCTACCTGTGGTCTTCCAAAATATCATTCAGAGGGAAAGTTGTGATGATTGCACCATTAAGGAGGATAAAATCGGATCGAATGAGTGCTTTTGCATCAAGAGCTCTCATAATGTCTCCCATGGAAAGAAAGCCAGAATCACTAATAACAGTCACAGACATTGGAGAATCTTTATCAGACCAATGAGAAGAACTGAAAAGAACAGTATTTCATAACTGAAACATAATTAATCTTTTATTACCAACACTACAGTCACTTTCCAAAGGATAATAATGAATATAAGTTTTAGCAACTAGTATTCTTATCTAAATTATTTACACTTAATCTTAGTTTGTAAACTTAAAATATAATTCAAAGATTTTATGATTCAACACAAATTAAATTAACTTTAAACAAACAAACAATTTCAAAACAATTAACTTCTAATTGCATGTAATCTTACTTAGTACTGAAACACTTTCTTATTCTGCATGTAAAATGCAAGATAAATTCTAACAATAAAATTGTGTACATTAATTAATATATTTTCAGTATTTTATGTGAGCACATTAAATAGCATGTTACATGAATTAGAATTAATGTATATGTTACACCTTATTAAAATTTCGACTAGTGAATAGACTTTCTTTAAACTTTTTTATCAAATTCCAAGAACCATTATTATAGTTTGTGACAATTTAATGAATAGCTTTTTTTTTTATTGAAAAGTAAGCTTGAATATATAAAAAAAATATCATTCTGTCTTGGTAAATTCATAGATACCATTCATTGCAGCATCCCGAGATTAGCATTTTTCAATTATTCTACTTCACTAAAAAGAAAAATGTATCAATTTCCAGAATTCTTTTATCTTAATTTATGAAATTCATCCAAATTTTGCTTCACCTTTTAAAAAAAATGTTTTTGAATGTTGCATTATAAGATAAACTATAAATGACTTTTATGTAAAAGAAAGAAAAATTACATTTTTGAGTAAATTGCTTCCAGTTTTGAAAGAAAAAACAACAACACGAATTTCAAATGGAATAAAGAAATTTTATGCCAAATTCTACATAAAATTGGACATAAATAGAAAAGATGCCAAAATAAATAGAAAGTATTATTTGAATATAAAAATATAATTTTAAACAATTAATTTTCAAGAAGCACAAGAAGATATCTTTCAAAAGATATTTATAATTTATATTGATGAAACTTAAGAAAATAGTAACGATATTTAATAAGTGTTGACAATTGGGAAATGGGTATGATAAACTCCAAATTGGATATGCTTTGATGATTTGCGTCGCATTATTGTGCTGTGTGCAAGACGTTATATTGAATTTTTGAGTAAAGCAAATTTTATCTAACACCACTAAAGGAGACTTCCACAGACAAATGAAGTCACAAATTTTTGAGAAGTGAGCACAGGAAAAGTTGTAGTTGCAATTTATAATATACCCTATCATATCATACAAGTTAATAGAAACGCAAATTCCAATAGCTGCAAAAAATAATAATAATAATAATAATTAGCTTGTAGTCGAATTCAATCAATTATTTACCTGAAGGTTAAAAAATAGAATTATTGCAACTTGTAAAATTAAATGCCCTCAAATTTAAGACATAAATATGATATTATATTGCATGGAAATAACTTTCAAATATTTCACCATCCACTATACCACTGAAACTTTAATGTAATTAAGTATATTTACAATAAAATATATTTATAATATGATATAAATATTAACAGACAGTTTCAAAATATAAATCCTACAACAAATGTGGATATGTGTAAATAACTCCAAGAAATGACAGATAGTAAATATAAATTCAGTAAGAGGGGGCAAATTTACTGTAAGCCTTTTCAAAAACTTGAAATTTAAGAAAAAGATTATAACAAAAAAAATGCAAAAAAAAAATCTTTAACAAATAATATAGAAAGTAATAGTTGGATCATGAAGCCACCAGTTCAAAGAAAAGTATGAATGAAAATATTTAAAAATAAGTTTTTAACTATTTTATATGATATATTCAGAATAATATTTTTATGAAAAAATCAGTAATAGCCATATTTTAAAAAATATTATTATAAATTTAAAAAATTATATTTTCCTATATTTTTAATTTTTTTTTTCCATTTTAAGGCATTTTATATTTACATCAAAAAAATAAAAATAAAAAGTTTTGTATAAAGCTAACTCTCAATTATCTCCTATTATTAACATCAAAATGTGGTTAAAAATTCAATAAGAAATAAAAAAAAAGAGGCATTTTAACATAAAAATTAATGTGTAGTAGAAAAGTGAATTAAATTTTAAAAACAGAAATATTTCATTTATTCAGTCATAATTTAATGTTTATGCCATCTTACAGTAAATAAAAAATTTTATTGCAAATTTGTGCCCTTTTCGGTCAATATCGAAAGCTATCCAAGGTTATAATGCCTCCAATTCCACGAATAAGAGTGCAAAAGCATAAATAACATCTATTTTTATTATTAAAATGATTTCAATATAAAATATGCAACAATAATAATTTTGTATAATTTCTAATGAACAAAAAAAAAAGTTTATCTTACTAAAAAGTTTCAAGAAATTTCTTTCATTATATATTTTATAAAAATTATAGTAAATTACTATTTAACAGCCAAAGAATTTTTTAAATAGAAATATTTTTTATATTAATTGCTCTAATAATATATTCAAATACATACTTTATATAATTTCTAATGATATTATTATGAGAACAACAGAAAATGAAAGTTTCCTGAATTCCTGCATCTTCAAGAGACTGCAAAAGATAATCCATGAAAGTTCCATTGACAACTGGCAAGAGGAACTGGAACAGAAATTATAAACCTATTTTAATAAATACTTCCCTAACATAAAGCAACAAATAATAAAAATAATCAGCCTTAAGATATAATCTGCTTTAAAAGTAAAGTTATAATATTTACTCTTTTATAAATTGATTTTATAAATATGTGCAGAATTTAATAAACTTTGTCAAGATGTTTAAGATAATTCTGAATAAAAGTTGTCTGCTAACTTTCCAAGAGAGAAGAAAGAATACAGAAATTTCCAATTTTCTGAGAAAACTTCCATATAATCTAGACTATAGCTAGTAATCTTTTTATTGATATTTTAATTTAAAAAATTGTTATCCATATTTCTGCTTTTTTTTTCAAAAAACATTTAAAATTCAACCTTTATGATTGTTAATAAAAGAGCTAAAATTTAATTATTAACTCACCAGAAACACATTTTGTTATTTGAAATTACCAAAGTGAATAAAAACGTTTTATTCAACTTAGTTAGGTCTATAATAAAACGCTTCAACGCATTTTTATAAGATTTTTATTTTAATAAAAAAATGTTAGTTACTAACTACTTTTATAATATTTTTTTGATAATAAACAATAATTTGATGACAAAGATGCAACACACATTAATCCACTAATTAATACAATTTTCCATTTTATTAAATTTAGTCTTACCAATGGCTGGGAATTTGTAAGAGGTGAGAATTTTTTGTTGAAATTATCAGCAACTATCACAGCTTGTGATATTTCTTGCTGCTTTAGATCGTCTTTCACATTAAGCATGATTTTAATTTGCAGAATACTAATTGCTAGCTGACTTCACCATGCAATTGTAATGTGACGTTCACATTTGACCCACAGGAGCGCTCCTTTTCCAAACCGGAAATGAATGATAGAATCCGAATCCAAGAGTCAGATCTAGAACGACAATTTAACTCACGAGCAAAGCATTTGCAGATAAACTGTCTCTCCATATTTTCCTTCAACACTTGAAATTTTTTGACATTTATTAATTGGAGATATTGTTGAACGCTGGGATGATAGCCTTTGTGGCTAAAAATCTCTAAATCCCCCTCATTCAAACAAAAGACAATTTAGATCCCTGAATTTGAATGAATTAGACCCATTTATTCGGAAGGACGACTTTTTCAGAGAGGGAAGGAAGAGAGAAATTGTTAACCAGTTGTTCCGATTGTTTTTCTGCCCCCTTTTTAATCCCAATCAGATGAGTTTTATTTTAAAAACGAAGAACACTTTATATGAAGCTGACACTGCTTCGAAGGTTGTTAGTTGTGTTTAATGATATCAACTAAAATAATTAATTGTTTTATGTCAAATAAAGTATTGCAGAAGGATATTTTTATAAAAAGGAAATTTCCAAAATTCTCGGTATTTTACTAGCTCATTTTGTATTCGCATATGTTAAATTTGATTGACATTTTGAATGCTTTCTTCCGAATTAAAATCTAGTTAAAATGATAATAGTATACTTTAACTTTAAAATTAAAGAAAAATGTAGCATGATTTTCTTTGTCATCCTAAATTCCAACCCTATAGCTACTTTCTGTTAATTTTTTTTTAAATCGTATTATTTAAAGTTTTTTTTTATGATTTAAAAATTTGTTGCGGTTTTTTTTTAAATAGTTTTCCTCTTGCCTTCTGGGCAGTGATGATTTCGTAGGGCACGCTAAGCTAATTTATTTAAAAGTAGTTGTGAACTCCAATTTATTTTTTTATTGTTTCTCTGCTTTTAAATTAAATCTTCCCCTTCATACCATTTAATTTAGTAAGATTTGCGTCTTCATAGCAGCGACAAAATTTTACGCCACCTCTTCTCTTTCAGCTTCTTAATTCTATGATCCCAATTAAAAGCTGCCACAATAAATAATATGCGTATCATTCACTTTAATATAATAAAGTAATGTATGCAATAATTTCATTTGAATTTCAGACACAGAACTGCAATTTGCATGTGACCAACTATTACTACCGCCCAGTAGTGTTATCAAGAGAGAATAAATTAAAGGATTGCTTGAAACCTTTTCATACATAATTATTTAACAATTTTCTATAACTAAACGAAGCTTGAAGTTTAAAAATAAATCAATTTGTAGAAAAACCCTCAATAATGAAACCTGAGAAATGGGATTGAGTTATTGTCAAATATACCGCTCAAACGCAACAAATATATTATTTTAGACATCTGATGAAAAAATATCGATTAGAAACGTAAATTTGTGTTGAATGACTAAAAGAAAAGGGATTAGTTAAAACATTAATTGAGCTGTTATAATACACATATTTTTTTTAGATTGCTACAATAATTTAAATATTATTTCAATAATATAGCTACAAAATGGCAATATTATTCTTGTGTGCGCTCGAAAGTCGAAGTCTCGTAAGTCGTTTATCAACAATAACGATATGCCATGGCAATAAATACATTTTAATATAATTATTCTCATGATTTTTTTTCTGTGGAATTACAAATGAAATAATTTTTTTGCTTCAGTTAACTTGGTTTTATATTGGAAGGTGCTGATTCTAACCATGGAACTATTGATATCTGTATTCTCTTTTAAAAATATTATTAACGATTTCTGTAAGTGTTGCCTGATTATGAACATCGGAATTATTTACATGAATGTAAATGAGCGTTAAGATTCTGACTTTCACTTGCAATAAAACTTCATTTGATGACTTTAAGAGCTAAATCTTAAATGGGTAAGTTGGAGAATATTATTGCACATTTGAGAATTTCATATTCTAGAAAACTTTAAGTTGCATTTGATGGTTTATTTTACATTAAGGGAAAATAAATTCTAAAGCAAAGATAAAATATTTATCGTGTAAGAACTGAAGCATTTGATTGATTAATAATTGCTATTTTGTTGTGAATTTAGTACACTAAATTTGCAAAAAAAGAAGAAAGAAATATAAGATGTTGCAATATGCACAATGCATTAGATTAAGAAATGTAACCAAATCCCAAAATTTATTGTTCAAATTGTATATCATATTGAGAATTTATTTTATTACACTGTAACAATAATGTTTAAACTTTTTTTCTGACATTTTTGAAATTTCTTCATGTACTACAGATATATATACAGACTTAGTGTATTGATCAAGGAATATATCAGATTTATTGAAATATTCTATAAAATAAAGGTAATGAATTGACTTTCT
The DNA here is from genome assembly GCA_026543865.1 of Argiope aurantia. Taxonomy (NCBI): domain Eukaryota; kingdom Metazoa; phylum Arthropoda; class Arachnida; order Araneae; family Araneidae; genus Argiope; species Argiope aurantia. Next base: position 296,792 of record JAPMOR010069089.1, on the reverse strand, counting down.
TCATCTGTGAGATTTCACTGTTGAAAAAGTTTTTTTAAGATTTTGAGCAAACACAAGAAAATGTTTCTAATTTTATTATAATTGTTACGAACTTTTAAAGAGTTCTAACCGTAGAAAACATAAAACTCGGAATGTTTATAACATTCTTTTTGTGTATTAACTTCATAATTGTAATTATTTGCCAAAAACAATGTCCTTGAAATATTATGTTTAAACAAGCAGCAATCACCGAAGATTTTTTTTTTATCATCAAGCAATGAAATGTTCTGTTAAGTAAATATTTCATACTATTTGTCTCTTAAATCTTCTTATATAGATATTAAATTACTATCAATAAAAAATTTATTATTTTGAAAAGAGGGCCCCAAAATTTACATTGCATAAGGGGCTTTGGGTACTTATTAATTAACAGTAAAAGAACCAAAAGTTACCAAATATAACACTTAAATCAAATTAATTGCAACCCTATGAGTGCACTTCTAAATTGTGAGAAAAAAAAATAAGCATTTGTTTGCAGTGTTTATACAAAATTTACAGGAAAATTTTGTTTATTAATCTTGTTATTTGTTTTCGCTAACAAATCACCAGTCCTTCATTATTAATTAATAAGTACTGGGCTTTTCATAGCTTAAACCTGCTGCCAATCATAAATGTGTTTCTACTAGGGATTGCAATATCAGACCAAAAGTTCTATGCCGGTATTCGATATTTTTTAGATCTTAATACCAGGATACCGATAGAAGAAATTTTAGAAAAAGAAAGAAAATACAAGTGTTTTATTTGTGAGTGTAAATATCGCAAAAAATAATTTGTAACTTATAAATTATAATAGTATATAAAGAATCACAAAAAAGTGTAAATATCACTATTCAGTCTTGGTACTATTACAAGTTTTTGAAATGTGATCTTAAAAAACATAATGCATGAGTTGTACTGTCATGAAGCCTGGAACGTAATTTTGTGCAAAAATTACCAGCTGTTGAAAACGCTGTTTTGGCATCTATGCTAGTTGGTGCAATGCATTATATACTTTTTCCAAGTATTTACTTCTAAATCCCTCATCTTCAAATAAATCAGTTTCTCGTCAGATGGTTTTGAATATAGATGATTTCTGTATTGTATTTTGGTTTGTTGAAATATTTTTATTTATCATTAATTCTAATTTTTGTTCAAGAGATGATTCCTTTTCACTATCGACATTAGTGTCATCATAATCTTCGATAACTGTACCGAATTCTTCTGAATATGGATAGGTTTGTGGGTAAAAAAAAAAATTAAGAAAATTTACTATACATTTGATCAAATTTGAATTGGTTAATCTCTTTTCTTCTTTTTCATTTTAATTTTTAAATTATAATTATGTAAATACCGTAAGACATTTTCTATTTCTGTATGCCTTTCTTCTGTGCGATTTTTCAATGTAATATATAATTCTTCAGATAGCGATGTGTGTTGTTCTTTCAGTGACTGCTGAGTGAAATTTATTGTTGCATTGGCTGTTAATGAATTAGAATCTCTCCGGCATAATGCCTCAACAGCCAGTTGTATTTGAAATAGAGCTAATACAGTTTTGGATATCAAGTCGAATTCATTGTCTGAAAAATTAATTTGCAGGTTTAAACCGATTATTGCTTTTTGGGTTGGATTTCTCAGTTTCAAAAATCGTTCCATCAATAGTAGTAAACTGTTAGAAGTAAAAAAAAATTCTAGTAAATGCCAAAAAAACGGTATTTAAATTTGTGAATACCTGTATTACAAAATTGTACAAATGGCTCAAAATACAGGTATTGCAATCCCTAGTTTCTACTGCCATCTAGTATTTCATATGTGCTACTAAATTGCTGCCATATATGTGTCAAATATTATAACCTTTTATTTGGAAACTTAGCAGTGTAAGTTGCTGCTGTGCATTTTGGCTAGTGTTGATCTAATAGAAAATTACCAGTTAATTTATAATCATTAAACGTTATTGCAAAAAGTTGCTTGTTTATTTAATCAGATAATGATGAAACCATTCCTTTCTTTAACAACTTCTGTGTGCCAGTTTTGATACTTTTTTTATAAATGAAACTATAATAAGAAAAAGTTGTAAATCATATAATGGGAAAAAATGATTAAGATTTAAATAAAACATTAAAATATGTGTAAAGATAGACAATTTTTTTCCCTGTTTTTAAACTTTTCTAAATTAATTTTTTTCCTTCATTTATCAACTTATTTTAAACTATATTGCTTTCAAATTTGCACATAGGAATTGCTTTATTTCTTTTATTACATATTAATTATTCAGCTAAAAATAAATCATTTTATGTTATTTTAGTAGTGCATAACACAGAAGATAAATATTTTAGACTATTTAGAGATAAACGATGCCATAAAACAGGAGCATTAAATAGTAGATTCAAAATAATAAAGCAAAAAAGAAAAATGTAGCCAAATTTTAAAAACTTGCCAAACTATCTATTATAATAAGAAACTTATAAAAAGGATTAATATATTTGATGACATCATTAAGTTACTGCTATGCACCTAATTCTTCTATATGACCAAAGATTATTTTTTTCTTATGCAGTTTTATATTGATTTCTTCTTCATCATCATCATCATATTTGATTAGACAGCCCAATGTGGGTCAATGCCTTCCTCTGAATTTCACTGCATTCTATTTTTGACACTTATGCACCAATTTCCTTCCTGAATAGCCAGGAAATCTGGCTCAACTGACTCCATCCATCTTATTTTGGGTCTACTCCTTTTCCTACTTTTTAGAGGCTTATGTAAATGAATTTTTTCTTTTTAATATGGAATCATCATGCATTCTAAATATATGAGCCACCCAGTTTTGAATAGATTTATTTTTATGAATTTTATAATATCTGGCTCTCTATAGATCTTATATAGCTCAAAGTTCTATCTTCTTCTCTAAACATTGTTGATTTCTATCCCATCAAGAATTGCCCGCAGAATCTTTCTTTCGAAAATGACTATTTTATTTTCTCTAGCTTTGGTGAGGGCCCAGGTCTCTGAACCATAGGTAAGTATTGGTCTAATTAAGATTTCATATAGTAAAAATTAAGGTTTTAAAAATTAGGTCTGATTAAGGTTTCATATAGTAAACATTTTGTATTTCATGATAGTAGTAAAGATTTAAAAAATCGTTTTAGCCCATAAAAGGCTTTATTTGCATTCATTAGACCATCTTGAATCTCCTTGATTATGCTATTGTCATCAGTAACTATAGAACTAAGATATGTAAAACTGAACAACCTGAAATTTGTGAGAACCAATTTCTAGATGGGATTCATGGGAGTTTCCATTACTTAATACAGGCATATATTTGATCTTTTTGATGTTTATGATATAAGTCCTATGCTATTAGCAGCATACTCTAAAGAAAGAAAAGCATCTTTTAAGGCAGAAACAGTTCTTGAAATGATGTCAATATTGTCTGCATAAGCCAAAATTTGTGTTGATTTTGAGGATATTTTGCCTCTAATGTTAATTCCTTAATCTCTTATAACTTTCTCTAAAGCAACGTTAAAAAGAAGGCAGGATAAAGAATCACCCTGGCTGACTCCATTATTGCCACTAATTTCTTCTGATAAAGATCCTAAGAATTTGACCCTGCAAGAGTGGTATTAGACATACTTGCAACTACAGGTCTAATTAGTTTAGGTGGTATTTGAAATTCAGCCGAGCTTCTTAGAAGAGATTTCTATTAATACTATCAAAAGCTTCTTTGAAGTCTATAAAAAGATAATGTATAATAATACCAAATTCTCCAGCGTTTTCCAAAATTTGCTTAAGTGCAAAAATCTGATCTTTAGTAGATTTTCCCTTGCGAAAATCATATTGATAACTTCCAATTTGAGGGTCTATATATTGTGTAAGTCTTTTGTATAAGATGTTAGACAAAATTTTATAAGTGGTACATAACAAATTGATGCCTCTATAACTAGAACAATTCTTTGTACCACCTTTATATAGATATTGGTATATAATGCTTGTGTTCCAATCAGAAGGCAATATTTCAGCATTCTGGATATCAGTGATAAGGTTATAGATTAACTTTAGAAATACTGGTCCATGATCTTTCAACAGCTCAGCTGCGATACGGTCATGCCCAGTTGCTTTGTTGTTGTTTTACTTTTTTATAGCAGTTACAATTTCCTCAAGTTCAGGTGGAGGTACATCTTCACTATTTTGGTTTTCAAAAACAATTTCAGAACTGCAGGGTAGATCATGTTTACTGTATATTTCATGGAAATATTCACTCCATCTGTTAAGAATAGCCTGTTTTCAGGCTAAATTAGACCATCTTTACTTTTGCAGAGGTTAGATGTTTGTTTAAAGTCCAGACGACTATTTATTCTCCTGTAGAAAGCTCTGCTTTCATTTATTATCTTCAGGGACTCAATGTCTTTAAAATGTTCTTCCTCAAAAGCTTTTTTCTTGCTCTTAGGTAGTCTTTTTTTCCCTCTCTTCTGTGTTGTCTATATTCATCAGCATTAAATCTAGTGTTCGCATGAATCATTCTCTTGTAAGCAATGTTTTTAATATTCATAGTTACTGCACACTTATCATCAAACCAATCCTTATGTCAGCTCTTTTTCTTTTTACCAATAATGCTATCAGCAACACTGCATATGTTTTCTTTCAATTGCGTCCAATTCATCTCAACTGTGTCATTCTCGGAATGTATATTAGTAAGTGCAGTTTCAACACCTTCAATATATTTTGTTTTTATATCTTTTAATTTTAGTTTATTGCAGTTAAACTCCTCTAAAATTATCCCTTTTTTATTTTTTTGTCATAGATATTCTCTCTCTCAGTTTGGTAATCACCAAAAAATGATCAGAGTCAGTGTTAACACCTCTGTTAGTTCGAATATCCAATAAGTTAGAATAATGTCTTGCATCAATAAGCATGTGATCTATTTAATTGCAAACGATCATCTGGTGCTCTCCAAGTTGCTTTGTGAATATTTTTATGAAAAAGCAAGTACTCCCAATTATCATATATTGATTTCTTATTTCTTGAAAAATATGCTTTTAAACATTTCTTAAAGAATTAATATTGAGCTAAAAAAGAATATGCTCTTAATATTTAAAATGTTGTCTTTATAACAGAAAAAATTACACTTTTTAATATGTGCAATATATATATATTGGCATATGAATGATTATTACTGTATAATATTGTTATGATGAAAATTACATATTTAAAAATTATTCAAATAAGTTTGATGAATATTGTAGTGTATATTTTCTTATATTAGATTTCTTAGATAATTATCCATATGCATACATGACTTTTAGAAAAGAATTTAATCCTGCTTATTTCAGTAAGCATTAAGTTATTTCAAATTTCTTTTAGTGAACCAAAAGAGGAATGGCATAATAGAACATGCAATATATTTGATTACATCTCATATAGAAGTGTCATTTTCAGTTTTATATTTTAATAGGTGAGTGCTTCAAATTTTATATTAAATTACCATCGATTTTTTATGATTATATTATTACTATTGTTTCATTTGATATTTATGACATTGTAATCTAAAGATAAAAAATCAATAGTTAATTTTATGTTGCTTTTTCTTTTAAATTTGTGTTTAAAGAATAATAGATGAACAGAATTTAATAGATGTCAAATTTTCTGAATTGCATGTTCACAGTGTACTAAAAAAAAAAAAAAAAGAATTCTTTATGATTTTTAAATTTTTGATAAACTAATTTTCACTATTTGGTGATATTTTTGAATTGTATAATGCCTTTTAACATTAAAAGTGAATGTCTCTGTATCTCTCTTGGAATTATATTAACATTTTTATTGATTTTGTATTATTATTCAAAATCTTTTTTTTTTTTAACTTTTTTTTTGTTGGATTGTCTCGTTTTTTTATGATAATACCATTGAATAAATGAAGCCTATTAGAATGGGCAGTTTATTTCTTATTAATTATAATTATTTAATTGCTCTGTTACCACATGTTTGTTCATATTTTTAATAGCATAAATTTAATTATGCTAATAATTTTGATAGACTGTATCTTTTCTTGCCAAATAAAAAATTATTTAAAAATATAGTAGCACGATAAACTTATAGTATAATAATTGGTTAGCTATGTACACAAAGTAGCAAACTTAATTAGTGAAATCAGTCCATTTGTAGAAACAATTGGCTGTATCAAGGTGTATAAGGACTTCTCTAGAAAATGGAGAATGCAGAAAGACGGGTAACTAGTAATGATGAAGAAAATGAAGAAAAAATTGGTGAAATTGTTCACGATTAAAGTAGATTTTTGAAACTTCTCACAAAAATGGAAGATGATGAAAAATAATCAAATGTTTATGATGTATCGAGAAGTTTTCATATGAAATGAAAACGTTTTGAGACTGGTTCAGTGGCTGTGCTGTTTAACTCTGTTGTGGTTTACTGCCATAATAAATGTGCAGTGAAGTAGTATTTTACAGATTTCTACCAAAAATATTTGGAGGGGAGGACAGGTGGTCATTGATGACTTATCTAGATGTATTAATTTTTATGTGAAATTAACTTTGATGAAATCTGATCCATTGTCAGAACTCGTGTGGGGGGTGCAGCTTTTCTCAGATTTTCTTAATTATTTTAAGTACATATATTGAAAAAATCAGACCAATTTTTATGGCTGGAGATCTGCCAAAGTTTTATTTTGCAATCTCTCTAGAAGATTTTATACACTAGGGGAAGCAAGTGATTATTGATATTGTATCTGGAAATCAAAAGAAATAATATGTGAAATAAAAATTCATGTCTATTACTAATAAAGAGGGAAGTCTGTTGGTAATCAACAGGACATTGAATTTAAAGCTTCCAAATTTAGTACAGATACTCTTTAGAGGGTGATAAGGTGAAAGAACTTTATTTTTTGAATTTTGATTCAAATTTGAACTATTTAAAAAGTAAAATAAGTTTCAATTTTTTTAACTAATAACTTTTTAAAGAATTATCACATGCACAAAAAAAAAATAATTTTGGAAAAATGATAGCAGTTAATTGCATTAATTTTCTGTTAACAGCAGATTAATTTTACCTATGTCTAACATTCACATATAAATTGATGTACCCCTGAAGATTATCACTCCTTAATTTTTGATGTATGAAAATGTTTGATATTTGATTTTGGCATCAACTATTTCATCAAAAATATTATCTAAAACTTCACATTTTTTTAATACATTTTAGTTGTTTGAATCTTTAGTTTAATCTTTCATATTCTTCAAAAATTTGTTCAAAAATTTCATTTGGAAACTACTTTAGTAAATAATTTGAATTTCAAAATATCAGTATAAGGCTCAACCATAATGACTACTCTAAATAACTTTTGAATTTTATAATTAAATAAGTGAATCAACTGGTCATTGAAGATAGTTTGAATGAATTAAAAATATATGAAATTTGGGCAATTGTCACACCTGGGAAACTCTTCTCACAGTTCCTTTCTGTAAATAATGTACAATAAAGTGTTTTTGAATTTCTCTTAAAAATAGAAAGTTGTAGAGACGTGAGAACAGACAGCCTTTAATGATGATTTAAAAAGCAAGAATTTTCATATGAAATGAAAATTTTCGATATCAATTCAATGGTTTTATTGATAACACAGTCTTGATCTTTTTTCCCTAGAGAATGACAGTGACATACTGTTTCTGAAACTTCTCTTGAAAATTGACGATAAAGAAGGGCAGGTCACTATCGATGACTATCCATAGGAAGCAAAAATTAAGATCAGATCAGTAGTTGAGGCCAGGAGAATGATTCTATGGTTTTCCTTATTATTTTAAACATATGAATATTTAAATTTATTTTTATTTAATAATTATTTGTCAAAATATTGGGAAGCTTTTTAATTTTTATTTTGTATCAGTTTCAATTATATTAATTACCAGGTTTAGCATTATAAAATTTGAAGAGTGTATAAATTTGAAAATCATTTTTTAGCACTTTAAAAGTGCTTAGTTTTTTTGGGGAGGGAGAAGAAAAAAAGGTCCTTAAAAAATGCTTAGTTTTCTCAAGAAATGAAAAAAAAATGTTTCCGCACACATAGCATATAATAATTCACAAGTACTGTCATAAAGGCATGTTTTCTGGATACATCAAGAAAGAAAACCAACAAAAGGGAACAATTCCAAAAAGGAATCCAAGGTGAAGTAAATCCAGGAGTTCTATCTTATATTAAGACAATGCTTAATGAGCCTTCTTCCCAACCCAAGGAATATTTCTTTCTATGCTTTGCTGTTTATCAAAATACAAGAATAGTTATCTGGAAGAGGGGCAGTATGAAATGCATATTTATCATACTTGTTACGATTCGAAAAAGTTTTAAAATATATTGAATTTTGCAAGAATTATTTTAGATATTGAAAATAATTTTTAAATCATGCTGGTAAGTATTTGTTTAACCTTTTATGTGTAGATAAAGAAGAATGTGTGGATTGGCCAGATCAATAGAAAATAAGAATGCAGCAGGTTCAATTTTGTATATCAGAGATTTAATAAACTTGGAAGAAGTTACTATAAGGGCATTTACAGTGAAGTCTCTTTATAGTATGTTCAATCATTTTGGAGCAATCCCTTGAATGCCCTCTGAAAGGGATTTTACTACATTATATTGAATTGCAATTAATTCTGTTAGCCAATTGTGTAAAATCTACTATTTTATCCGAATGAATGCGTTTTTTTTTTTTAAGTTTTAGTAATTTTTGAAAAATTAGTTTTTGTCACAATTTGTTATAATGATTATTATAATGAAATTCAAAACAATATCTTTACTTCTTTGAATCATTGAGACATATTATTTTAACACTGTAAAAGTTGTGAAAAAAGAAATAAAAATGCTTTCTTTACTTTAATTTAAACTTTTAAAAAATTTAATTAGTTCATTAAATAAAATTCATTTTTATATTAATTTATATCATTTTTACATGCAGCTGACACTTTTTAATTACTTTTTTACAATCCTTTTCATGGTATTTTTATAAGTTTAGTTTCAAGGGTTTTTTTTTTTTTCATAGAATTATATTAGTCTTTCATATAATATAAGAGATAATATAAATATTTCAAATATTTATGAAATATTTTTGTAGCCTTTGTATATATCTAAACATGCTATAGAATGGTGAATGCTATTTAGGACAAAGTATGAAGAGAAAGTTATGAAAAGACTCTTATTTAAAAGGCATGCATTTTACAGAAATTCAAATGTTATTTAGAAAGAAAATAAAAGAAGTATGATATGGGAAATTTTTATTCGAAATATGTGAAGGAAAGTGAAAAGTTAAGTTTTCATAATCTTTATTTTCATTATATTATCTTCTTTATCATTCTATTGAATGTTCTAATTGTCTACTACTTCATCTAAAATTCCTTAAGTATATTATGGAATGTCTGATTTCACACTCTCCTGGTAACAGATGCATTGTTTGGTACTTGTTTATTTTTATGGCCTCTGCAATAAATTACCAAAAAATGAAAACTTTTGGGAATCATCTTGGTGAAATCTTGACAACTTATATATAATGAAACTTGGGAATCTTACCATAATTGTAAAATTGCCAAATTTACTCAGGAATGCAATCATCTTGGCATCTTATGTATAATATAGCTTTGTGATTTTGCTATAATCTGAAAATCTTCAAGCAAATATGTGTCTGTAAAATTAAACATGTACCCTTTGTTTTAATTTTTTAAAAAGTGATAATTGTGTATTAATCACATGCCAGAATTAATTTCCAAAAACGCCATGTAAGTCATAGCAAAAGTTTGATAATGCTTGCCTAAGACATATAATTAAAGCTCACCAATAGCATATGGTTAAACCAAAAATTCCCTAGTGCTATGCAGTTAATAGATAAATATTAAAAAAATTTATCTGACTCTGAAAATTTCCATAATTTTTGAGAAAAATTACTTTATAGTTACAGGTTGTAATTGCAAACATTTGAATCTGCCTTATGGTAAGAGCATAGTTTTATCATAATTAGAATTCATATGCTGATCTTTAATATATAAAAATATAATGATTGATATTTGATGGATTTTTTTTTTCAAGAGAGTAAATAAACACTTTATAAAGTTAAATATTGTGCTATACATTTTTTTCATTTTGCTCTTTTACAAAGTAATCAGTGCAGATTAAAGCTATTTGTATTGTTGCCTTGTCACTTCTTTTTCTATTTTCTTTTTGTTTTTTAATCACTAGTGTTTTTTTTAATTTATTTATTTAACTTCTCCTTTTGTTTTAATCATACTGCCCCTACTTTCCCCCCTATTTATTTGTATTCACCTCATTATAAGACTGATTTTGTATTTTCAAAACTTATCTTTTCTAATTTAAAGATTCAGTTTTTGTCATTTTATTGCTTAACTCCTCTAATTATTATGTACTCTTTCTCTAAAAAGTCCATCTCATTGTTTAAGGACATCAGACTGAAAATTTAAAACATTATGTAGAACATTAATAGCAAACAATAACCATCACCTAAGAGTAGAGGAGCCTGGGACTATTTGGCACCAAGGGCAAGTTGACACTCAGTTAATAGTGCAGTTAAAAGACACTAAATGACAGTAGAAGTGGGAACAGAATGAACAGGAAGTATGACTTCATATGCTCAGAAGCTTTTAGTCGTTTTTATATGGACCTGCAGACACTAGAGGTTGTTATTTTTTGCTTGAGAAGTAATTATTTTCTACTCACTTGGTTTTTTTTCTAGAGTATACAGTATTACCAATGAAGTTTATTACATGTTACATTTAGTGTTTTGATGTTCATGAACGTATTCATGAGAATATGTCTTTTAATTAATTTAATATCTCTTTAAAAAATGGAATAAAAATAAAAATGGTATTTTGGCACCAAGCCGGGCAGGGCATGTTGCCTTTGTGTTTTGAATGATGTCAATGACTGATATTTTTTTCAGAGTCATGGTTAGAAAAAGAAAGAGGATGACAAATCGAGCTTTGACTCCCCAGGCTCATTTCTGAAGCAGTGAAAGCTGTACTTAATAATGAATTGTCATATTCAAAGGTTGTTAAAAATTTGGGATACCCTTTGTTCACTAAAATGCTACTGTCAAAAAGCTTCAAAAGCCGGGAATGCCTATCAATTACCTGCTAACACAATAATTTTTGAGCTGTTAGGAGGAAACAGATCTTACAGAATATTTAAAACAAGTGTCAGATTTTTATTTTGGTCCCAGTCCAAAAGAAATACGCAAATTTGTTTTTGCTCTTTCATTAAAATGGAGTGCTTGATTCGTGGAAGGAAAATCGATAAGTAGACGAGGACTCATTCTGCTTTCTTTATCCGTTAGAAAGTTTGAAACAACCAGTCAGGCCACCTCATTTAATAAAACAAACATTGCAAGATTTTTTTAATGCAATGTTACAACAGACCATCCTTAAGCCACATCTAATGTATCTCAATTATTCTTCATTTTTGGATTGTATTTGTTCTAATCTGTGCCTACTGATCCCGACGAAACTTCCGCTGCAAAGTATGAAAGAACTGGCCCTTAACTGCTCCAGGTGTCATCATCCCTAGATCCTGAAGCTTTGATCCCGCACACTGTTTCACCATTGGAAGAACTATGGCCATTATCAGAAGCTGACACAAGACACGCACACCCAGCTACAAAAAGAATGAAGGAAGAAGTAAGCTGCTATTTTGGTAAATACTCTTCATGAAAGATGCACTTAAGGCAAAGAACAAGCCGTTACAATAAAAAGATTAAAAACAATGTGAAAACCAAGACTAAAGTCGTGTGAAATATGAAAAATGAAGAAGGCAAGTTGAAAAATAGGATATAGGCAAAAGATGAAATGCAGAGCAAGAAAATGAAATTTAGGAGGCAAATCTTTCATTCCGAAACAGGAGAAGATGAATTAGTGTCTCCCAGTGATGAAGAAGATATTGATATCAACTGTAATTTGTTTGAGGACTCGGATTATTTGAATTTAGAGAAAGATCCAGAGGTTGATGATTTAATGTTAGTGAAACTGTTAATTGAAGGTTAAAACAAATTAAACATTTTTCATGGCTAAAGTTTTGAACCAAAATAGTCCCCAAGAATGGAAGGTGAGCTTCCTCAAGAAAAGTTCTAAAATGACGAATGCATTTATTTTTCCCAATAAGGCTGAAGTAGCAGTCTTTTCAAGGGCTGTTTTAAATTGGTTTTGCCACCGCCTTTGGACATTGAAGTAACAAAGAGACAAAAAACATTTTTGCGATTTGACGTCAATCTCAGTTTATTGTATCTTGATTAAATGTTACTAAATTCAAAAAAGAGAGTGCAATTTTTAGTTAAATTAATTTATTTAAGCTTTAGTTCAATAAAAGTTCCTAGTCAAAATATACTTTTAAAAAATTCTTTTTAAATAGGTACTACAGTATAATTAAGAAAAGTACAAATATATAAGGCCAACCTGTCCCACGTATGGTGCCAACATATTCTGACCAAGGGTCAAATTGACACTGATGGAGTTAGCTCATTCAACTTGATATTGTTATCTTTTTTTTAAACCAAATTGTTATTAATTCCGTTTTGTACTAGCCGAAAGATGTAAGAATGTTTTGGAATACATATTAGCTATTTAATCATTACCAAAAAAATAAGAAAAATTTGCAATCAAGATTGGTGTCAACCAGTCCTGGTCTCCCCTACATAATGTTGAATTTTTTTTATTGATTATCAGTGAATTAATTTTTATATCTATAATTGGATAAATGTGATATCAAAAAAGAAATTTTTCATAGCTGCTCAATCTTAAATCTTTTTAATATAGTGAATTGCAAAGAAAACAAGAAAAATATTTGAGTGGAGAATCCATTCAACTTCAAAGAATTCATTTTTATTTCATTTTATTCAAATGTTACATAAATTTTTAATACATTTTTATCATTCATGTTTTTCTGCCATATGACAGGTTCTCAGCCTTGTAATTGAATGCAACAGTTTCCAAAATTTCAGTATGCGACAGTTGCAGATTATTTCTGCAAGATTATCAAATTCCTTATTGTTGCTATGGTATTGTAGAAGAATGAGAGTACCATCTCTGGCATTGGCCTTATAATTTTACCACTTCTACTAAAGTGTCTTCCAAACTAATTTGGAAGTAAACTTATTAAAGCCTTCTCACATGCAGTATACTATTAATATTACTTAGTAACTTTTCCAAATGAAAAATGAGAATAAATTTTCACATTATGAATTATATATATTGGATTTCAGTTTTATTTTATCTTTCTTTTATTAATGCAATTTTGATTTATCAGGGATAAATTAAAATTGTATTTTCTTTGCATTCTAATGTTTTAATTTTTATTTCCTCCAACTCTGTATTAGTGTTATAAAAAGGAATATATTAAAAAGTAATTTTTTAATATATTTTAAATAAATGTAATATATTTTGATATCCTTAGAATTCCACCAGTGCAAAAATGTAAGCAGATATTTTTTTAGAGCTTTAAGAACTGCTTTGAAAAAACATTGAATTTTTATTCTTGCAATTTTAAACTTATTTCATTTTAAAATTGAAATTAGCTGGAAATTTTAGGATATGAAATTTTTTATAATGTCATTAATTCCTTTCCTTGGAGCTTGTTGTTATTTTTATTACTTAGTCTTCATACCCATAACAAATTTAAGAAAATAATTCATTACTAGTTTTTACTTTCATATATGCCTCTTTATTACAACTTGAAACATGATTTTTTTAATTACTCGCATGATAATTTTTTACCTAAAAAGGACTGTGTCACATTTTTAAAGAAATCTATTAAAATAAGAATTAAATTAAGGCTTTTCTTTTCAGATTAAGAAAAAATGTCTGAATCTAAAGAAGCAACCAGGTATGATGTTTGCTTCATACAATCAGTTGAAGATTCAAGTGAACCAACTGAGAACTTGAAACGTGCTTTTGAGGCTATGGATTTTAACCAGTTAGAGCCTATGTGGGTGACTCCAGAAGAATGTCTCAGAGTTACTCAAAAAGAGTCCAAATTGTATGTTATGGATCCTTTTGAAGGAGAAATTTTTGAGCACTTAAAATCTTTAAGCTGTCGCATTCTTGGACCCCTTTGTATTTTATATTGTTTACAGAATAACAGCAGTTTACCAAAAAGGCCTAATCCTGTGTACAGTGTTTCTATGCGTAAAATAACTGTCTCATGTTCAAATATAAATAATGAAAAGCGAGAAGCTATGCGCATCAAAATAGAACTTATGGGTGGATTCTTCAGCAAAGATTTAACAAAAAGTGTTTCACATCTTGTTGTTGGTATGAATTGATTTGTGTTTGCTTATTTTATAAACTTAATTGTTTTTTGTAGAATTATTTATCTTACCAAACAATATTTAAATCATATCTTCATTTGAGAGGTGGGGGAGGGGCTTACTTTTACTAAAAAATTTTTTTTACTTTAAAATAAAATCTAATTGATTTTGTAGAGTATCTCAAAAATTATTGTTTGACACAAAAAGTAATCAGAATTGAAAAAAATTCACTTTGGCACTATAAAAGTAGTTATTTTTAACTAATTATCTTTATGAAGGAAATATGTACAAAAATACACTTGGCAATTCTCTGTGTAAGTCAAAGTGATGCTGTGTTTACCAAACTACACCTTGCAGCTTGTACTATATATATATATATATATATACAAAGGTATCTATGTTTAATCTTGTGTGCTAATTCTCTTGAGTTCTCGTTCTGCTGTCATCAATGGCAGGTTTGGTTTATTTGAATTTGCTCAAGAGTTTATAAATGACTTTGCCGAATGAATTTATTTCATGCTTATGTGTACACAACCCGCTCTGACCTAGTCTACCCAACATTGAGAACTTCTAATTATGTATATATATTAAAATCAAATAATGCTTTCTTATATGCCAATATCTTTGATGCACATCATTATATTACAGAAAAATTACATATTTCCAAGATAAATTGTAATTTTTAGGCACTATTTATTTATGCAAATTGCTGTCTAATTACTATATAATGGAATTAAATACAATAGAATCTATGTACAGTAAATACAACGGAATCTATGTAGAGTAATAATACCATCTATAATGATAATCCTTTCTTATATCAATATATCCTTTGTTGTGTTTTTCTTCATTCTCATTCACTTAATTCTAATATCTTAATTCATATTTTCTTGATATATTTTTTATTCTGTTTATAGCAGTAATTACATTTTGGATGTATTTATCTATAATGATAATTTTATTTCTTTAAAAATATGGTACTGTTAGTTTGAAATTTTTCTCTTAGATAATGACATCTGATGCGTTAGACTATGTGATAATTGGGGAATCAAGAGAGGTTGTAAGAAATCCGAGCTTGTCGTAGGGAGCTGGTTAACAATTAGTATATGTATATAAGTTTGTTTCTTTTAATTTTAAATATAAGCTGTTAAACCAAGTCATTTTTAGTTTGCACATTGAACTTGTTAGTTAGTCTTAATGTGTTAAAACCTTGGAATAGCAATTTACTCAGGCATTTGGAGGAAAGTTATAAATATTTCCAGAAACTGATCAAGAACAAAAACAAGCAGATATTGCTAAAAAGTATGAAATTTCTCAGTTAATGAGAGCTAATTTTTTTTTTTAAGAACAAGTAAATTTACTGAAAATGCAATGGTAAAATGTAAATGAATAAAAAACTAAAATTATTTAAGATGTCATAGTTGACAATATAAAATAGCCTGAAATGACTCAATGAGATAAGAGCACAAAACTCTCCTATTAAGGATCAATTATTTCCATTTTATACATGCTTTTTAACTAAAACTTGTACTTTGAAATTTAAAAAACAAAATTAAATAGCTTGAAATATATAAAGAATAATTTTATATTGGCAAGTAATTGTAAGAGAAATCAATCTGTGTGATATAATTAGTAAGTATATTAGCATATATGCATATGCACAAACAATAAATGTACAAATGCTTAAACTGTCTACAGTAACATTATGAATAATTTTTAGTATATTGTAGTAAAAATGATACTTTTTGATATTGAGCAAAGATACTACAGTGCATTTCCTTTTTTTTTATATATATAACATGCATATGAGATATTCATTTTACTGAAAGCTTTTATTCACATGGTTATAAAATTTTAAATAAGAAAATTGTTTAATTATTTCAGGTTAAGTGTTAAGAAATTATATATATATATATATATATATATATATATATATATA
>JAPMOR010069089.1:255778-280441 GCA_026543865.1 Argiope aurantia | reverse complement strand
ATATATATATATATATATATATATATATATATATATATATATATATCATAATTGGCTATTGATTTTATAACAAATTTTAATTGTATTCATTTAAAAATTGATATTATTAGCTGCCTATAAATTAATTTTTTTCTCTGTCTAAAAAGATATATAACATTATTTTTGAAACTGAAATTGGATTTATTCTGTTCAAGTTCTTTGTTTAATTGAATGAATTACTTGTTTTTACTATGAAATGCAATTCTGGCACAGGGTGGGTGTGAGCCACTAGATATTAGTCTATTACTTTCCAGTGTACACAAAGCACAAATTTCTAAAAGTATATAAGGCTGAAGATTTTTAAAGAGCATTTTATGTATACCAATATAATAAATTTCTGAAAATTCAAATTTTGGTACAATTTAAACAGTGATTTGCAATTTGTCTAAATTATTTCAAACTTAATTTGGTTTTAAATACTAAAATTGAAAATATCTGCTATTTTCAGATTTTTGTATGAGAAAAAGCACTCAATTAGAAAAAAAGTAAAAGAAATGCTTTTGAAATATATGCTTTTTTTTAAGTCCATTTTAACACATGTTTATTTCTGCTAAAAAAAATCCTTTTGCATGAATGACATGCTTCTTAAAAAAAAGGGGGGGGGGAGAAGGGATTATTTTATTTTACATTATAAAACAGATGCCTATATATATATTTCCTATGCCATGGAAATATATATGCTTGCATATACAAAGATGCTTAGAAGTACTTTTTTTCCCCTGCACTTTCCTCCTACTATTCTGAATAAGTAATTATTTCCAAGATATTTGATGATCAGATCTCTAAAGTATTTTATTATTATTATTATTGGTTTTTAAAAATAGAAAAAAAATTCTTAGTTTATTTAATTACATATTTGGATAATATTTTATATGAGACTGGTTATTTTTAATTGGACTTGAACATATATTTTTTAATTCTTTTTCATCATAGGTAATATTTAGACAAATTAAGGAGGAATTAATCATGTAATATTTGGATTAAGATAACAAAAAATGTCAAAAAGTAATAATCATGCTATGTTTAAACAGAAGTAAAATATGTGAAGAAGAAAATAATCATGTAATATTTAGATAAACATAAAAAATATTAAGAAAAAAAATAGCCTCATAACATTAACAAAAATTAAGGAAAATGGTCCCCACCCCAACATAAATAGTCAGTAATTGTGTAGTTAAAATTGTGGAAAACCTCATGTGTAATGAGGATTACATTAATTGATTCTATTAGAGTGCAACTGAAATCCTTATTATTTAGTAGAACTTCATATACTGGGAACATCATATACTGCTATACTCATATATCTCTATTTGCACATCATCTGAAGTGCCAAGTAGAGTAAAATTTTAAAAGATTTAGAAAATATAATGAATTTGTCATCTATTGAAAAATTTCAAAATAAAGTAAATATCCTAGAATTGTGTATATAATATATTGAATTGCTTTCAAATAATTTAAATATTTTCATTAGACTTCCTTTGACTATAAGGGATATTATTTGTAATAAATAACAGAATCATTATAGTCATATATAAATCACAATGCTTCCTACCATTTCACATGATTGAAACACTCTTTTAGGAATGTTGAATTATCATTATTATATGTTTTTGTATGAAATGTTTCATTTCTGTTTCTTTATAGGAGAGGTTGGCTCCAAAAAATACCGTGTTGCTGCCAATTTCGGCTTGTCCATCATGATGCCCGAGTGGGTGGAAGAGGTATGGGAAACCGGTCAACATCGGCTTATTCATGCATCAGATAAGATGTACAATAGATACAAATGTCCCGTATTCAGAGGCTTAGTCGTAACTGTCTCTCAGCTGACAGTCAGTGAAAGGTCCAGTATCCAATCTTTAGTGGAGGAGAATGGTGGTTCCTATTTAGCCCCTCTGAAAGCTAATCAAACCACTCATCTAGTTCTCACTGAACCAACAGGGGATAAGTACAGGTATGCAAAAAATTGGAAGATATTTTGTGTGAATATTAATTGGGTTTATGATAGTGTGAAGTCGGGATACTGCCAAGATGAGAACCTATATAGAATAGATGATTCATCATCCCAGTATTGTCAATTGAAACGATCCACCCCAAACAGAGACATGACATCTAATGAATTGCCATTAGTAGATTGCAGTGCTATAACTAATGTTTCAATAGTTACACATTTGGATGAAACTGTGAGAAGTGATACATCAATAGTTGTCAATCGAAAGAATTCATGGACATCTGCTTTGGAATCATTTGATCTCTCGTCCTTACCAAAGTATGGACAGTTTTTAGATGGATGCAAAATTTTCCTCACTGGGTTCAATTCCATTCAGTTGGACAAACTGAGAAAGATAATCAATGCTGGAGGAGGAATGAGGTTCAATACGTATAGTGAGAGTATTTCTCATGTTGTATGTGGTCATCTTACAGAAGAATTTTTGCAAAGCCTTAAAGCTAGCTCACTAAAACCTTACGTTGTGAATCTGAATTGGTTATTGGAATGCTGTAAAAATGAAAAATTAATGGATGAGAAATCATTTCTTTGTATGGATAGTACGCTATTAAGCCCAGAGAAAGATATACCTGAAATTAAACCTATTTCCATGAGTCAAGCATCAAAATCCTTCCCCAGAAAAGATGATGCTACTTGTGACATTTTAACAGACATATTAAAGCAATATGTGGGCAAGGAAGATAGTGATGATACAAATGCAAACAAATCAAGCGTTAGCAAGAAATCAATTGAGAAGGATGGTCAACAATCAAAAGCAGAATTTAGATCAACTGCTGATAAAGATGTAGACATTGTAGACTTGGCTGATGAAGATGAAAATACTTCGAGTTCAGTTCAGTTATTTGCTGGTCTTAAGTTTATTGTTGTTGGTTTTGGTGACAAAGATTCTGGGATTCTCGCTAAGATGATAGAAGATCATTCTGGTAGTGTTTATATCAATGATCCTGCTTTCGAAGCTGATATTGCTGTTGTGCCCATAATATGGCAAGATCTTTCTTGTCATGCTGCAAATGTCATCACTAACTGTTGGCTACAAAAATGTATCGAAGACAGTCGAATTTATGATTATGATGAAAATGAATTATTTAAGCCTGTTGTTATACCACCAGGAAAAAGACCATTTGAATCATTTGTAATATCTGTCAGTCAGTATAGTGGTACTGAACGAGACTGTTTGATGCATCTGGTCGAAGTTCTAGGTGCCACTTGCCAAGAATATTTTGTTCGTAAAGCAAATCGCTCCAGGGGAATTTTGTCCAACACCCATCTTATAGTGGCAACTCCTGAAGGCAGTAAATATGAGGCTTCAAAAAAGTGGAAAATCCCAGCTATCAAGAAACAGTGGGTTCTTGATGCAGCTAAATCAGGTTCTGTTCCACCAGTTGAAAAATATCTTGTTGATAATCCTCCTTTATTACAAATAAATGAAGACATTCATGAAACATCTATAACAGGTAAAGAAAATATAAATTGCAATGACATTTGTCAAGGATGCATAGAATTGCCAGTTCTTCAAGTTGGGCAAAGTCCATCAAAGTCATGTAGAGGTAATATTGAAAAACCAATTACTGTTTGTTCTAGTCATGTAGAAGAACAAGATATGCCAGATTTAATTGAAACTAGGCAAAACCTGTCTAAATCTCTTGAAAGATCTATTAGTAACTGCGCTGAAAATTGTATGGGAAATCAAAATATGCCAAAAAATGATGAATTTCACAACATTGAATCTAAATCTTGTCAAAATGTAGCTGAGAATTCTAATAATGTTTGTGATATGAATTTGAAAGAAAATTTAAGTTCATCAAAGCTAGATAAGAATATTGATTTGGAATTTGCAAAGCCATTTGATATGATTAATACCTCTACTCC
Source organism: Argiope aurantia (assembly GCA_026543865.1). NCBI lineage: Eukaryota > Metazoa > Arthropoda > Arachnida > Araneae > Araneidae > Argiope > Argiope aurantia. The sequence goes on along the minus strand of JAPMOR010069089.1, from coordinate 276,528 downwards.
ACAGAGAAATGTAATGGAATTAAACTGTGAGAATAAAAAAGGATACTCCCCAATGCTTTCAAAGACGGAAACTACTTTCAATGAAAGTTTGAATTTAGATCAGTCATATAAACATAAATTTCAAGTCAGTGACCTTCTGAAGGATTTAGATACTAGTGCTAGCCAAGAACATAGCTTTACGACCAGTGCCAAAAGAAAGAGTTTGCCTGTTGAAGAACTTTTTGGCCGAAATCTTGCATCAGCTATAAGAGGTGTAAATAATAAAATATTGTTCCCTAGTGATGGTAAATTAGACTTTGATAAAAATAGTTTCATTGAAAGTGAGCCCAAATCATCAGATACCAGCAATGTTATGAAAGGAGTAATTCTCTGTGTTGCTAAAAAATTATCCAGTATACAAAATGAGTTAGCTGAAATAGTTGTTTCTTTAGGTGGTAGTTACTTGTGGTCGTACGACAATTCCTGTACTCATTTTGTATTCATGGGAAAAGTTAATGATTTAGCTAGAGACTTCAGAGAAGCCAGATCAAATGGGAAAAAAATAGTTTGTCCTGAATGGGTTTATGCTTGCAGAGACAAAAATGCTCTTGTTGATGAAGAATTGTATCCCCATACTTTAAAAATAAGCATGTCTTTAACTGGTGAAATTGCAATTGTTAAAAGCTCTTCAACAAAGGAGGATAAATTATCTACGCAAATCAAAGATGTTAATCCACCTGTTAGTGCAGCTGATTTCAATCAACAATTAAATGATCTTTTAGTTGCAGCAAAATCGGCTAAGAAGCGCCACTCCAAGCGCCAGTTCAACTCAGTGTCGAGTAGTCCTAATCAAGAGGCAGGAACTCTGCTCAAGTTGCAACAGAAACATATTTCGGATTCATTTATAAAACCTATCCATCAAGAAGAAATTGGAACTGAAGAGCAAGATACAGGTTCTCAGTCTCAAAGTTATCCAGTTGTTTGGGATGACCCTACTGGGAGACTAGAACGAGAAAGAATAGCCGCATTGGCTGCAGCAAACGAATCTAAAAAAAACTGTGAAAATGTGGTGAATCCTTCTACAAATTTCAATAATGTAGGCTGTTCTAAAAGAATTTCCACCAGTTCTGATATAAGGAAAAGTCCATTAGATGAAGTTTTCACCAAGTCCAGAGAGACTAACTGTTATCCTGTTATTAAAAAATTTATGTTTACTAATATTCCAGAGCCAAAGAAAATCAGATTTGTTGAAATCATCCAGGAACTTGGTGGTGAGGTTTCTGATGAGAAAGCATTTGATATAACAGCAACACATCTTATTCTGGAAAAACCAATCAAAAATGAAAAACTGTTGTCCAGTGTTGCTTCTGGAAAATGGATACTTCACCCACAGTACTTGACGATTTGTGAAGATAAAAAAGAATTTGTACCTGAGGAAGATTTTGAATGGGGTGGGCCTTTCACAGAAGAATTTTTACAGAACTTGCCAAATAGTGCTAGGAAGATTGCCTTTTGCCCACACCGTTGGAGAGCCAAACTCAACAAACAAACAAATTTAAAAGGAGCTTTTCATAATTGGGTTGTACTCATTATTGCTGATGATAAAACTAAACAGTCAACATACACTAAAATTTTAGAAGCTGGTGGTGCTCAAGTGATCTCCAGCAATCAAGAATCGGATAGACTTACCCATGTGATTGTTGATATGAAAAAGAGAAGCCTATCACAAGTAGATTTGAGTCCTTATGTGAGTAACAAAATTAGATGCGTAAAGCCAGAATATTTGGCATTTTACCTCATAGAGGATCCAGAGCCTGATATAGAAAATTTCTTGATACCTGAAGTGAAGGACTTGTCTTCTTCAGAGCAGTCATCTAAACGTCGGAATCTTAGCATTGCTACTAGAGGTAGCAAAAGGACTCGAATGTCATGATTTTATTCTGAAAGTGCTTAACTTATTTGGTGCCTTTCTGTTGACAGAAGTATTAACCCAAGCTTAAATGTAAATGGCCATGAAATTATTATTTTTTAAAAAATATATCACTGTGACTTTATATTTGGGTAGTATTTTCTGTGCTATTTTATTGATAGAAGAATATCAATTATATTATATTTCACATATGCACTGACTGACTGTGTATGTCCTGACTTTATAATACTGATTTTGTAAATATTTTTCTTGAGATGAATTTATTTTATTTACAAGAAATGAATTAAAATTATCACATGATTATGTGTGGTGTTTTGTTCCAGCTTTCACATTCTTTTTAGCCAAAAGATGCTAAAATCCTAGTTTGCATTCATCTTCATCATAAATCCGACATTCAGGGGCATTCGCTTTGAGAGTAAATTATTTATACGAAATCAAGTCATTTGTAAATACACTGCATAAAGGAAACTACAAAAACTCTTGGTCAGTGAATTTTAAAAGGAAAAGATGCATTAAATATACAGTTTAGTGTCACCATTACTGCATACGAATCATTACTATACAGTCTAGATTTAATGAAATACACATTTACAGAAAAAAAAAAAAAAGATGTATGAATTGCATTAAAACCATACACAGTATACCAGAAATAATAGCAAGTAAGATAGTACCAGTAAAAAAAAAAGTTGAAATAACTAAAGATAAGTGTTCAAAGGACTTGTTATATTAAGTTAAATAAACTTCAGATACAGCAATGTTGTTGTCTATGTTAAATTTGTATTTCAATAAATTTGTGTTGTACAATTTTTTTTTAATGTTTCCTTTTCTTAATTACAGAGGCATACATAGTAGTCATCCATTTAAGATCCCATTTTCAATTGTAAAAATTATCTTTATTTCTTATGCTTGGTATACCTTTAAAGCTTGTTCTAGAGCTTTTGAATTATTCTGTATTGACTGTTGACGCTAAAGGCTAAAGCCGTAGCTTATAGTTAGAAAATCACAGATGATTCATTAAAAATGTTCAGTTCCATTAAAGGTAAGGTTTTGCAAGTTAATTCTGTTCAATGTGAGCATTCTTGCAGGCATTCAGTGAATAATAGATTTCTTGCCAAATTTTTAGAGTAACTGTGGTGTTTATAAATCTGCTATATTGCTATATAGATAGTTAATCAAAGTATGAAATTTATGTGGGTATACACTCAGTTGAATGAAGCTTTAAAGACTATCTGTGGTTCGTCCAAACCAATCAAAATGTCCACTAATTCATTTACAACTTGTATGTGTCTGTTGCAAAACTAACCCAGTGTTGCCAGTGCATATAAAAGATAACAGGATGCATAGCATCATTAAAAATTCCTTATATAAGGGCCTTAAAAATGCTTGTATTTTATCCAGGATCTTATAAGTTTCTTCTGATGGGGGGGGGTCCATTTCACCATGCTAGAATACCCACTTATAAACTATTTTCTTGCGATGTCAGATCTTTCTATGTTTAATGGATTTCAATACATCTGGAAGTCAATGGAAAAAGTATTATCTCAATTTAAGGAAATACTGATAGAATGGAAAAAATATATCTTTTTCATTTACTTGACTGTTCTTCTCACCTCCTTTGTCTTATTTAGGTGGGGAGAGTCTATTCTTTTTTAAGCATAATTTTTATGTATTTATATAAAACCCCTAGTGTTGGCTTTTAACACTGAAAGGTGGTTGCCATCTCAGGTGTCTGCCTCGTCATCTGACTGTGGTTCAAAATTACTAGGTTCGTCCCAAAATAGCCTTAGTGTTGTTTTAAATTGCGACGTTAATATAACTGTACTAAACAAAACCCATCTAAAACATACCAATCTCTAAAAATTGCAAGAATAAAAGATCGTAAGCAGAGTTCCTAAGAACGAATCAATATCGTTTGCGATTATGTAACGCGAAAACTCGGTCCTTTTCTACTCTCCATCCATTTTTTTAGTATAGATTAGTCCAGTTTTGATTTGCGAGACAGTTATTCATTTTTCCATGAGTTTCCCGAATTGTAACTACTGAGGCGAAACTTTGTAACTACGTGAACGAATAGGATACATTTCACTGGCGGGAACATTCAATCTGCAGAAGAGGCTTGGCGAAGTTTAATCTGCCGTATTTGAGTTCATTGAATAGTTATTATTATTTGAGGAACTGTCAACTTTTTCAAAGTACATTTGAGAATTTTTTTAAATCAATGAACTGCTCAAAATCCGTATTGAATACGAATTGGAAAAATCCATTTGTTGCTTACTGCTCGCTTTGTATGGTTTAGTAATATGGGAAAACAGGCACTTATTCATCATGCCATAAGAGGAAAACATACAAGAATGCCTGCCAGTTTCAAGCGAGTCTTCATTGATGTATTTAGTAACTAAAAGGAATACAGAGAAAGATGGCATGTCAAATCCGAAAACATCCAATTTCATGTCCGATCATAAACCGATTTCAAACTTTTTAGTTCAAGAACCATTATTTAAAGCTGAATTTTTATGGACGTTAAAACTTATTGTATCACATACGTTCTTTAATGCATCCAATGATATAGTGGAAATATTTTCACATATGTTCACTGAGAGTGGAATAGTTTTAAAATGTACGTTAGGCTGTACGAAAATGCCATACCTTATTTGTTAAGGATGAGCTCCATGAAACGGATAGCTGAAAAAATCTGCAGAAATGGAGACCCACATTCATGAATTGGCAAAAATGAGTGAATTAAAAAAAAAGTAATCTTGCTTTGTTTTTTATTAAGATTCATCATTAAACGAGTTGTATCGTAATAAAAAATTTTGTATTCTATTTCACTTGAGTTCTTAATTTTGTGTGACTTCCAGTTAAAGAACATTTTGCTAAATTCTAGATAATAAATAAAGAGAACTTTTTTTTGTAGGTAAATATAAACCTTCTTTTAATGTGTTATTATTTCGAATATCGTCGCGCTCTTTCCTTGCACCTGAACATTCCTCGTATCTTGAATACAGGGAATTTTTTTTTTCCAGATTTGAGTGGCAACTCCGATATATTGCAAATATGAATACACTGAATGATTTAAAGCTTCCAAAAATAAAAGTAAATCGAAATGTTATCTGTAGGTCATTTATGACTCTTGCTAAAAGGTTTCAATAAATAAATTCTTTTTATAAATAAAAATTTATTTTTTACTTTTTCCTATATAAACTATTCAAAGAGAAAAAGAAATGCAATCGCTAAAAAATTCGAGATTTTACCCAATCTTCCCAGTTCAAACCTCTGAATAAAACATTTTTTGAATGAATCCTTCTGTGAATACCAAACAAACTTAACACCAAATTTTAAACAAAGTCCATTTCCAAGAATCGCCCCCACGTTTATCCGAGGCTAGGTGGACACGATCACTTCAAAATGCAAAGTGCTACATCGATCCAACTTGGCACGCAATTTTAGCATCTAAAGTGTAGATCCATATTAAAATTTTGAACCTATGAAATTGTAGACCTATTACAAATTTTGAATTCAATTGGCCGAACAAAAATTACCGAATAGACTCGTTTTTTATTATTATATTGGACCTCTGAAGATAAAAAGTTGTGTGCTCTTGTCTTTCACAGCCTTCTCCAAGGTTCCTAGTTTTTATGTCGAAAGGAGGGGTGATATATATTTTAGGGAATATGCACTGAATTATTGGAGAGATATTTTCAGCTGGTTTCGCATGCGCAGAGCGTATGTAGCAATTTTCCCAACTGTATCAGAATGATGATCCATTTTTTGGATTTTTCAGTTGAAATTATTTTTTCAGTAAATTGCTAATACCAGTTAAATTTTTCTAATAATGCGCAATTGATATGTGAGTACAGGTATAAAAGTTACACGTCTTGCATTTCACAAAAGAAATATCCGATAAAATTGTACGCTTATCAAGAGCTATTTTCAGTAGCCTATTTATATATATAAAAAAAGAAAAATTAGAATACATCTCCAATTAAGTTTTCATCTTTACAAAATTGTTTTGGCAAAGAACAAGTGTGGAGGAAAAGAAAAAGTGAAATGAAACATCTTCTGATAAAAAGAATGGAATTTATAGATTTCTTGATCAGATCACCTTTATTCCATTTTAATGTTAGGAAAATGAAATTGGATTAGCTATTTTTATCCCTTATTTAAAGGCCATAATTTTTTTTAAAAAAATAATAATTATGAGTTTTAAAAAGAAATTGTGGAAAAAAAAATTTAAAATTGTGAGAAATTTGAATGAGGGATATGTTTTACTATATGTAATCTATGACTATACAAAAACTGGCGGATTACTCTCAGTAAAATTTCCTAAAAGAACCGAAAATTTTAGAAACCTCATCCCATTCAAAATATCGCCTACTTTTGTGGAAATAGATGGCAAAAGAAATAGTTGTCAATGACATAAAGTTGGAATCGATCTCTTTAGGGAAAAAGAAATTTCTCTTTGAAAGCAAATTGCTGAAATCAAATATAAAGCCAATTCACTTGTTAGGCAAGCTAGAAATTTGCCACTGCGAACAAAATAATTCGAGTTGAATAAAGTTATTTGTGAGAAAAATTTCCCAAATCTCTGAAGGAAACAACCTTTTATTTACATCTATCTAATAAAAAAATATACTTATATAAAGTTCAGTGTGTGTTGGCGCTCTACAGGCCAAATCATTCGACTTACAGCTACCAAATTTGGTACATTCGTATCTTGGAGGTCTGGAATGTGCACCTGGGGACCTTTTTTTTGAATTTTTAATTATTATTTAAAAACTAACTTTCCCGCCAAAAAATCTTCATTTCCCCACCACCAAATGAGTAAAGCTTCAGTTTTTTTTCCCACGCTAATAAAGATAGTCTTAACATATTTTCAGCCGATTATTTCGAACGATTCTGTTTATTTTCTTAGTGTTTGATGCATTTAAAATTAAACATTGTTAATTAATCGATCTTTCAGATTCATTCTGTAGTACTTTTGAATTAAAATAAAACAGAATAAAGGAAATTAAAAATTTCTAATCTGTGTATCGTTACCCCAGCTGACTTAGAAAATTCACGCATTTTCGTTACCATAATTGGCGTTGAAAATTCACGCATGCGCATTGTGTTCTGATTGTTGACAATTATTTTCAACTGATGCGGACTTGATTTAAATTATTTTTAAGTTAGTTTTATGCTTTTGTAATTAAATTGTATTTATGGTAGTCATATATTTTTTGTATATTCTTATATTTTAAGTACATCGTTTTTTTAAGTAGTTTTTTTTAACTTGTTTTTCACTGATTATTTTAAACGATTCTGTTTATTTTCTTAGTGTTTGATGCATTTAAAATCAAGCACTGTTAATTAATCGATATGCTCATGGTGATCCGAGAAAATTTTGTTGACAAATTCTTGAGATATTACATAAATTAAGAAAGATATTCTTTATGCCCATAAGGTTTAAATGCTCAGTGACTGTTTTCAGTAATCATATTATTAAAAAAAAAGTGCTTTGTTTCAGTAAAAAATATTATTATATTAATTGCAGATTATTCATTTCCACTTTAATTTAAAGCATAAATTCTACCGGAGCTCACAGAAAATTAGAGAGATACATATTACATTATGACTGAAGGCCTTCATAATATTATGAGTCAAATATATGACTATCAAAATTTGAAGTTTTAAGATATTTTAATGAAGAAACTATTAAAGTAGGAATTACATAAAATACTTAAGTATTAAAATTTTAACGAGCATTAAGATTGGCGAACCGGGTGGTCGCCAAAGGTGGCGAGTATTTAATAAAATTGGCTTTAGATTTTTATATTCGAGATTTGTTTCCTTATGTTCTCGGTCTTTCGAGGAATCGGAATGCTAATAAATTGCCATTTTATTCTAATATTTCTGTAATGCAATTAAGTAATTTAAGACACGCTTCTAAAATCTTTTAATAAAATTTTTCAAACGATCCTATAAAAAAATTTAATAATTTTATTATTGGTGAAAAATATTCTGTAATTCCGTGTAGCAGTCTATGTTTATATTTGTATAAAACTGGTCACTTAGTTAATACCCACCTTAATTTATTTCTTCGAACTCGTAATTCTATAATTAAAAATATTACTTTAAATGTGGTTCTTATTTTTTCTGTAAAAGTTCTTAGAAGGCACTTATAAAGTGCTTATATTTTAAGGTAAAATTAGTCTATGCACTCCGGAAAACTGCTATCAATAATGCAATGCTATTCTTCTAACTGCTCTAAAACCAAGCGCTTTGCGTGAACGGTAGCGATTGCTGGGTATTGAATACTTTTTCACGCATCGGCGGCGCATTAGCACATTAAAATATAATACACAATCCAATTACTATTGCTTTCTCTACTCCAAGACAAATCCGAACATTTTTTTTTCTTTTATTTTCAATATGTATTGTTCATTCACGAATGGTAAAGTTTTACGACACTATAATTTGATATTTATAATGCATACATTTGGTCATTAAAAATTGAATAAATAACAAGTAACTTAAATACTCTATATACAGACAAAAACTTTCTTTTAAGATAGAAGAAAATTGATAGTTCAATTGCGTATGGTAAATCACAAAACAAATGTTAACACATAATCAGATATCTCAATTTGTATATTCATATGGAGTATCCCCTCTTTTATGTTTCCTGCGTACAACACAATTTCTTCTTCACAAGTTGTCTGCAGTATTTAAAATTTTCTAAGGGTAATGGTAGGCTGAACCAAAGTGACCAAATAAAACGCTATTTCATTTCTTCTCGTTGCCTAAGCAATGCGGTATGGAGTTTCTGCAAGTGTTGGACATTTATGATAGAAATAATTTTCGAACATATACATGAGAAAGCAGTAAACATCCAGAGTCTTCGCCGGACGCATATTTACACCCATAGGCCACGGTGGTTTTTGCTGGACGCAAATATGCACTCATAGCAGTCAAAAGGTTAAAAATATCTTTCTGTTCAATTTTGAATTTGATTGAAATTTAGAATTAGAGGAACATCGGGCTTTGAAAAAGCTATGGAAATTTTAGAGCTTGTAGCAGGTGCATATTATTACAAAACATTATTCTATTCTACTTTAAAATATAACTTTACAAAAAAAAAGCATTTTTTTAACTTTATTTTTCTAAAAACTCTTTCCTTTTCCAACCTTATTGTTCTTGGAACAATTTTCGAAAACATTCTAGGAATTTTTTTTATAATGTTGCCATTGCAGTCTATATAAAGTTGTTGAAACAAAAATTATGTGATTTTAAAAAGTTACAAATTTAAGGTGGCTTTTCTTATTTTTCAATCAGCTTAGCAAAATCAGTCTAATAAGGTAGCTTTAAAACAACCAGAATATGGTGAGTAAATAACCATAGGAGTCGCTGCTTTGGACGCATGTACAATCACAATTTGATGTATTGTAAATTTTGATATTAAAAAATATAAATTTTTCGAGTAATAAGACAGAACGTTTGTGTATAATTTGGTGGTTGCTGCACTGAAAGTAAAATGGCATTTCATATAGCATACTTAATAAATCAGCCATTGAATAAATGGAAAAGTTGGGTAGCTTAATTTTTACGAAAAGTAGACAGCCAACTATGGAAAAAACCTTTGTGATAGATATAAATTTCTTGTTAAATTTAGAAAATGTGGCATTCCCTTTGAAAATAACTACTATCAACATAATTTCTCCTAAAATAAGAAATAGGATACATGAGACAAGATGCCAAGATCAAAACATTTTGCATGGTTCATTGAGAATTAGAATGTAAAATTTTAATGTCTAACAAATTTTTTATAATGAAATCGTTTTTGAAAGTTTGATTCATTTCGAGAATAAAACTATCCACAACTCAGAAATTTTATTTCGGAGGCAATGAGAGTGAATTTTAATTGTAAACTCTTATGAATCGTTGAGAAAAGTATCCAGAATATCCTTTGATCTTTAAAATCTGGATAATGACCCCACGTTTCTGCAAATCTAGGCGTCTCCATTACCAACTTCAAAAACCTGATATTTTGTATGAATTTTGATTCAATTTATGTTTAAGCCATTTTTTAAAAACTATGACGTATTGAAAGAAAATACTTAACTGCGCCTTAGCTCCAAAAAGATTGGTTTATTAAAAGAAATATTTTTTTATGAATTAAAAAGCAAAAAAGATTGCAAAACTTTTTACTCCAATCTAAAGACTTTTTAATCAATGAATCAAAAAAAAATTATTATAAATCAACGTAATATAAAACTAACAAAAGGTATTTATGAAAAATTATTAATATACAAGTTCCAAGTATTATTTTCTAATTTTTTTTATCTAATGTAAATTTTTTCAAAATATCTTTGGAATCTCTCTTTTTTCATATTTACTGGCCCTTATAACTAGTATATTTGTGATAAACAATATATATATATATTCATAAAATGACTAGAATTCGAATTCAAATGTGCATTGATATCCTGCCACCTTTTTTTAAGCTTTGATCTTGGAAATGGATAAGAATGAATGAATGAAAAATCGAAATAGTTTATAATATTCGAACTGTTGGATTGAACGAATTCACAAAGATTAGAATTGATGAGCCCAGAGAGCGAACTTGTCATACGGGAAGAAAAGCATGCCGTATGGATCTTACAATGGGATCGGGATGAGATTTAGTATAATGATGGTATACATTTAGAATGTTCATTCATGAAAATATTAAAACGCAATGGCCGGCCAATTTCGAGAAAACTTATATACTGATAACTTGACTCCCGTTCCGATGGCCTGGTTGTCTTCTCGTATCACGATCTCCGTAAAACGATTTACTTTGCAATACTTCGTAATACACGACTTTCGTTTAGGCTGAAAATATACTTATTCAGTCTTCTTTTAAAATTCCACAAAATTTTAAAAATCCGAATTAATTTTTTTTATTTGATTGATCAAAAAATTATTGTATATATAAAACTTTTTTTTTTGCTAAATTAACTAGAATTCAAATTGTAATATACAGACATCAAAAGCCTTTGTTTCCTATTGTCGAATCTTAAAAAAAAGGGTATGGATGAAAATGTCTTAAAAAGGACAGGTTTGTTGAGATAGGCAAGTGGATTTACCGAGTTAATTAACTCTATCTAGAAGATTTTCCTTAACGGAAATTGAGTTTTTTAATAATTTGATTCAACAGGAGATTTGCTTTCTGTGTATCAAATTTTTTTTCCGAAATTCCCAGTAGTTCTTGAAATTTTGTTTGCCTGAAAACTGCGCTCCAAAAGAGCCGACTCGCTTGGGATCGTATATCAAGTGAATCTCAACTTGTTAATAAGACTTTAAGGAAGTTTTTTTTTAAATCACTATCAAGATGTATCCTTAATATGAGTATAAGGTTTTCTAAATGGGAATATTTATTTTATTTTTGTTTAAATATTGAGACTTTTCTATTACTGTTAAAATAACCTAACACTTCACCTTTTTAGTTGATCCCGCCCTAAAAAAATATTATACATCTTAATTGCACATTTTTTAAATCGCTCAATAATCGTCATTGGAATACCGTAGACATTTTAAGTCAATTAAATTATCGATATGTATTAAAAGCAGGGATTTATTTTCAGGCGAAAATGATTATTGATCGGATAGAGGATTTATTAAGTTTTAGAGGCACATTTTATTACAAAAAAATATATATATATTACGCATATGATATTTACATGGAGTTAAATAATACTTAAATTATTTCATGCTCTAAACAAATCTTAAAGATTTGTCTTTTGTTATTACAATGATAAAATTTCAGATTGCGAAAATAGGATGGAAGTGAAAGGGGTGACATTTCATTTATCTGGTTATAGAACTCATTGTATGAGGGTATATTTATAATGAGGAAACAATACAACTAAAATAAATAAAAACATATATAATGGAATAAACAGTTTTTATTTGTCCATATACGAATTAAACAGAATTGTCGTCTTCATACAAATTTAGTTCTAGATTTCAGCAAATCTTAACCATTCTGCATCCGAAAAAAAAAAAAAAAGAATCTTATTTGAATGACGTCCGCCTGACTGCGAGCACACTCACTCAAAAATGGAACGTGTTAGAATGAAATTTGCTATACATTTTTTTCCATCCAAATTGTTCATTGAAATGATATCGTCTAAAAGAAGTCTATCTCGCCACCTAAAACTATGAAGGCTCATTCATCAGATTTGTTTATCTGTGCCAGATTTTAAAATTCCATTCTAATCGGTTCTATTTAACGATAGTTAGATTCATTTTGACACTTCTTTATTGAACGTTTGATGTGATGGCAGCGCTACGCAACGGCATTCTAAGCAAATGAATACAAACGAATGAAGCAGAGAACATTATCATGCTACAATTTCTAGGACTAGGGATTTGAAACGTGTAAATGTAATTAATATAGTGTAAGGAGGAAAATATTTCCTAGCTCCGAGGGAATCATTTGACGGATATCTGAAAATGTCCTCCACCTAATTAAAGAAATGTACGAATTCGCGATCAACATTAAATCATTGCGTATATAAATAATAATGGGTTGTTCGGAAAATAATTTCGTTTTTTCCCGACAGAGGATTTAATTGTATTTTTTTGCACCCAACTTCACATTTAAGCCGTATAATTTTTATATGCTTTGAGAGCTCATATAGCAAGGCTTGTGTGTGAAAAATTCCAATTCATTCTACGCAGTAGTTTTTGGTTGGTGCCCTTTTAAATATGGAGAGCGATAAGCAGCATTTTCGATATATCTTACTGTTTTCCTACAGAAAGGGTAAAAATGCTGTTCAAGAAAGAAAGAAATTGACCGATTTGTATGGAGAAGGTGTGTTGACAGTACGCCAGTGCCAGAACTGGTTCGCTAAATTTTTTAGACGGTAAAACCTTCACCTGAAATGAGGAGGTCAAAAACCACCTCGATCAATTTTTTGGCAGCAAAGACCAAAAATTTTATGAGCGTGGAATGATGCTACTACCAGAAAGATGGCAAAAGGTGTCGGACCAGAACGGCCAATATATAATTTAATAAAGTATTTGTTTATTATACGAAAACTGTCTTTCATTTCCACAAAAAAAAACACGAAATTACTTTCCGAACAACCCAATAAATGTTAAATCATTTCCTTGTTTTAGTATTCATTAATTAACTGAAAACTAAGTAAAGATAGTACAGAATTCCTTGGATTTCTCTTTCTTTTACTTGAAACGATAACTGTTGGCTAAGATTGAATTGTCCTACAGACAATTTATCCTACAATCAAATATTATATAATCTGAGTGGAAAAGAAAACATCCATTTTTTTTAAAAAGCAAATTTCATGTGAAATTAAAATGATTTGATCTAAAAATAAATATAATATTTAATTAACTGTGACATTATAATGGCCATTAAGGCTTCATGAAAAGTAGATTTATATATACAAATAAATTTAATATAGGTCCCTCAAAAAGTGGGCATTGCTGGGAGAATTTTACAATTTTGGCGAATATTTCGAAAATTATTTGGGGAATACGCACAATTTTTTTTAATTCGGCATTTCAGTATGTCAGCCTTGCTCCCATGCAAAAACATTATTATGTTACAATTCATTTTTTTCTCATATCCATGTTTAAAAATTCATAAAAAAAATATTAAATCTGTGTTATTTATGCATTTATTTCGTGATTTTCTGAAATATGATTATTTTCTTTAAACGAGTGAAAAAAAATTTGTAAAATATATAATTGTTTCCAAGATATCGCTGAAGTTCATAAGACTCATTTGAATTATTTTTCATAACCTTATAATTCTTAAAATAATAAGTATAAGGGTTGCCCAAATGAAAAGTGGACACTTGCAATTGCGTCAGATTAACTGCAGCTCACTGAATACAGTAGCGTCACTAATAATAGCAGAGTCACCGAACAGGCATATAAAGGGTGGTAGGAGGTGTTCACTGCATACGACGTTCAGCAGTGAAAACTGTTCGTGGTAGATGGAATGGATCGAAAGTAAAGTCGTGCTATGCATGAATGCGTCCAAATCGGAACAACATGTGGTAATAAAAATTCTGATTCTTCGACTGTCATGGACACTCTTGCTTGATTTCCTGCTCCAAAGAAACATTATCAATTCAACACAATATCGCAATACTCTGCTGAAACTACGGAAAGCAATCAAAAGCAAACAGCCAGACCTTCTCACACAACAAGTGATCCTTTTCCATGACAATGCTCGCCCACTCGTCTCCCGTGAAATCTAGACGACCTAAAAAAAAATTCCGTTCAGAAGTGTTGGAACACCCACCGTACAGTCCGGGTTCGTCACCCAGTGACTTCCACATCTTTGAACTACTTAAGAAGGCATTACGGGGGACACGTTTCGATTCAGACGACGAAGTGAAGGTAGCTGTGCAGGACTACCTTATGAATCAACCACCATCTTTCTGCAGCAAAGGCACAGACCTGCCACCTAAGCGATGGTACCTGTGTTACAACGCCCATGGCAGTTCCTTTTGATTTCCAATAAAGGTATTATTTTCATTCAACTTGTTCACTTTTCGTTTGGGCAACCCTTATAGAATTCCATAAAATATTATTGAGTGATTAATTTCGTAACTTCAAATCGATCCGGTAAAATAATTAATAGTGGTTAATGGTTAACTTTGTTAATTAACACTGGCTAATCAATTTTTGTTGTTTGGAACAAATCTACTCCCTCGAGTCCTTTCCATCGACACCAAATTTCCCAAAAAGTCGACGACTGTTATCAAATAATCTGCATATTAAGACCTTTTGCCTTATTTCAAACTTTTATCTTGAAAGTCGGATAGGAATGAGTGAGTGAAGAGTATAATTAGTTTCAACACTGGAGAGACGAACTAGAGGAGAAGGCGAAAAGAATGTCTTAGATATGAAATTTTAGGTTCAAATTTCACACTGCCTTAGAATGTAATTTGATCATTCTTTTTTAAATCCCATGGTATTTCGAAAATCTCTTCATAAATTGTTTTATTATTTGCTGAAACAAAAAACAAGTGTGGGTATAAAGTCTTTTTTTTTTTAAACAATTAAAATTCGAAATGTAGACATATCCTTCTGAAGGAATACATTATGCCTTTGATTTTGGAAATCGCGTATGAATCTGCCAATGAAGAGCAGATTCAATTCAACGTTCATGAAGCGAGACAGTTGGGAAGGGAAAAAAAAAAAGAAAAAAAAAGGATTGTATATCCGCCTTAGTTTTGAAATTTTAGGTTCGAATCTCTCATTGCCAGAAAATATGTTTTTTAATACTTTTTTAAAATTTCTGCGAAATTACGAATATTTTTTGATTTTTTTTTTTATCTTTTGCAAGAACAAAAAACGATTGCGGTTAATAAGGAATATATTTTTTTATTAATCGACAAGAATTCGATTCAATGTATACTGAAATAGGCATGTGCCTTACTTCAAACATTGATTCTGAAACTGGATAGGAATAAGTGAATAAAGAGTAGATTTAGCTTCAAAGTTACAGAGACGGACCAGTGGAACAGGTGATCAGGACCTTGTATATCGGCCTTAGTATTGGAATTATAGGTTCGAATCGCGCACTGCATGAGAATTTTTTTTTTTTTTTTTGATTTTACGAAATTTCAAAAATCTTTTGATTAATTTTTTTATCATTTGCTTGAACGAAAATGACTGTGGATAGTAAGCAATATCATTTTTATTAAAAAAAACTCAAATTCGAAATGTTCACTGATATTCTATCATAAGAACACACTGTGAATTTTTCTAGTCTTGGTCTTAGATGTCGTATAGAAATGAGTAAATGAATGAGTAGATTTAGCTTCAAACTTATAATGATGAACCGGTGGAGTAAGAAAAAATGAAGACAGCATGTTTGCCTTAGTGCTAGAATTTTAGGTTCTCGTATTGCTTAAATATATTTATTTATTCTTTTTTTTTTTAATTTTTTGAAATTTTGGAAATTTTTTGATTAATTTATCATTATTTGCTTGAACAGAAAACAACTACGGCCAATTAGCAGCATTATTTTTTTAATAAAACAAGTGGAATTCGAGTTGCATTGTATACCGATATCCTACCATAAAAATATATTGTACCTTTCTTCAGATTTTGATCTTGGAAGTGGAATAGGAATAAATGAAGAAAGAGCAGGTTTAACTTGAAATTTAAAAATAGGTGCCCATAGATTAAGAAAAACAACTGCATATTGTTTTAACTTTCGATTCGAATGTCGTATTACTTGAATATATTTCTTTCGTTGTTTTTTTTAATGCTTAAAATCTTTTGATTCACCTTCTTATTAGCTGCTGGAACAAAAAACAAGTACGCTTAATAAGCAATATTCTTTTAAAGGCTAGAATTCGAACTACAATGTACACTAATAACTTACTAGAGGAATATATTGTGCTTTCTCTTAAATTTGAATTGGGGGGGGGGGGGCTTTGGTTTACTTTGAACTTGGAAGACGGATAGGAATGAGTGGATGAAGAGGAGTCAATTTAATTGTACGGGCAGTAAGAGGGAGCAGTGGAGTAAGGGTAATTGATCGTAGTATCAGAACTTTAGGTTCAAATTTCACATAGGCTGAGATTATTATTATTTTTTTAGTTCTTCGTTACTTCGAAAATCTTTTGATTAATATTTTATCATTTGCTCCAAAAAAAAACAATACGTAGGCTTAATAACCATTTTTTTTTTCAACGACTAGAATACGAACTCTAATGTACACGAATAACCTACCGGAGGAGTAGAGATGCATAATCCACGATTTTTGCTGCTACTATTTTGAAATATTTGTTCCAAATAACTGTTATTTTAATAACATTTTTAATTAAAATTATTTATTAGTATTATAATAAAATTTATTAATCTAATATACAAAAGTTAATATTTGTTTGTATTTCATGCACTGCCGTATCGTTCATCCGATTGCGATAAAACGTTACCAACTTATAGCTTGCATTTGCGCGAAGGTTATAGGCGTAGTACGATGATTTGCATTTGTTTGCCACCAACCAATCAAATTTGCAAACACGTCGTTTCGTACATTTCTACGATTCAACATTATTTTAAAATTGACAAAAGACAAACAGATTCATTGGAGTCATCGTGTCATTTGGAGATAATCTCCCAAATATAAAAAAAAATAAAATGATTATCATCCATGAGAACTCATGTGGGTGAAATGAAATCGAAAATATTTAGTGCAAGAGTTGTTTTTTTCTTTTCTTTGATGAATAGTCATCTATACAAAATAATATCACTCAAAGTGCACAATATTTTGGCTGCGGTGGGCCGCACATATATTATAATGGAATAGAATAGTTATATATAATGAAAATTTTCCAGTATAAAGAAAAACATTTTTACTTATTCAGTGAATCGACGAACGATATTTCGGTTATACAATCATGTATCGTGTTAATCGCTTTGTTAAAAAAAAAAAATGCCTCCCAAACGTTCGTCACTGAATAGATCACCAGCGCAGCGCATAGAAATAAGCGAATTCCAGCTTCTCAAACAAACAAGAAACGGCAAGCGACCAATGAAGCAAATCGTTTAGGAATTGCAAATAATCGTGCTTCAGAATCTCAGGCTGAACAAGCGGCAAGTATCCAGAGAGAACGTTTATGTGCTACCCGATTAAGTGCATCAGAATCAGAAGACCAACATGTGGCAAGAATTGAAAAAGACCCACTCGATCTCGATAAAAAGTAGGTACGTGTTGATTTGAATCTTGCTGCGTTTCAATATGGTGTTAACTGCGATTACAGTTTGCATTCCAGTTTTACATTCCAGTTTTAAATATCGACAAAATGGATAAGGCCTGTGTGCATTGCAGTTCACTTAAGTTCAACAATGAAACACCTGGAATGTGCTGCGCGAATGGCAAAGTTAAATTGTCGACATTGCATCTACCACCTGATGCACTGTTGTTATTGATTCAAGGCAACTTATCCGATTCCAAACATTTTTTGCAAAACATTCGCAAATATCAATTCATTGTTTCCAAATGACATCTTTCGGACAAAGTTTTTCCAAGATCGGTCGGTACATGCTTATTTTCAAAATTCAAGGACAAATATATCACCGTGTTGGTTCTTTTCTAACTGTTTCGGATGCTGAACATAAATTTTTACAAATATTTTTTTTGTGGGTGACAATGATGCACAAGTTGATCAACGCTGCAAAGCAATTCCAGACACCAAACGCCACATTATATTCTACTTACAAACATTTTTCCACTGACAAAATGCATTGATAAAATTATTCAAAACTTCAATTGACAAGTTACCGGATAATTACGCAATTCAGATACAAGCCGACAAAACATTCGGACAGCATCCCGGACCTACAACGCACTTGCCATCAATGAAGTTGCCTTTGTCACAGTTGGCGCAGAATGTGATACACTTGATGTAATTCTTCAGCGATGAAATAATACAATTCAACATGTCGCTAAAACACATTGCTCATACGATGCGCTACAGTATCCCATAATTTTATGAGAAGGGCAGGACAGATATCACTTTAATATTATGCAAACTAATCCAATTTCAGGTAACTGCAGATATCTTTATTTCCTTTTATCAAATGAAGGTATTAATTTCTTTTTAAATTTACATTATTTGTATATGTAATTTACGTTTGCTTTATTCTTACAGGTGAACAACTCAATAAAAAAGTATCAACGATGAATTATTATTGATACCACGTAATAATATATTAGAATGGAACAAATTATATTCTGCAATCAACTATTCATCAATACGTGGTAGACATATATGACAAAATTGAATCCAAATGTTTGTTATTCATTCGCTTAAATCAAAAATTGTTGCTCTCAGAAGAATACATTAATTTAAGCGATGCAATTGCAAACGTTGGAAATGTTACAGACATAGACAAAATATTCATACTTCCAGCAAAGTTCAATTGCAATCCACGGCATATGCATGAATATGCACAGGCTGCCACGACGTATGTGGGTTCATATAGCCGTCTCGACTTTTTCATTACATATATGTGCAGTCCAGCATGGGATGAAATAAAAGAGTTTCTATCGCCCATCCGATCGACACGATTTCACTGCACGAATATTCAAACAAAAACTAATTGAATTGTCATATCATATTGTCATGTCATTTCATATTTATAGTGAAACTCATTGTTGGATGTATGCGATTGAATTGCAGGAGAGAGGACTTCCACATGCTAACATTATCATTTGACTCAAAACGACTCAATACATGCAACTCAAATTGATGATGCCATTTCTGTAAAAATTCCTAATCCTGAAGAAAATAGACTGCTGTTCGATATTGTGATGAAAAACATGTTCCTTGGACTATGCGGAGCAATGAATATACAATCTACTTGCATGGTAGACAAATAATACACGAAAACGTTTCCCAGAGACTTAGTTCATGAAACACGAATTGGTGATGATGGATATCCTCATTACAGACGTCGAAAATCAGAAAATGGAGGGTATGCAACAACAATCAGAGTGAGAAATGCTGACGTTGTAATCGACAACAGATGGATTGTGCCATATTCTGTATCTATTGTGCCGCGGATGACAGCTGACCCATGCATCAGTCAATGTTGTTTCCGGACAATATTTTCAGACAAGCTCTGATCGAAATCGAAGACATGTGCTTAACCATAAAAAAAAAAAAAGAACTCTTTCAACTTGATATGATTGCGCCACATTTAAACTTTGTGATCGTGAATTAGTAAAAGAAAAGCAGTACAGTGTTAACGACTTGCGTGCAGTTATCGAAGTAAACGAACAAATTTTGCTTGTGGAACAAAAATTGGCCTACGATACTATTACAAATGCTTGTCAAACGGCAGAGGTGGTCTGTTTTTCCATAATGGCCTGATGCCAGAGGAAAAACGTTTCTCGTCTGTTTGCTATTGGCTCACTTTCGATCTCAAAACGGAATTGCTTCGGCTCCTCCTTTTATCAAGTATTGCGACTACATTATTAGATGGTGGACGACCAGCGCATTCGGCACTCAAATTACCATTGGGTATGCATTGCCCGGAAACTCCAATATATAACATTTCAAAAGAATATGGGATGGCTGAAATTCTGCAGATTTGCAAGCGCATTATTTGGGACGAATGCATCATGGCTCATAAGAAATTTCTTAAAGCGTTTGATCAAACTCGATTGAAAAATTTACAATCAAATGCAAAGCCTTTCGGTGACGTTCCCATTCTATTATTTGGCGACTTCGACAAATTCTTCCAATGATTCCTAAATCAACACCAGCTGATAAGCGTGCATACTTCAAGGCATTGCATCTTTGGAGAGGTACGGAAACTCACATTAAAAACAAATATGGGTGATTTTTTGCAATCCGATGAGTCAGCAGACACATTCTGAAAACAGCTATTAAATATTGGTGAAGGAAAAATACCAGTTGATGCTACCAAAAAAATGTATTTCCATTGAACTTTTGCGTCATTGTTCCGTCCATCGAACAACTCATTCAGAAAGTTTTTTTCCGCAAATTGTCACCAATTTTTAAAAATCATAAATGACTTTGCGAATGTGCTATTTTGGCAACAAAAAACAAACACATATATTGCCGAATTCATTAATAATTAAAATGCAGCCGCTTTCCATATCACCCTGCAGGTACGGTGCTTGGTATGCATTACCTTTTTTGCATTATGTGCAGGGCAGGTTTCCCAGTAGGTGCATCTCCCCTAGATTTAATAATATTATCTTCATTCACTACATCATTAAAAATGCCTTTGCCATAATCATGTATTTGTTCTTCATTCACTACATCATTAAAAATGCCTTTGCCATAATCAT
>JAPMOR010069089.1:35236-255768 GCA_026543865.1 Argiope aurantia | reverse complement strand
TTGCCATAATCATGTACTTGTTCTTCATTCACTACATCATTAAAAATTATATCTGTTGCGAAATATTTTTGATTAGAAAATTTCAAAATTTCTTCTTCATATATGGTACATAAATTTTTAAATTATAATATAAAAAATACACTTGCAATGCTTTTGTTAATTAAATTCAAAACAATTCCATACAATAATGGTTTTATGAATATTTGCCGTGGCGTCAACTCCAAGAAAAAAATAAAAATAATATTTCACGAAACAGTATTCTATTCAAAAAATATCCAATAAATCTTTGAAACATTAGAAGAGCTTTCATATTTAACTATATATTTTATCATTACTTTGTTAGAAATATCTTTACTAAATTTATCAAATTTTCTTTCCTTTCCGGTTTCAGAAGAGCTTTTCAAACTATTATGTAACTATTCAATAATGCATTGACTGCAGACCAGATTACCAATCTATAAACATTTTCCGCTTTATGTCCTGAAATGCCTTTGCCATAATCATGTACTTGGTCTTCATTCACTACATCATTAAAAATTATATCTGTTGCGAAATATTTTTGATTAGAAAACTTCAAAATTACATCTAAAAACTTGAATCTTTTGTCGGTTTCAGATGATGTCAGTGGTTTTTTATATACATTATTTTCACGGATTCCTGTGAATGGAGTTTTTACATTAACAATATCCCACCACCTATTTATTATTCTTATATATTCAGCTGTTTCTTTGTAGAGGGGAAAATCATATTTCTCTCCCAAATTCATTAGACTTTCAGGTATAAATGTATTGAAAATTTTAAGTACTAATTTGACATTTTGTTTTTCTAAATTATTGGGCTCCAATGCTTTTAAGGATAAATTGTATGCATATTTAACGATGTTATTCTTTTCAGTTTCATACAATAATTTTAATGTTTTGAAGGATGCTGTATTAAAATCTACTTTATTGTCAGATTTACTACAAGAACCCTGGATTATTTATCATTAGAGTGAATAACATTATCATTACTTTCCAGAGAATTTTTAATACAATCTTGTGAATTTTTTTCTGAGGTGGTTTCTTTAAAATTAGGGTAAAACATACACTTATCAACATTCTTTTGATTGATCCAGTTATTGCGAATGTTCTTCAATAAATGGACAGTATCGATCATGAAAAAAGAGGTCGTTCGTTATCTACCGGATGAGGATAAAGAAGTGAATATGAACGCGAAGGAGAAGCGAACTGAGACATTGCTTTTTGATTGACTGAATTGTTGTCTGTTACTACACATATCACTTTAAAACCAATGTTTTCTAATCCAATAATAATTTTTTTAAAGAATGCATGTAAAACGTCTGCTGCTATTTTATTTACACGAAGAATGTGAACAACATCTTTATATGACGATGAAATACTATTTATCATGAAAGTCACAACACTTGTGGCGGCATTTTCTGAATTGTAACTGAAACCTGATATATTTCCCCCTTTGTAATCAAAGTAGGGTTTGATGTGCATCTCATCTATTTGAAGAATCACATTTTTATCTGCAGATATTATGGATTGTAATTTCTGCTTAATGTATCTTAAGAAATGCAATTCGTTCTGCTCTGACTGAGGGCAGGTGTTGATAGGAATGCATATATTTCTCAAAGTTACAGGAGGAGGTAACAAAATATAGCCAGACTTTCTGACAAATTTATATGCATGCGGAGCCATTGAATAAAATAATGAGCAAAATATCACCATTTCAATGGAGTACCTTTTACTGTGCTCATTTTGAATAATCAAGGCAGATTGCTCTTTAATAAATGCTATAACATTCGTTAAATTTTCTTGGGTTATATTTAAACTATCCATATGAATCTGGGAAACAATATCAGAATTCAGCAATGAATTATTTGTCTTCATTTCTGGCAGATGCTCTAATATTTCATTTAAAGTGTTGATGTTATTGATTTTTATAGGTAAAGAAGAAATGTTTGGAATATTTGACAAGCTTGTTTTTCCAACAAAAGCTAACTCTAATAAATTTTTTATTACAATAGACAATGCAATTTCAAGACCAGAACTTAATTCAATATTCACGAATAAAATTTTGTTTTCTTTATGAATGATATGCCAGAAATTTTTCAAATTTACTAAAGAAATGCGCTGCTTTAGTTCTTCCAAATTTTTAAATTCTCTTGTCTCATCGTATTTCTTTTTTTCTGTTATGCTTTCCTGGAGAGCTTTCTCTATATATTGTTGCTCCCATTTCATCTTTTTTATTTCTGGATTTTCCCTATGAAATGTTGAATATGAAATGTATGTAAGAGGCACAATTTGGCATCTGAGATGGAATTGCTCCAATCACTAGTCTCGGATATTTAAGAGGGGCACTTAATAATTTTCCTGACTTCGAATCAAATAGACTAGTTTCTCTTTCAATATCATTTTTTAAAAAATGTAATTCACAGACCTACAGTAAAGGAAATTATTCGTAAATATTGACTTCCTTTAATGTTTAATTTAAATACAGTAACAAATATACAACATAAAACAAATATAATTATTATTGTTTACTCTTATGCTTTTATCGTTATGTTATATAATAAAATTTAGCTATATAAGCGTAATTATAGATATAATAGTAAACAAAGCATGTAAACATAATTACGGCAAATATTATAATTATTATTGACAATAATACAGCCTACATTACAGCATTTTATGAAATAATTCTTTTCATAATGCATTTTATTAAAATCATGAATAATGAATATTACTGAGCTGTTAAATTTCTAATGTGAGAATAAATTATTTTTCATTTAGAAACATTAAGCATTAGTTTAAAATAATTAAATAAGCTTACCCTACTATGCTGCGTCGGATAAAATCCTTCACGATGTATGGCACTTAACCATTTCTTTTTAAGCTCTTCATTTTTATGAAAGGCAAAAACACTTACTCGTGGGCCATTCCTGTAATTTCCATTACAGTTTGGAACACAACAGATCAAAGGCATTTCTATTCCTTATTTTTAGTAACCCAAATGATTTTTCTTGCAAATACGAAATGGCGCTTCCTGTCTACTCAAACACAGGAGGGCCACTGGCTAAAACATGGCGTGGGAGGAAAAGAGTTCGTTTCTTATCAGTAAACTTGAAGAGGGTGAAATTCCTCCCTCTGTCCCCCAATTCGCATCCACTCGTGTAACCTCTCGGGACGACGTCATTACTTTCTGTGACGTAAGTATTCAGGCCTTGTCTATCGGGGGTCGTGGATATGCCCTCCCCTTACTGCAATGGTTGCCCCGCACCGTCTCCCCATACTCAGTACCAGATTGTCCAACAGTTCTTGAGGTAAGAGTGCCCATTCCTCAATCAGCATCTGTTTAAGTTGTCGGGTGTTCCCAGGAGGATGTAATCGTGCCGCAAGGCGTCTCCCCAAAGCATCCCACACATGTTCTATCGGATTTAAATCAGGGGAGCACTCCGGCCAATCCATTCGAGTGATATCTTCACTTTCCAGGAGCTCCTCAACAGTACGAGGCCTGTGTGGCCGTGCTTTGTCATCCATAAAAACGAAGTCTGATCCAATGGCACGTCGGAACAGACGCACATGGGGAAGGATCACCTCCTGACAATAACGATCTCCAGTTACAGAACCTCTGTCGGAAACGTGGAGCTCAGTCCACCCGTTCATCATAATGCCTCCCCAGACGACAACTCCAGGACCACCGAAACGAACTCTTTCCGTGATGTTACTGGGATGAAACCGTGTCCCGACCTCTCTCCAAATCAACTGGCGTTGGGAATCGCTTGTAACATCACGGAAAGAGACCGTTTCGGTGGTCCTGGAGTTGTCATCTAGGGAGGCATTATGATGAACGGGCGGACTGAGCTCCACGTTTCCGACAGAGGTTCTGTAACTGGAGATCGCTATTGTCAGGAGGTGATCCTTCCCCATGTGCGTCTGTTCCGACGTGCCATTGGATCAGACTTCGTTTTTATGGATGACAAAGCACGGCCACACAGGCCTCGTGCTGTTGAGGAGCTCCTGGAAAGTGAAGATATCACTCGAATGGATTGGCCGGCTTGCTCCCCTGATTTAAATCCGATAGAACATGTGTGGGATGCTTTGGAGAGACGCCTTGCGGCACGATTACATCCTCCTGGGAACACCCGATAACTTAAACAGATGCTGATTGAGGAATGGGCACTCTTACCTCAAGAACTGTTGGACAATCTGGTGCTGAGTATGAGGAGACGGTGCGAAGCAACCATTGCAGTAAGGGGTGGGCATATCCCATACTAAGGAACATCTGCTGGTTGTTCTTCCTCTTGGACAGACAATCATGTGTAACGATACTATGAGTTCAATAAAGCCCTTTTTTTTGTTTGATTCCATACTGTATGCATTGTATTCGTTTCTGCGCAACTATGCTTTCGTCATTCTTTCAGAACAAAATGCTGTATCTCATTTCTGAATTTCATGTCTCTCAGATGATTTCTCGTTAAGTTATGGCAAAAAACATACCTGTTGCTTAAGTTTTGCACACCAGTGTATATAAAATCAATAGTTTGGAATCGGACTATGGAACAATCGGCAAAAGTATTGGCTACAAGAACTAATCTAAATGCACTGATACGCAGGATTTCGGAAGTTATAAGATAGTTATAAGATAATACCATTTCAGACTAATACTTATCCTCCCTGGTGGAACCTATCTTGTCATAAATTTCAAAAATTTTAAATTCTGTTTCAAAAAAATTCGCTTCGATTCATATCAGAACCATACTAGATAGAACACAAAAATATGCATCAAAACTGCGCTACCATATTGAAAAGGCTAGGCGGAATTATTGGGTTAAAATTTGCAACATATATACAAATCCTAGAATGTTTTACTCGATGTTCAAAATTCAACATTTTACAATCATTCAAAACAAAAACTGAATATCTCAAATCACATTCATCACAACAATCGTTTTATTACAAATCCATTTCAGCAAAGTAATCTTTTTGCTGACAGTATCATCGAACATGAGCCGATTCCACTTGATTATAACGAAGACCGCATTTCTTATCTTAATACCCTATTCACCCACAGGAAGTCAGATAGGCTATAAAAAAAAACAAGGAATTACACGCTTGGTGCTGATGGTACCTGATTATATCAATTTGGTTTAAAAATCTTAGCGTCACAGATCTAATAAACATTACATCCGTCTTTCGCGAGGTTCTTTCAACATCTTTCATTCCAGAGAAATGGAAACATTCAATTATTGTTTACAATTCCTAAATTTGACAAGAACAAAACAAAAAACTTACTTCATATAGACCTCTGTTTTCTCAAAATGTATTGAAAAAATTTTGATTGAGCTTAATACTCATCATTTAATAATTGAGAATGAAAAATTCCTCCTTCTCTTCCAGGACGATCAGATTGCAGCATATACACAGCTATTACAATCTAAAGAAATACTTTCTCGGGATTAGAGTAGATATTAAAAGTGAATATGACACTGCTTTCATTGATACTGAAGTGCCTTCTTCCTGCTATCAAATGTAATATCATGCACAGCTTTCTCCAAAAAAGGACTTTTCAAGTTCGTTGGAGAAATTCTCTTCCTTGGTCAGAAAGGTTTGCCTCAATATACTTTTATAATTCAATCTCTTTTTAATGAATTCTTTATAATCTAAGTGGTTGCGCAATTGGAAATGGATCGCGCTCAGTGACGGATACAAAGAAGAAATTGTGGCCGTAGCCCTTTTCATCGCTGAAATATTAGATTGGGGAAATTATGACTTCTGAAATTCAGACAATGTTTTATAGTCTGAAAGAAGTGTTACCGAAAGCCCTTGATCGCATTATATAGGATTGTTTGATGACACACTTAATTAAAACCGATTAGGCAAAAGAATTAAGTAAATGAATTAATTTTCCTGATCTATTTTTTTTGTGGCCTTACGTATCCAATCTTTAAAAGATAATTTTAAAAACATGGATGAGCAGTCAATTCACAACAGGGGAATTTCGTGTAAAGTCAGCTTCATGGGCACTGTTCGTAATGCATTCCATACAAGTGAGTCAAGAACATATTTCCATAATTTTAGATGGCAGCCTTTGTTAATATTAAAATTTTTTAATTTTCATAAATTAAAAAAAAGCTTAATATATTCGGAACAATATATATTTTTTTATTTCCCCTGCATTTAAATGTTATGAGATTTGAACTGAATATCTATAATCTATTCCCATAGTAATTTTAAATGACAAGTGAAATCACTCTTTTCTTGACTTCAAATTTTAAAATTATTATTATATCAACAGGGCAATCCAAAATGAGATGTAGAAATGCATATCATTCCTACCAAGCCAAATATTCAATCCTCAGACGCTTGACAAAGTCTCGTAAGCTAAGTGGAGAAGCCGTTGCCGCCTCCTGTAAACCAACTGATTCCATCTTCGAATTTAATAGTAAGTGAGAACTAGGAAAAATAGCAACTATAAGTACAAAATGTTCGAGAGGAGCGCAGAAGGATGCAGTGTCTTTTCAAACTCGAATAAAGAATTTTTACTCATTGGAAACGAATTTAGGGAATACCAGGAAAAACCACATTATGCAATAACGGAATACAAAATGAATTCAATTATTAAAATTTTACATTTTACTCTGTTTCATGATTGTAAAACTGTGCTGTAGAGTAAAATTGTACAAATTTTGCAAAGATTGTATAATATTGTGTGTTACTTTGGGCCTTATTCCCGACAGATTTGATGCTTTTTTTTTATTGATCTCCAAACTTTTCAGAAAATTTCTGTACCCAAGATAATATGTTTAAGCGTACTCTCCCCCCCCCCTTAAATTTTAGTCTGTATTTGCCTCTGGTTGTACACCTCATGCAAGTCCACATGTTAGATCTTGCATGTGGACAATAATATATGCTTAAAGTTATAGACTTCATGATTGAATGCATGCATATGAGCATACATTCGATTATAAATGCATGACAAAATAATTAGCCGCAGTTATTAAATATTCTAAGTTACAACAGAAAATTTCTTTTCAAATATGAGAACTTTTCAGTTAATAATATGCATAACCCATTAATTTCCCTTATTACCAAAATGAAGTTTAATAACTGAAATGACGTCCTGCCTTTTTAATTTTGATGCAACAGTTTGTTTATATACAAACAGAAAAATTATATAATATAAAAACAATAAAAACGATATTTATTTACTAAAAATTGTAAATGATATTTCAAAAACTTTTTCAATTGGTATTTATTTTCTCGTTAAGATAATGTATTTTATAAACAGGGTAACTAACGATAAACGATACTAAGACTAACTAACTAACTCTTTAACTAACGATACTAAGAGACCTCTGTAACTCGAACTATCAGCCGCACATACACCAAATTTTGTGCGGGAACTATTGACGCATGGGTAAAAGGAATCCGCGAAAAAAATTTTAGTTCAAAAAGTTGCCAATACGGGAATGTGGCATTTTTTTAAATCTAAATTTTAAGTTTAACTGCACAATAAAATTTTAAAAAGCTATACTAAACAGATACAAAGAATTAATTTTTCCACAAATGTTCTTATTCGAAAAAATAACTTATGTAAATGGTTACAAAAAAAAAAAAAAAAAAAAAAGATGAGATTCTATTTTATGATACGCTGATTTTTATTCTTTGTTCTTTTGTTTTTATTCAGTAGAATCGCTTTCCCGGGGAAGACATCGACTATTTTCAATGTAACCTCCATTTTCTTGGACTAAGCATTGCATTCTGTACACCGTACTCTCTACAGCTGAATACGATATTTCAGGAGGCGTGTTCATAACAATCCGTGTTATGTTTTCCTTTAAAACTCCACCAAGATAAACCTTCGATTTTAAATTACCCCACAGAAAAAAGTCACATGGGTTAGATCCGGAGAGCGATGTGGCCATGCAACATGAAAACGCGACTAATGGCTCTTTCTTCTGTAAAGTGATGGCGCAACAGTTGCTGTAAGGATGTACCAATATGTGGTGGTGCTCCATCCTGTATAAAGACAATTTTATCTAAGCATTGCCTTTGCTGAAGTTATGGGATAACAAAACTACTCAGCATATCATGATATCTTTGAGTGTTTACGGAACATGTCTGGCTTCCTGCTTGAGTAATAGTCTCAAAAAAGTATGGTCCGATAGTAAAATCGGCTGTAAAACCACAAAAAACAGTTACTTTTTGAGAATGGAGTGAGATTTCTTGAAATGCATGGGGTTGTTCAGATGCCCAAATTCTAAAATTCTGAATGTTAGCAGTCCCATTCAAATAAAAATCGGCCTCATCACTCCATAGAATTGTCCAAGGCCAAACCTCGTCGACCTCCATCCTGGCAAGAAATGTCAAAAAAAAAAAAAAAAGGTTAATCGAATATCATAATCCGTAAGTTTTAATTCATGCAAAAGGTTAATTTTATATGATAAAATTGAAGAATTTTTCTTAAAACTTTCCATACTGTTGAAGCACTAACATCTAGTTGTCGGGCAACTCCACGTGTGCTGCTATTACCAACAGTGTTCATCTGATTTCTTTCAACCATTGCAGTTGCCACATCTGTAATCGTATCCACCGATACTGGCTTCTGTCCTAAACCAGACAGAGTTTGGAGATAACTTATTTTTTTAAATTTTTTAATCATTGCTTTCACTGCATTAATTGATAGAGGTCCTTTACGTTAATTGTTTCGACTTCTAAATTCGTGAAGAGCGGCTGCTGTATTGGATTGATTAAATATAAAAGAGCTTCACAAGTAATGTAGGCTGTGCTAAAGTGAGACGCATTTTACAAATCAACTGATACTTGCAATGATTTTTAATACCCCGCTTCTTTTTTCAATCCCTACTATTAGATCACACTCTCCCTATATATATCTATATACCTTGTTCAAATTTTCAATCGTTAATAAAATACTTTTTATTCATCCACTCAAGTTCAAATACATTTTTTTTAAACTGATAGTGGATGACACTTGATGTTAATTCAGTTTTTCAAATATTATTATAACTCAAAATACTGGCGCTGGTGTCGACTACGTAATCGGGATGTTGCATTTTGCAATTTTTGCCCGTGTTTTATGCAAAATGTTAGCTGCCTTAAAGTGTAAAGCGCCACATTTTTCCCCTATCAGCAACTTTTAGAACTAATATTTTTTCTTGGATTCCTTTTTCCATGTCTTTAATAGTCCTCGTACAAATTTTGGTGGTTTTGCGGCTGATAGTTCGAGCTACAGAGGTCTCCGAGTGCTGTCAGTTAAAAAACACACACCCTGTATTTCCTTTTGATTATTTGTTTTTAGCACCTTCGCCCTTTGTCATCTAATTGCACTTTTTATGCGAACTCATGACTACCATCTTCAGTGCTCTGATGGATGTTTAAAATGGTAAGGTGAACTAATTTCTCGTCTTTATCAGGATGAAGCACATTTGGATTAATTGTTAAAAACATGATTCTAGCTGATCCTAGTATTTCATTATCAAGTTTTCAATCATTCATTATTTCATTATCAAGTAATGTTTTTTTTCTGTCTTTTTTATATTGTTATCACTTTTATCTACATGTCATCAATGTGTAGATTTAAATATCACGTTGGATTACCCCTTCAAATTTTATCCGAGTCGGGAAAAAATCTCTGGGAAGGAGTGTCGCAACCTCCTTCAATTCATCTCTAGATATGAGTAGATTACCTTGTCTCCTGGCTAACAATGTTTAGATATGCAGTCTGCCCCTACAGTAGTGGACATCGTTCTTCTCGTGTTTGTGCTTATACACAATTTAAAATTTATTATATTTTCTTCAGAAATATACTTATCAGGTTTTCGAGAATTTGTTTTTGATGTTGAACTTTTAAATTTTTAATTGTTTCTTGGGATGGCTTATAATTTAGCAGGACAAAAATGAAACTGAACGTTATTCGGTGGGGCAAAAACGAATTTAGCAAATTAATTTTCATTCAAATTAAAACTAAGTAGCTGGGTAATTAATTAACCACAAAACGAAGAATTTTTCTTTTTTGTTTGATTATAAGTTTATCAACATAATTTAAAAATTTCTCTAGTCATTGATGCTTTTCTTTCTTCCTTTCCTCTCTCTCTCTCTCTCTCTTTGTTAAAATTATAGTTCAAATGCGAATGATTTCACATCTTTGAAACAACACCGTTGTTTAATTTTTTATATGTCAAGGAATTTAATGTCAAGGACAACTGTGGTTCACTCCTCATTATGCTTCCACACGAAGCATTTATCGTCTTTAAAAGCAAGGATTTCGAAGGGCAAAAGTTTGAGATCCAACGATTCCATTTATGCGGATCTATGCAAGCATATACCAGCTGGAATTTTTAGGGAACTGTCATTTGATGATGGCATTCTCTCATCGCACGTTCGAAAGAGAAGAGAGGAAAAACCTTCCACTGTAGAATGAATTAATATACCGGTGGTGAGCAAGTGACTTATTTACTCCTCGTAAGGAGTGAAATATTATAAATACAGACTAGCGGTGGATGTTCCCAACTTAATCTGTTATACTATTTTTGGTGTTCTAACATATAAATGTACAGCGAAGCATAATATTATTTTCGCTCATTTTATTTTCATTTTAAAATTGAACTATTACATTGACTATAAAATATGTTGCTGCAACGTGTGTCTTCACAGAGCTTAGAGAATATAAAAACTATGGATATTAAGAATATAAATAAAACCCATTCTATAGATGAAAAAGTGTGCAAAAAAATTAAACTAAAAGAAATTTATTTCTTTGCGGATATCAGTTAAATTATACGAAATTTCTCTTTTTTCCCTCCTAGCATTTCAAAATTATCATTAAATAATTATGGTTAAATTTTATAAAACACATAGTAATTTATTAATAATATAGATATATGAAATGATTAAAAAATATTTTTCGAAAAAGTGTATATTAACTGAATAAGTTCATAAAGATTACTAATGTGAAATATAGAATGACGTTAACTTGAATTCCAGTTTTTCAAAGAGGGAAAAAGAACGACATCTTTTATTTTTTAATAAAATTTAAATTTCATAATATAATGTGTAATTATAATTCAAAATGTGTTTTAAAAATCACTTATTTTGCACAGTGAAAGGGATCAACATATGTATAACTGATAAGTTAATATGAAGACATGCTGTAATACTATACGCCTGGTTCAACAGGATTGCTGGTTATATTTGATTTTAGATAAATTTTTTGGATATAACTTTATACCCATGACTACACCAAATTATTTGACATTAATGCCATGTTATTTTAATTGTCTTAATTAAGATTTATTTATTTTATCCAGTTCATCTATCTTTCCAATTTCATGACATTGCAATTTCGCTTTTCAATTTGTCTTTTAAAATATAAAAATGTTGAAAAGTTTCCTTCTTCTTTAATTTCCAAAAATGTAAGAAAATCGCACGATTAAATATTTGATAAAACTATGAAAAATAATTTAAATTTCAGGACAAATATATTGTTGGAAATTGGAAAACAAATATATTTTTTTTAAATATGCATTTGATTTTTGTTCAGTAATATTTTCGAGAAGTATCACGAAAAAAGGACAAATTTCAGTTTAAGTTTTAATTAATTAAAATTTTAATGGGAATTTTTAAAAAATGTACTGAGGAGCATATTTTTACACTCCAAAGAATATATTTGTCAAATTTGGTAGATGAAGGTTTAAATTTAGGGAGATTTGGTTAAGTCTGCAAAGCGCCAATATCTATACATACACGTATCTTTATTATTAGTAGAAATAATAGAATATTTCCATATTGATTGAATATTTATTTTACTTAAATTTTTAAAATTCCAAGTGAGTTCATATTATATTCATTTTACTTGCAATTATTTAATTTTTTTTTGTATATTAAAGAAGTGGTATCATTGAAATATGTGTCTCAGTTACCAAATTTTTACTTTATCATATACGAAATATATACAAAGAGAAAGTATTATAACCGTCAAAAAATTTGAACTTCAGGTTTCAGATCTCTCCGAGTTCAAACATTTTCAGAATTGTGTCTGTCTGTGAACACGATAATTTAAAATTGAACTTTATATATGAAATTTTACTCCACATTTGTAGGTTTCTGCTGAATTTTAAAAGAAATCCAGTTGGAAGAATCTGTCTATCTATAAACACATTTTCTTAATAAAACAAAAAGAGTTATATTGATAAAATTTAGTACATAGGGCTTAGCATCTAAAATGTAAATCCAATTCAAATTTGAAACTAAATTCGTCAAAGAATTTATTATTTGTCGGTCAATACTTTTGCATGCATGTAAACACAATAATTCAAAAATTTAACAATTTAGGCAAATGAAATTTGTATTAAATTTTGAACCAGATCTGTCAAAACGCTAACCATCTATCGGTTTGTGATTTCCTACAAATGTATGGCATTGACTTAAATAAATGAAATTTGGCATTTATTGTTCTGTCAACTGTGATTACCGACTGTGGTTCTGTTTCAAATTTTGGTTCCAATCTGTCGAGGGAAAAAAAAAAAAGGAGTATAAAAAGATATTCAATTTTCTAGTTCTTATCCAACATGTACATTTACGAAACTGAAATTCCTTCATATCAAATTTGTACTCTGTAAATACATGGCATGTTACTACCATACAAATTTGAAATAAAAACAAAAATTAAAATCATGCGAGATTCATGGTCCCAATACATGATGTGTGAGATAAGCCGTAACGTGGGAAAGTAGGTGTAAAGAAAGGGAAAGGAGCGATTTCTATTCACAGGATTACCGAAAGTAGGCTCACCCATTCACAGATATTTTCTGCCCTGCACAGGTGTCGTCCTCGTCATCTGACAGTGGTTCAAAATTACGAGGTCCGTCCCAAAATAGCCCTAGTGTTGCTTCAAAACGGGACGTTAATATAACTAAACTAAACCAAACTAAAGCCCTGGTCATTATAATGCAGTCTGAATACTGTGGAAAGCCACATCCAACATTCCACAATATTAAGAATTCAATATAAGTCATTTTCTATATGCTAATTGGGATCAGTACCTTCAGCTGAAATGAATACTTGACCACTTTATAAATGCTTTCTGTTATTTTTAAATAATTGCAATGAACTAAAGAAAACTTTCTTAAGTTGAGGAGGCATTTTATAAGCAGTTTATAATAATTAAGACTTCAAATAAATGATAATAACGTGCAAAGGGTGACATATTTTGAGTATTTGGAAATAATTAGTATATATTACGTCGCTCCGATTTCACAGACGCATTTTCATGACGAAAAATGACTAAAAATGACTGAATGAATATTCCAAAATGTAGTAAGGTTATTCGTAAAAGCTTGAAATTGCTGGATTATAAGTAGAAAGACTCCGAAGAAGCTCGTTATGATTCTGAAGCATTTTTTTGGAAAAAAGAATGGGCTGAATTGTCTGATATGTAAAAAAATAGGTTTGGTTTTAAGATCATTATGCACGCTTTTATATATCTGATATACCATGGGCATGCCCAAATAGAGGGAAACAAAGACTGACAAAAATTGATATGTATTGTGCTTGATTATCAATTTGCTCTTTCGATCCGCGAGCATCCTCTTACTGAAATTCTATTTTTATCAGATTCAAATGTCTAGTAAGCTTGCATAATTTAGCCGCTAAGAGATGCAAATAAAATAATCATCTTACTTATTTTCCATTTCCTTTTATTGGACTAGAAATTAAAAGAACGATTTATTAAGTAGCAGTTTAGCAGAAATTGATAGTTAATATGTTATGATAGAGTTAAAAGCAGAATTATCCAATAACTGGGCTGGCATTCGCGATAACCAATAAAATCAAAGCTTTGTTAATCGCGCTTGTTCTCTCCAACATGGCGGGTAAGCTTGTTGTTATATTTAGCGGATTGTTTTAGTATTAAAGTTGAGATTTTTGTTCATCTGTGTTCATACTAAAAGACTTGCTGTTTTCGCTTTCAGATGTATTTTCAACAGAAGATTATGAGGACTGCTTAGAGGAAAGTAAGTTGAATGACATTTTGCATTGCGATTAGAGGCAGCTCTTCAAAGCAACGTAGATCCTGTCCTTTTATATTTTCCATCATTTAGGCCTAACTGGAATATGATCGGTGAATTTTGTATTTCTGTCCGAGTTACTGGCATCAAATAGTAATTACTGAATTTTACGTATCAATGAATTTAATATCTGTTATCATTTTGGTATGTCAATTCTTTTTTCAATTTTATATTACGTAGTCGCGCGTTGTTTAAGGTTAATGTTTTGCCTAAATAATCATCTATGGGGGGAAAAAATTGTCAGTGGAATAAAAATTATGAACCCATTAGTCTAAGTTTATTGCTGACAAAGTAATAACTATTTATTAGTGAAATGATTTTTCTTTCTTAATGTGTTTTACATTTTGTTAATCAATAGTGCAAATTAAAATATTTCTTAATTTCTGCCGATACCCGATGTTTTTTTTTTTAATGTAAAGCTTCTATTTGATATATTTTACTGAAATTTTAAATTATTGACGTATATAGTTTTTAATGTATAAACAGTGTGTTATTTTTAATTCTCTTTAATCCACCTGTCAAATTGTGAAGCATTACTAGGAAAATTTTGAATGTTGTTCGATTTAGTTTTTTTTTTCTCCTTAATTTTCTTCTGAAGCTAAAAAAATCACTCGTATTTCATAACTGCATTGTAAAATATTCCATGCAGATTTGCATTTTAATAATAAGAAATTCATTAATGCTCTTTATCAATGAATTCTTTGCTATCAATATTAACTTTTTCTTAACATTATATAAGTAACATGAATAGAATACATAATTGATAGAATGGAAATAGTGTTTGTAATAATCTTAGTTAACAGCAGATTTTAGTATAAGAGGTTTTTTTTTATATCTCAGAAAATATTGCTCATAATGAAAGGTATTGAATTTTTATGATCTTATTTTAAAAATTTGTAAAAAAAAATAATTTTGGTTTTAAAGTTTATATATGCTTGTAAATTTATTTCTTTTTCATTTAGTATTTGACTTTTATTTTTTAGCACAAGGTTACCATATTTAGTGCATTAAAACCACATTTTGATTATTATTGTATTAGTACTAATGAATCTTCTATAAATTGTGTGGGAGGCATTTTTCTTATCCTCTTTCAAAATCCATGATTTTATGGATATTTTGAATTGTCATCCAACCATAATCTGAAGGTTAAATGCGAGTTACAAAAAATTACTCGAAGGCGAAATAATTGATTATGTTTGTATTTTTCTTGCATAATCTGTATTTTTTGTTTATTTTGACTAATTAGGAAATAAGAAATATATAAAATTATTAAAATAGTTTTAAGTTAATACCTGCTAGTAATTAAGGAATAGAAATTATACTTCTTTAAATGGATATATGTCAAG
Source organism: Argiope aurantia (assembly GCA_026543865.1). Taxonomy (NCBI): domain Eukaryota; kingdom Metazoa; phylum Arthropoda; class Arachnida; order Araneae; family Araneidae; genus Argiope; species Argiope aurantia. The sequence goes on along the minus strand of JAPMOR010069089.1, from coordinate 240,330 downwards.
ATTTTTCAGTTGCTTAACTTTTTATAAATTATTTCTATACTTTGAAGAATAAATTGTATAATTTACATGATATTAATGCATCTGTGATTAACATGTTGATTTGAAAGATAGAGTGCAATAGTCCTAACTTTATGATAAATAATTTATTTTCCATAAAACAAGTTTTTACAAAATTTTTAAAGGTAAATAGCCATTTTTTTTAATGGAAATGGTTTAATGATTATCCTGTACATTTATCTTGGAGAAAAATCAAGAAACAGAAGCTTGTCATTTAGAAACGTTTTTGAACAAATATTTGTTAGGGATTTTGTTATCTAACTTAAAGATAATAGTGTAAAGCAAATGCTTTTTGTTTTAACTCGATATTTTCAATTTTGTGTGTGTGTCCCTTTATAAAAAGATTAATACAGCCCTATGAAAAAGTATTTTGAAGATAAAATAGTAAATGTATTTCCTGTTCTTAAAATGTTTAGGTCATACTGAGTTAAGAGACAAAAGGAACAAAGGTTGCTGTTCTGCCTTGTATACTTCAATTCATTAACTATTTAAACAGTGTATTTGTACCATTTTTTTGTTTCCCTCAATCATTGGTTCATATGTCAAACATGTGAATTGTGAATCGAATGTCTGCTTCTGTCCATATAAAATGTTACATTAATTTTAAATTAGAGATAACATGAACTAGTTTTATTTAATTTTGAAATCAGTGTTTACCTTTAATAGAAACAAAGCAAATTGCTATTCCCTGAATATTAAGCTCTTTACAGTTTGTGCAGCTAGAGAACTTTCTGTAGAATCAAGAAAAATTGAGGATGCAATCGATTCTCAAAATTTGCTCAGTGGGTGTAAATTTTTTCTCCATATTAGTAATATAATTTAATGAGATATTATAATTCTTGTCATTTTTGCAGATTCTAGAAATGAAATAAAAAATTACCTTAATTTCATTTTCCACTGAAACTTTTAAAACATATATTTTTTTAATAGTTTAAGGAATTGATGAATATCTCTTTAAACTGCTTGGAGATCTGAAAGTGTAAATTTTCTTTATTGCAAAATTTGAATCTGACAATTGTATAAGAAAAAGCATGCATACCGATTAGCATTTTATTCATAATTAGTTAATAAAACTAAAATTGTTTAGTCAATTAAATTGTACCTTTAAATTTTATTTATGCTTTATTAGCAGTGCTCACCTGTGACATGATAAATTTTTGCAAAATCAAAACTAGAAAACCCTAAAATAAAATTTATCAAAAAGTAAAAAAAACAAAAAACAATTATGTTTTTGAGTGAATCCCAAGAAAGATTCTCTAGCCCCAACTAGATGTCAATCAGATTCCTTCAGAAGATTGAATTCAAATATTTTAATTGTTTTATGAAAGCTTACAACCTATAGGTGTGTGATTAGCCATCAATTGCCTCTCCCACTCTGCATTTTTTTAGGAAAATCAAAAAAGCATCCTCGAATTTCCAACAGCTTTTGTACCAATTCAAAAATTTGTTTCATATCTGTGCTTATGCCCCCTCCCCCAGATATGTTATTAATGTTCTGTGCCTTTCTTGTGTAAGATATGCATGGTATAAACTATTTCTTGCTATTTGCAGAACTAAATTTTTTTTGTCTCTATAATCTAAGGTGTAATTTATTTACAATTAAGAGTGCTCCTTTGCACAGACCTTTTATTGACCAACAGTTTCAGTTATTAATACACTATAACTGAAACTGTATTAAACTATTTTCTCAAACTATCTAATTTGAAACATTTGTCCAGAATTTCTCCAAAATTAAGCATGTATATAATCGGAATTTGTAGTTTGTTGGTAAATGGCAATTAAAAAAATCTGGTAAGTGTTTGCATCCTAAATAAATTAATGGAAATAGATTATCTGTAGCAAAAATTTAGTTTCAGTTTTTTAATTTTTTTTTTTTTTTTTTGATAAATGACTAATTTTTAAAATTTTGTTATGTCGTACGTCTAAAACAAATTTCTTTGGGACAACATTTGTTTGTTCTTATTTTCAGTGTGCATATTTTTTTTTTCTTGCAGTCATTAGAAACCATTCTGTTGGGAAATATGTGTAAAAATTTATCCAAAACAACAAACATTAAATAAAAAATGTTTTACATTAAATTTTAAAATTCGAGACATTGAGAGACTAACCATGACTACTCATGTGCCAAATTTCTTCGCTGTAAGTGCAATAGATTTTTCTGAGCATCGCTGAGACAGATACTCGCACAGACGTTTTCTATCATTATAAGTATAAATTAACTTCAGTTAGAAGTTTAAAAAATGTAACACTATTTTTCACACTTTGTGAAGAGTTTACTATACAATACATAAGAGGGAGAAAGTGAAGCAAAATGATTCTTAAATTGTAGACACTTAAAAAGCTAAGGGAAATTTTTTTAATAAAACCCAGAAATAACTAAAGTACAGAAATGTTGGAATGTCAATTAAATCTCTTATCCTTAGCTTGATGCCTTCCCTCAATAAAGTATCTTTAAGTACCAAATTGTGATGGATATTAGAGCTATGGTATTTTATTGCAATATGCATATTCTGTGAATCTTTCTGATGGGATACTGTTACATTGTAATGCTATTAAAAATTTAATTGTTGAGTCTATTCTTCAAATTGCATGGTATCTTTTTGGCACAGTGACTTTAATTTTTTATTCCTTATGCAAATTATAATTGCAATGAGCAGTCTCCCTTTTTTTGGCCTTTATCAGTGGAAGATAAATTACTCAAGGAAAATGTTTGACTTAAAATGTATGACGAGAACAATGAGAGCACGAATTTCATTGCAAAAATAAATGTTTTTGTTGAAATTTTTTGCAAAAAAAAAAAAAAAAAAAAAATTAAAACTAATTGTAAATTGATACAATTAAAAAAAAATATATATTTTTATTTTTAAAACAGTGTATAAATTAATTTTGACTTGCATTTTCTAAAGTTATCAAAGGAAAACGCTGAGATCTCGTTTAATTTTTATTGAACATTTTATCTTGGGTGCAAATTTTAATCCAAGTTTGTTTGTACCAAATTTAGTATTTCTAAATCTAATGATCTGGTATTTAGCATTCTAGTATTTTCTTGTATATAAAGATGAACTAATATTATGCCTAAATGATGAATTAAATAAATACTAAATATCTTTATATGTTTTCATTTAAAAATCTCTTTATATAACACTAAGGTACATTGCTCTTTTGTGAAACACAAAAGTCAAATGTAAATTAATTACTGTACTAATGTTTCAGACTGCTTCACTGAACATTTTTACAGTTGCATTTAGTCAACTTGTAGCTAATTAAAGGAAGTGAGGAAATATTATTAGATATGTTCTAGAGATAACTCGCCATGTCACTTAAAACTTTATTTGTTAAGAGGAAGAATGATGTTGAAGATATAAATAATCATGAAAATGAGAAATTCACTCCAGTTTGAAAATAGACTTAAACAATGCTAGATAGGTAATGACCACTATGACTTACCTATGAAACTATATCTTTAAAAAGTATTACTTCACAAATATGGCTTCTACGTTGTCTTAAAACTATAAAAAAAAAACAACCTCTTTTAATGATATCAGTTTTATTTTTGTATGTTAAAAAAAAATTAATGTAGCAATCAATCTATTATCATAAGTTGAAGTTGCATTTTACTAGAATTCCGTTTGTGAATGGAACTGAAATTTTCAAAAATTATGAAATGCAATTGATTACATTAGTTATAGACTCTAGCAAGCAATTCTCAAGCTCCAAATGTGTTGCACTTTAACCAGACAAATGTGTTGCACTTTAACCAAACAAATGTGTATAACCTGTAACTGGAAACATGAATTTCTTCTTGTGGCCAGAAACGTGGACTCCATTGTTATTTTTATCTTTCGTAAATAGCTTGGAATTTATTTTGAAGGAATTATTAATAATATTAATAATTAACTAACATTAATAATTGCTAAAATTTAACAAACAAAAATGAAGAATACAATATTTTAAAATATTACCTTAAGAATATTTTTGTTTTTTCTTCTTTTACATTATTCATTTATACATACTTTTTACATTATTATTAAAAGCAGCAACATAAAACAGTAGACCCATAAAGCTGCTTTATTCCACTATATCTAAATCATGCAAATCTCATTTCTTTTAATGTCTATTTTTGTCTAATTGTAGTAAATTTAAGATTTGTATATTTTACAATCATAAGCAACATATCGGTTGAGAAAATGTAGGTCCAGGCTTCATTTTCAGTCGTATACAATTGTTGAAAATTAGAATGAATTCTGATCAGCTTCAAAACAATATTGTGCTTTGGTATCCGGGAATATGAATTCACTGACGGCTTCTTGGACCTCTTGGGAAAGTATTTTTTCCTTATGCATAGAAATAATTTTCCATGTCGTCTTTTTCTTCTGAATCTATATCTGAATTTTTTCACTTGTTTACTTTTTTTCTTCATGGTCGCTTAAAATTGCTTCTGCATTAAAATCGCTTCTGCAAAACAGAATAATCTTCCAACATTTCACATTCTTCAAACCACTGCATTACAGATGTATCAAAATCTGGATGACCTGGCCAATTTTTTTTTCTTGGAAGGTCCTGGTTGTGTATTATTAATTTCACTTTAAACTGCTTTGTACGAAATTTGTAGAAATTAACAGGTATTTATATATATTTTTTTTAACCACAGTTTCCAAGATGTGGATTCAACGACTATAAATTTAGTTAAAAGTGTTCATGGATATTGGTGATTGTGACATATCTTCAGCATTTAAAAAAATTAGAATGATCTAAAAATTTTTGAATCGAATATGTAATAAGTTCTAGAATAAAAAAAATTTTGGTTCAGCTTCACCCTCTTAATCCCTGCTGAATATTTGATGTATTGTTTTCTTTGTTGAATTATAATAACTTTCATTTTTTTCAAAATATCTAAAATAAAAAACATAGCCCTGAAGTAATTACAAGAACAAATTTAGAATATGTTTATATATATTATAACTGGAGGCAAGGAAGACTGATAGTTTATTCTTGTTTTAAGGACTTGATTAAACAGTTAATCCCTTGACATGTGCATCAAAATACTGAATTTTTTTTATTTGAATCTGCTAATGAATAAAAGTATTAAGTAATTTAAAATAAAAATCAATTAAAAATGCTTTAATGTCTAAAGTGCCTTTTTATGTTAGAGATTTGAAATAACAGTAAATACTCCAAATAGAACGTGGCATCTAATTAAAGGGGAAGTAAATTTGTTTGTCAAAGGATTAAGATAAAAATTTCAATTAGAGTTATAAACTTAACAAACATTTGTTATATTTTTAGAATATTATCATTTTATTCAGAACTAGCTAGCAACTAGTGCACTGCTATTGCAGAAGAAATAATTTTGGAATTTTTTTTTTAAAATTGAAATACTTATTTTTGTTGAATTGGGAGTAATAGAAAGAATATTTATTTTCTTGTCGACAATGAATACATTAATTGAAATTAAATGATATATAAAGGTGAAATATAAATAATATTTATTCTATTTTTTTAAATTTAGTTATACTATGCTTGTTTTACCTTCGCAGTGGCACAAATAATTAATTTGTAAAGTTTAGTGCAATCAGATGAATGGTGCGGAAGCACATAAAATACGAAGAAACAAACACTCATTTTAATATATATATACAACATTAGTACAAACTATGTTTTTGACAATATTGATTATATTAGAGATATTGCTATGCAAATTAGAAAAATAAATCCTATTTGATTACAAATATATGTATAGATAATAAAAATCTTGGCTCGAGAAGTAATATGCTCATTCCTAGATATAAATGATTTTATATTTATAAAATCTTTATATCTAGGAATTTATTATTTTATAAATGCCTTTGGATTTTTTTAAAAAAGAAAAGCAATTTTATTTTGATATAGTAGTTATTTTTTTTTTCCTTGCAAAAACTGATTCAAGTCACTAATATTGTAGATTTGAAGAAAATTATTGGACAAATAAAGGAAACTTCAGTAACAATTATTCCCCATTAGCTTATTGATAATACACAGTTGTTAAAATGCTGATTTTAATAAATTAAATTTATTTATTCAATTATATGGAATATTATTTCTTAATTTTACTGTAAAATTCTGATACATATTTAGAATTTAGAAAATTTGAAAGAACATAGAAGGGGGGAAAAAAATCAAGATTTCTAATTTTGGAATGGGATATGCTATTAACTTTTCCTGTCAATTTGTTTACAATTCAGAAAGCTTGTTAGGTGATTTTATAGATTGTAAAATACAAGATAAAAATAGAATAAAGAATTTAAAATTCTTTATTATAGTGTTTTTAGCTATTAGTATGCTATGTTCTGATTTTCATTACTTATATTTTATGCTTATGATACTAATATTTAAAAAGTTTATCTATAGTTATATGTATACAATTAAATTTCAATAATAATTATAGGAAAATACTGTTCAATTGAAACTTAGGTTGCTGATAGTACAATTTTTTTTGAAATATAAAATTATATTTTTGTTCAGTTTATAAATAATATTTAATTTTTTAATACCTCTTTAAGGAACATAATTTATATTGTGTGCATTTATATTTTAGATGGTGATAATAAAGAAGTAAATGAACCAGTGAAAGACAATTCTGACATGACTTTAAAACAAGGTGTTAGTGAACCTGAACTTTTTGCTGCTGAAGATTTACTTGTTAATCCTGATGATCTCTTGCCTCCAGTTGTAAAGCTTGAAAAATATGCCAGCAGTGATATAGTCTTCAACCGGTAGGTTTTTCTTTTTCTCATTGCTTTTTTTAATACAATTTCTTTTAACATTTTCCATTTTTCTTATAAAATTATTATACTCATTGCTTTTGTAATTTTGTATATAAAGCAAAAGATGAAATGTCGTAATAATTAAATTGATTATTCAAATCAATGTATAGAAATCCTAGAATAATTTTTATAACAATTTTTAAATAAGAAAAATATCTAGTTTGAAGGAGCAATGAAGCTTGCTTGATTTTCTTTATATTAAAAATACAACTGCAGGTTATATTTTAAAATATTTTTAAAAATTAGTTACAATTTTAATGAAACTAAAATATTGTGCAACAATTAAATTGGTGTGACTAATAAAATTTTTAATTGTAAAATAGTTTAATTTTTCATAATATATAATATTGTAATATTTACAAAAAAGTTTTTTCAGTATTGTGAGTAGTTGCTCCTAGATACGCAATTGCATATTCTAAATTATTTTTATGCTGAATTTGATATTTCTATCTAGTGGTCCATTCTGTTGAGTGTCTTTGCACACTAGTGCTTTTATAGAGAAGAGATTAATTTGACGTACTTGATAGAATGCTTCTCAAATTAATGATAATTTATGTTTACTTGTTATCAAACACTAAATCATATTAGACTAGACTAAAAAATACTTTATTAAATAGATTAGAGTTAATTTTATATATTGAAATCAAACCGAATAAAGCAACTTTAAAATAACTTTAATTATTAGATGGTTATTCATAAAAAAAAAAAAATTGATATTTTTTATATCTTGGGAAGTTTTTGAAGTATAATTTAGAGCAACTCTAAACAGAGTGAGCCAGCAAAACCGGTAATGGTAAGATACAAGGAAAGTTGGAAATTTATACTAAAACTTAATTTTAAACTTTGACAATTTTTATCGATTTTGACAATTCACTGGTCTCGGTTTTTTTTAAATTTTTTTTTTATATATTCATTTGACATTCATAACATAGTCATGGAAAGTGCTTGTATTTGAAAGTCATCTTCAAGCGCCTTAAAAGTGTTTAATTTAATGGAGAAGTAGAAACAAACCTTTTTTTTCGCCAGACGCATTTGTGATAAATGGAAAGCAGCTGTAAAGCTTTATTTTTTGTCCTTATCAAGAAAGTTGATGAAATGGAAGAAATGCAGGGCTAGATAGATCCAGGAGTGTAATATATGTTGATTAGAGTTAATGACATTTTGCTCCTTTTTTCTGTCTTCAACGATTGGCACCTCTGTATATTGAAGTATGGTTAACCATAAGATACACTAGGAAATGTAAACATTACAAAACTTGCTATGACTAGAAAAAAGTTCATATTTCTTTAATTTTTAAAAGTATTGTGAAGAATTTTTCGCTAATGTGTTTTAGGTAATGAAGTATGAATTGGGATAAGGACAGTCTAACAGAAATTCAAATGTAATGATGATCCTTTCAAATTTTCTTCATTCTTTTGTTTAACTTCTAGTTGAAAAGTCGTATAGTTGTGGGAGTGAGGTATAAATATATTTTCAAAGCCTGTTAAAAATAAAAATTTCTATGGAACCTATTATCATAATTGCATTTATTTCAAAACAAATAATTGTCCTCATTATTGAAAAAGACATTTGAAAATCTCAAAGTAGCAAGATCCAACCTCTAAACAAAGTTAGAAACATTTTTAGAATTTTCCACATCGTACTAGAATATTTCAATTAAAATATAGTCACTATTTTAATTGACACACAGGTTTGGCAATGATTTATTTTTCAACCTCATGACATAAAAACTTTTTCATCATTAACTTTTGTTTCACAATAATATTCATTGGGTAAAACAAATAAATATTAAAAATTCATATTTAGAATTAACAATTTTTTTTCAATAAAGACTATGCGAAAAACCTCTTTGCTTTATTGACTGCTTACTTTTTTTTGTCCAATATGTTAAAAAAAAAAAATACAAATGCTTAACCCTCTTGCTGCATATCCCGCGATTTCCACGGCAACATAGAAGTAGCAAAATTTGTGCAACCCGTGATTTCCATGGGGATGCATTTTTCCATCTGTTTAGCTGTGCAGCCCGCTATTTTCACGTCTATGGTTTCATTTTAGCTTTTCTGGTTTCGTTCAGTTTTGGGTTAACAGATAGCATTAGTTTCCCATGCTTCTGCAAAATATACAAGCATGTTTTGCAGGCGCTTTTGAAAGTTTAAAGATGTCTGACAGGATATGTTTCGTAATTTTTGAACTTATTTTGATAAAAGAATTACGCAGCGAGAGGCCTAATTTCTACAATAATTTCTTGTTACACATCCTGTTATAGAAATTCTTTATTCGAATAAAACGTCATCAGCTTTTAAAATTGGTCATTTAATGACAGTCGGAAATGGAGGTAATTCATATTTTGTGCATATGTGCCAGACGAAGGATGTTTACATTAAATTTTTAAGTAACTATAATTACTTTGTAGGATTGTCAGCATTATATTTAAGAATATTCGAAAATTTTGAAAAACTGTCATACATATAGTTTATGATGAAATCTACTTCAGAAGGTAATGACTGTTTTGTATCAAATAATCAGTTTATTATGCGCTTTATTTTTATATTATATCAATCTATTGCATGAAAAATTTTACTATTTTGCCATAATTTCTTGCATAGTTTTATTGCAACTACAGTCCGATGATATAATTGTTTAATTCATGTATTTTTTATAATTCAGTGATGAGACTTGAGGTTCCATTAAACATTTGTACTGATAGTCAAAACAATTTATTAACATTAAGATTCAGTGTATTAACATTCAGAATTGCAGTAGAGATGTAGGGTTAATCACCACTGCATATATGTGAATTCTCTGAAAGCCTTCTTTTCTTTTTCTCTGCAGGACATTTACTTAGTGAAAATAGGTTTTCCTTTGTGTTCTGTGGAAAAGGTAGAATAATTAAAATGAGCTTTCTTTACAATTATGATTTTCAGTTTTAATGGCCCTCTTTTATCCCAAAGAGAAATTACAACCACACTTTGAACATTGTGTTGGTCGTAATATATGTTGCAAAAACGAAAGTATAAATTATTTTTGGTGTGGTTTGAATACTGCTTTAGTTAAAACTAGATATAACATATTGGTATAGTATTACATTCTAGAACTAATTTAATTTGTAAATGAGTAAGTATTATACCAAAGTTTTCCATATTTTTAAGAATTTATTTTTATGAATTTCTTTTTCCCCCTGAGTACTGGAAACTTTATGTATATAGAAACCAAGCGTTGGATGCTACTGTTTGTCCACAATGAGAACACTTCCAGACAATCGTCTATGCTTACTGCGGGCATTATAGAAACAGGTACCGGCAGGGAAGGTCCATTTTGAATTGGTGGAATAGGACGTAAGTCTGGGAGTTATTCTTATTGGCATCAATTTGAAGCAGTTAAATAAAACAACCTGTTGCTCAATCGTCTTTAACCATGGTTGCTTGTGTCTTCATATTTGTTTAGCTTACTTCTTTTATATTTATTTATATTAACTGCATTTCCTTATTTAATACATTTTTTTCTCTGTTAAATTTTAACATCTTTTAAAATGCTTTTTCAGTTTAAGAAAGGAGAGACTTTAAAATCTCTGTTAAATTTTAAAATTGAAGGACATTGGGATTGAAGAATTTTCAACCCTGAAATGATAAAATGAATGCAGGAATTTATGGATCTTTTATTGCTACGCTGGTCATGACTACTGATATATATTGAAAAGAAAAGCTCATTTATCACCCTATTATTTGAATTGACAATTCGTGAGAAAAAGTTTTCTTCGAAATAATTTGATTTTTTTTTTTTCAAGCTGAGGAAAATGAATAAATGGTCATCTGGAGTACTACCTTAAAATAACAGACGACTACCTTTACAGATTTTTTCATAGAATAAATTGGGCTTATTTATTTGGTTTTCCTTTAACATTAAAGCTACCACGAGCGGGTCATTTGACCCGCTTCCAATGGCAATTCCAATGTATCGGTGAAATGCCGGTAGGTTTAGTGTTAAGTCTGGGACATCTGGCACATGCCAGAATAAAAACTTGAATTATTTTCAAATTCAGAATACTTTTGTGAATAAACCTTGCGAAATTAATTATGTTATAGAAAGCTTGTGCATACTAAAAATAAGTTACAAATCAAAGTTAGATTTTTAAAAATTGATAGTATGGCAATTGTTAATTTTATAATTTGGAAAATAGCATATATATCAGAAAAATTTTGAAAGGTTTCAAGCAGATTTAACAATGAACATTTTACTTTATAACAGAATGAAAACGTTTTATAAAAATAATGAAATAATTACGACTGATTATATTGCGTTTGCTCCGTAGAATCTTATTAATTATTTACATAAATTTACATATATATATATTTTTAACTCCTGTTTTCTTGAATCTGTAGTTTGATATTTTATTTCACAAGGAATGAAATGTTAATCTCTTTCATGCTGTATTTAAGCTCAAAATTGGTGCAGTGTTTATAAATGGTTTTTGGACACGATTTAATTACAAATGTGACAAATTTTTCATCTATGAACAAAACTAAAGTGAAACATTTTTTTTAAGTGTTCATTTTCATGAAGTTTTTTTTTAAATATGTAGCAATGAAATTATCCTTAATTGCTTTATTGAGGTAGAAAAATGTATTTTATATTTAAAAAAAACTATGAAAAAGGTAATATATGCCTGGTTTAGAAAGATATATAAAATATTCCATTAATTAGGGCAAAATTTTATATAGCCATTTATCTACTGTATAAATAAAAGTATTTAAGCAGGATAATCAAAGAAGAAAAATGGAATGCAGATTTAGGTAAAATATGTTGCTTATTGAATAGCATTACGTGCTTAAATGAAAAATCCTGCTATCGTTTAAAGAAAGGCACAGTTTTCTTTTACTGTTCTTCTGTTAGGAAAATATTTGCTTTATTTTTCCAATTTTTAAAAAAATTGGTGTGAGCTCATTTAATTTTTGAAGAAAGTAATTTTTCACTTTCTAATGCTTTTGAAAAAAAAATGTACTTACCAGATATATTTTTCTGTTAATAATATTTTTTGTTTTATTCCAAATGTTATGATTTACAAATGCTTTCTTTCTGAAATAAGTAAGTCTATTCAGTTTCCTTTTCAACAATAGAATCAGTGGCTGCTCTTTCCTGGTCACTTCAGTGATGTAAAACCTTTAAAATTTTTTAGTATATACATAAGAGTTGTAGTTAATTTAATTTTGCTCTTAAAGATAAATCTATCAATTTAATGAAATTCTTTTTAGAATATTCAATGGAAGGAGAGCTAATTCAAGATAAATAAAAATAATTTTTTTTTTATAAATAAATACAAAAATTGATAGTTCTTCATTTCTGATTTATTTTCAACTATAGTTGCATTGATTTTTTTTAGAATAATGATAGCTGAAATTAAGGGAATTTAATAATTATATTACTAATTGTTTACTTATTCTTTTTTAAAACAAAAATTATTTTTAATTAGGAAAAACTAAAATTTAAATTATTGAAATAGTCATCATTATACAAAGGGATATTGGCTATTGCACTCGCACGTAAAATTTAGTCAGTGCTTAAAAATTTCTCTATATACTTTTTCCATGTCAAACTCTCTATTAATTCATCTCTTTATTTTTGGAAATGTATTTCTCACTACTCGGTAGATTTTGACATTTTAGATTCACAATGGCATTTCAGAAATGGACATTTTGTTTGATATATATCAGTTTGTTATATACAACTAACTGATGTAAAATGTCATAATTTATGTTAAAATTTAAAATGACCCAATCAAAAAACAGCTGCAGTTAAAATTCTAATAAATATCTTCATTTGGGAATGATGACTGCTAATTCGTCTGGTTCAAGATGGGGGGAGGAGAGATGAAATAAAATTATTTACAGTTTATTAATGGGGGAAATCTCAATAATGGAAATTTGTAATTTCCCTTTCCCATCTTTTAATATTGCTGTTCTAATATTTTGTTCCATTAATTAGGTTTCAATTTATGTGTGGTTTTCATTTTACTCTCATTTTACAAATAGACTGATTACTGATGATTAATGATTATAAATTATTTCAAATGTAGCAATATTAAAAGAACTCTGTGGATTGCAATTATATTTAAATAAAAAAAATTAGAAGCAAAGAATATGTATGCTGTTTTTAAAAAATTCTGTTCAGAAATATTTGACTGGACAGAATAGGATTTATAGATTTTTCTGTACTGTCAAGTTTATCTTTTATTTTAGTTGATATTAAATGAGTTTTGATTTCTAGCTGCTTCCTGATTTATGTTAAATGGCTTTTTTTAAAATATATATAACAAATATTGTACTGAACTGTATTGAATATTGATTGGTTGCAGCTGAACCACCTATGGCAATATTCCTGCTGCTGCAGTTTTTTTAATAACAAATAAAAATCAGCTGTAATAAATAATTTTTTAATAATAAAATAAATAAGCTGTCAATAAAAAAAAAAGATCAGTGTAAAAGAAAAAAAGAAAGCACTCGGTTCATGCATTTTCAATTTTTCTCGCTATACGAGATAGTACGAAGTGCTCGTATGCAGAAACTGTAAAAATAAAAATCTGGCTGCTTGTGACATGCATGATCCACAGTTACATATTGAATCAAGCTAATTTTGAATTATTTCATTTTGTGTGGAAGGAGTAAGTTAATACTTTATTAAGTAACATGCAAGAAAGTTCTCAGGGAGACCACTTCTGCTGGTTTGTAATTAAATTTCCTTAGTGCCTGTAATGAATATTATATCTTACTAATATATATATTTATAACCAGTAGTTAATTACATTTTAATTTCATTATACAATTTTTAAAATTTATTTGCTACTATTTTTAAGTATATCTAGTTTAATACTTTTTTTTTGCATTTCTATTTTTTTTTTTTAATATCTGAATGATTGGGATAAATTTTGCTTCCTTTTTTATATTTTAAAAAGTTTCATCACATGTTAATTTTTCTTTTGTTTTCCCTAACATTACTTTTTTTAATAATTTCTTTTTACCAACAAATTAGCCAATAGAGCAATTTTTTGTGTCATTGCTGAATGGATCTTGTATTTAGCATTTTTCTGTTAGTTAATATAATTTTCTTTCTCGAGCCAAACTTGATTATAACTTTTTTATTAGGTTTTGCTTCTAAGTTTTCTATTTTTATAAAAATGTCATAATTTAATACTCTTTGCAACTGTCCTTTTTTAATTTTTTAATAATCATAACAAAACTCAGTTTTATATTATTGTTTTTGTCTTGCTGTGCTCTTGCTTTCTCTGAAATAAGCAGAGACTAAAAAAAATTGAAAATTTAATTATTAGTTTACTTTCTGGTGCTTTACAAATTTTGTTCCTTCAAGGATTATTTATTGGAATTGTTTTACTTTTTCAAATGTAGATTCAGTAAATGCATATTCTTTTGTAAATTTTAGTTTTAAGTGGACACATCATTTTGAGATATCTATCCTTTCGCATGTGAAAAATTTATTTTAAGGACCATTAACAATTTTGAATATTTTAATATATACAATTTGAAACTTGTATATCTTCCTTTTACTGTAACTTTCATGAAATGTGCAAAAATGAAGAATCATGGAAAGAATTAAATCTCGAATCTCCCCCTACCCTATTAAACTGAACTGAATAGACAGTCTATATATGTTGTATTATTTTCTGTGCAATCGATTTGCTGTTGATTTGCCATACTTTAAGGATGCAATTCTTTTACTTTTGGCCGCAATAAATTGTTTATACAATGATTTATTTTATGCAAAAAAATTAAAAATAAGAATTATGCTGAATTAAAATGTATATGTCGTCATAATTGCAGAAGTGGGTAGAAGGCTTTAAATTTATATAGCAATGATGGGGGAAAAATGATTTTGTAATTCTGTTACTTAGAAATTCCCACCCCCACTCACCACCACAATCAAAGAAATTTCCTGAAATATTTCTTATTGCAAAACATTTCAATTTGTCCATATACAGTGGCTCAAAAAATTGAGACTACGACTTACTTTTACTTAATAATTCTGACTTTCAATATAAATAACACATTAACGGGAAGTGCAGACATGTTTTTATTTTTACACATAACAAATGGTTTAATTTAGAATAAAAATAAAGAAAAATCAATGAAAAACTTCTAAATTGAAAAGTTTCAGAAGCATTTTAAATAAACATATGCAGAATTTTGCCTCAAAAAATTAAGAATGCACCAATGAAATTTTTGCAATACACGCATAGAAACAAAGTATCACTATTAAGTTGCATGTCTTTTGGCTCTTATAATGGCCTTTAAACGTCATGGTACCGATTCGATCGATTTTTGGTGGCATCTGAAGATATTTTAACCCACTTTTGCACCACTTGTTTTAAATGGGTTTTGTTTCTAATTTTGTGTTTTTGAACCACTTTTTCGAGTATGGCCCACAGGTATTCAATGGTATTGATGTCGGGGTACTGTGATGGTGTGTGTAATTGCTGTTTCCAGTGAAAAAGGCACCATATTTTGACATTATGTGCATTTTGTTTGGAGTCTTTGTCCTACTGGAAAATGGAATTTCCATTTAAACCTGAATTCTTAACACTTTCCTTTCGATTGCTGTGACCATATGGTTCATCCAACTTGTTGCAGGAACTTTTAAATCATAGGCAGCAGTGTAAGTGCTGAAACTGTACGAAATGCCATTAGACAAGCTGGATATAAAAGTCGCATTGTTAGAGAGAAACCGTTCATCAGCTCGCAAATTCAGAAAACGCATTTGAAATTTGTAAAATCTCATCAATTGAAGACCAATAACCTTTGAAAGAAAGCTATATTTAGTAATGAAAGAAGACTTAACATTTTTGGCAGTGACAGCGGCAGACATTTGGCACGCAGTTGACATTGTATTGTATGGACATCGTATTGGATCCAAAAAATTTACGTCCTACAATTAAACATGATGGTGACTCCATCATGATTTGAGGTTTCATGGCATCATCTGAGGTAGAAAATTTAATTTTTATAGATGGCATTATGAATATGAACCATATGGTTTACTTGGATGTACTTAGCAGCAATCTAAAGGAAAGTGCTAAAAATTTAGGCTGAGATGGAAATTTCATTTTCCAGTAGGACAACGACTCCAAAGAGAATGCATGTAATATCAAAATATATTTCTTTTTCATTGTAAACAGCAGTTGAACACACCACCACAGAACCCCGACATCAGTACCATTGAATATCTGTGGGCCCCACTCGAAGCACAAAATCCAAAAACACAAAATTAGAAACAAAACTAATTTAAAGCAAGTGATGCAAGAAGAATGGGGTAAAATATCTTCAGATACCATCAAAAATTGGTTGAATCGGTACCACAACGTTTAGAGGCCAAAATAAAAGCCAAAAGGCATGTAACTAAACACTGACACGTTCTTTCTATGCGATATATTTCAAGAATTTCATTGGTGTATTCTCAATTTTTTGAGGCAAAATTCTTCGTATGTTTATTTAAAATGCTTCTGAAACTTTTCAAATTAGAAGTTTTTCGTTGATTTTTCGTTATTTTTACTTTAAATTAAACCATTTGTTTGGTGTAAAAATAAAAACATGTCTGCACTTCCCGGTGGTACAACTGTATATGGAATGATGTCGCTCTTATAATGTAGGATTATAAGAATTTTTGCCTGAACTATTTTCACAGTTGCTGCGTTAATCAGTTTCTTTTTGGGTTAATCGATGATTTAATGTGTTTTTAAAAAATTCTGTGCTGTTGATTTATTGTCTGTTTGCGCCAAAGCAAAAGCCAACCTGGAGTGTTTTCTTATGCGTAAGTATTTTGAAACAAATTAAAAAAAAAAAAACCCACCTGCGTTACTTTTAAAGGCGGGCGCGAGAGGAGAGGGATGGGGAAAAGTTTATTCCGATTACGACTGTAGAAGAGGGCGGGGCTAAGGAAAGACGATTCTGGGAACTCTGTCCCATGTCAATGACCTCATTCAAGAATTATGAATGGGAAAAAAGCGACGGCGAATATCGTTTTACGTAATAGGGCAGCGGGTATGAAAGAGGGCGGGAGTTTGATCACAGGTGTGCCGGTGTGTACGCATGTCTTGTGTGGCATCTAGAGATCCCGGATCTTAAAAATGGATATGCGCTCTTACAATACGACGGCATTCTTGCGTCGAGTGTTTGCCGCACCAGTCTAAATATTGCTCACCAATGCTCTTCACTTTTTGCTTGTTCATGAAAGACAAAAAAGTAATGTCTCGATTCATTCATTATACGTTATGAATCTGCTGCAGTTAAATATTGATAACGCTATAAACTAAATGTAGTTTCAGAAGTTGATTAGTTTTTGTAATTACTGTAAACTCGAAATATGTGATGGACGTCTAAATTACAAATAAATAAAAAAATTAAAGGTTGCATTTGTGCTAAACTTTTGCATAGAATTTTCAAAAGTCAAAGGAGCAACAAAGCATGTAAGTTATTAAGGACGCTTAGAAGTTTTCTGCTGATTTAATTAAAAAGGACCTCCTAATATAAGGTACCTAATAAACTTGAAATGAGTTGATTTACTACTACGCGTGAGGTGCGTTTTCCATTTCCGACGACGTGCGATTTTCAGATTGTCACTTGCATTTCCGAATTAGAATTTGGAATAGGGATTTAATTTGTAATTTCCCGAAAAGGTAAAAATTTCATTGTATAATATGTTCGCATGTGCGTAAAACATGATTTGAAAACAGTCGTGGGAATTTTTTTAGACCATTTTTATTTTTCTTAATTTTAAAGAAATGGTCCAAATTTTAACCTTTGTCAAGATTTCTTTGTCTAAGCCACGCCGAATACAGGGTGACGAACCGAATAGGAAGCCAGAAAATTGAAGAGAGAAACCATGAGAAAGTATTCTGAGATTATGTACTTTTAGAAAAGAATTTGTTGAAACGCAATTTTGGTTCAATAATACAAATAAAAGCACAATCGGATCGGAGAATAAAGTTAGAGAAGCCGGAGTTCAAGCCATTCGGAAATAGTTTTTAAAACATATATTAATTGGAAATTATTACACACACACTTCTAGCATTTTATGGATTCTGAATTGAATCACTGAGTCAGCAAGGTATCATTTAATTAGATAATTAAATACAATTAACAACTTTTAAAATTTATATTTCATTAATATATGAATCAAAATATTCCCTAAAACTAGAATAAACTTTCGAGTTGAAATAAATTGTTTAATTCAATTAATGATTAAAAATTCTGTTCCAATCATTGCCATCGCAATAATAAAAATTATATTTGCTAAGTAGGAAGTTGTAATTGTTGGAATTTACGAAGGGGAGGGGGAATCCCGGAAAAATTTACACAATTGTTAAATTGGCATCGTTAAAAATTTTAAAAAATAACTTTTTCAATTTTGAGTGAATGCAAAAATTAATTTTGTGCTGTAATATTTTTGGAAGTTACCGTGGGAAAATGCCAAAGTTTTACTTAATTTTTAATTCATTAAAATGAAAATTAAAAAAAAAGTCCGCTTTTAAGTTGACATTTCTACCCACCAAGATATATACGTGTCATATTTGGTAGTTATAGGGCAAACAGTCAATCTTGTAGAATTCTAATGCACACTTGCACTTTATTATTAGTGTATGCGTATATATATATATATATATATATATATATATATATATAATATAAACTTTCTCATCGTATCTATCTTAGACCCAAATAATTATAGAAAAAAATTTAATCATCGAAATTAGCATCGACTGCAATTATTTTGCCGTTTTTTACTTTAACATATACGAAGCATAGAGAAAATGTTGTAATCGACAGAAAATTCGAACTCGATTTTGATGTATATCCACCTTTTGGATCTTCCTAATAGATTGAAAAACACATTTCTGGTGTTATGTCTCTCTGTAACAAGGGTACTCAAAAGTGAAAATTTGGTTTATCCTCCTGCGTAGAGGCATAAAAAGTGCAAGCCATTTTTAGGTACCTTAAAATGCTTCATTTTGAAACAGGACCTTAGAAGGTGTTTAATTTCTTTGAGAAGTGCGAAGAAAACGTTTTGAAGAGGCGGCCAACAGGTATTAAGATAACATTTCGTGACTTTTTTTCTCACATCCTCTTCAACAATGTGCATTATTACTTATTGAAATATTGGGAAGATTATCCGGAAGGAGCAATACAAAATACGTACTTCCATGTTGCAATTCCAGTAGAACTGAACCCTTAACTCGAGACGGGAGTCAAAATGACTGCGCTTTGTTCATTAGTTCCGACTGTCATGTGGTATTTTGCCCTTGAATACAATTATCTCAATACCATCAAGTTGTTCTTTAGCTATATGTTTGCAAAAATCTAAATATGAACACGCGCGTATAACCGAAGGATTCTTTTTCTAAGTTTTTGTTGTTATTTATGGAATCATTGACACTATGTATCTGAAGCTGCTTTTAATTTGAATAATGCAAAAAGAATAAAGAAATATTCTTAAAATATTATTTTAAAATAGTGTGTTCTTCATTTTTGTTTGTTAAACTCTAAATGTTAATAACATTAGTGTCATTTCGTACTATCTAAACGAAGTAAATACTCATTAAAAGATCGTGCAGGTTTCCCTTGTAACATTTTCCAACATTTAATATTAATATTTATGGCAACTACATGATTTCCAGAATAGAGTATTTCCAAAATAAATTCCAATGCTGCTTACAAAAGACCCCCCCCCCCTAAAAAAAATCTTTCGACTCCACATCTGTCTCTAACCGCGTGAGGAAATTCATATCTCCAATTACGGGTTGAAAATGAAAATGTTGTTTTAGTGATGCCTGATGAATGTGTCTCAACCAAAAATACGCAGATTGGTCCAATCAACGGAAAATGAAAGGATGAATTTGGTGCACCAACGAAATATATTCAACATCTTTCATCTGCTCAAAAAACATGAACAGTGACGCCTCTTCAATCCATTATGCGTTCCGTCTTTGCTCTTATTCATGTGCCGTTTTGGCGCAATATTTGAACAAATTGTTGAAGGATTTTGCAATTGATTTAGGATAATTCATTGCATATGTAATTACGTTAGAGGATTGCATAAAATAGAGTCGGATGAAACCTTCCGTTTTCAATGATTGTCATTTATTTCAAGTTTCTTTCCAATGCCCCATCCTATCAAAATTTTTATTTGTTCGACCCATCTCAATAAATTCTAGTTTCCATATATGAAATCCATATGTGCTAGATCTGATACTTGAAATTTTTAAGGAAATAAAAATATTTTCATAACTTATTCTTTAGGTTCCAGATTCTGTCATTTTTAAAAAAATGCTTTTTTTTGTTTGTTGGTTTCCCATTGACATCTAGAGTTTGTGCTGATTGGCATGACAATCTGCAGCACAAATCATTTAAGTTAGGAACATGAAATATGTCAAAGTTGCTTCTTTGATATTGGAGGCCTATTAAGAACGGACTTGAATTAATTTTAATTTTAATTTTTTGAAAAAATAAAAACAAATTGAATGTATTTTCTCCATAACATCAGTTTATTATCGCACATAAATTAAGTGGCTTTTCAGTGATACCCATTTTATTTGAATGTATGCATTTTTTCCCTTTTGTGAGGTTAGTTATTTTTGGAAAATTAGTTTTGGGCACCGTTCGTAACAATATTTTTTGTAATGTAATTCAAAACAATGGCATTGCTTCATCAAATCGTTGAATCATGTTAAACTTGTTAATGTAATAAGATAAAAAACAAACAAACATTTTCTTTGCTCTTAATTTAAAATGCAAAATTTTAAGCTGTTTACTGGATAAAATTTTTCTCTTGGTAAGTGTTGTTAAATTTTAAGACTGAGATATGTTATCGCGCGCTAGCTTCGAAAAATACTTTTTGAAAGATGCATTAACTATCATTTTTTATTTTTGTTTTCATTTTATTTCTAACCATAGAGCTGCCGATCTTAACCGTTTCTTCCGTTACTTATGAAAACTAGAAACAGTGAAATCATTTTCATTTCCTCTTAAAATATATAGTCAAGTATTTCTGTAATTTTTTCTTTTTGAAAGCAATAGTAAGAATTTTTATTTTTGCTCACGTTTTGGAAATTAAGTTTTTATTAAATTTTTGAAATGTGAAATGTTCAAAAATTTCCTTGCAAAAATGTAAGAATCAGGAAGCGGTAAGATAATTTTTTTATAGTCTGAACAAATCTAAATGCATTATTTTTTTTCTGTTAAAGAGATTTGATCCAAAAAACGCAATTAGAACATGGTATTGTTCGGTCGCCAATTTTTGGTAGTTTTGCCCATCTTATGATAATAGCCATCATGGATACGTTAGTTCTTAGCTTTATAAGGCTGGAAATAAATTGTTGCAAATGACTAAATATTTTGAGTTATCATAGGTGAAATTTATACTTTCATCCCAACTTTTCTGGTTTTATTGCTGCATTTATAAAAATCAAATACAAAAATTTCATATTTTTATGTCATTGTTGGAAAAGATCCCAGATTTTTATCGTTAATTTAATAAAAGTTAATTTAATTTTTTGGTAATGATAGTTCTTTTCTCCATTTTCATGTTTTTGTTCATTCCAAAAATTTCCTTTACAACAGAAGACATTGTGCTTCTGCTTTGCTGCAGAAATAAATATTAAAATTTAAAAATACTTATTTTAAATTTTTTCACACATTTAAAATTAATTAAATTTTAAGATACATTAAAATTTATAATTTTTCTATAAAAAGGATGCATTATTATAAAACATAAAGCATCCTTTGCTTAGAAAATATGCAGGTTTACGTATGTCTGAATGTAAATAAGTGTTTATTTTGGCTAAGATGCTTAATTCTTGCAGTAATTTTTCGCTACTCACTTGTATGCTGTATTTATATCAAATTTGTAGATTTCTATGAATTTTTGAACGAAATCCATTTAGAGTTATCTGCCTGCCCGTCTATTCGCATTTGACGCGGTAATTACAAGACGAAGATAGTTAGATGGGTACAATTTGATATACAGATTTAAGATGTAATCATATTCATCTTGGGGTCAACCACCTGTCGGTCTGTATTTTCACAGCCATGTATGGGCGGTAATTCAAAAAGATAATGACTTAAATATCTGAAATTTGGTAGGCGATTTCGTGACTATGTCAAATTTTGGTTTCTTTTGGTTATGAAAAACGTGTCTAAAACACATTCGATTTTCAGGTATGTTTTGCTTAGTGTCGTCAAGGATCTCGCGGTAAAAATGGTAAATTCACGCTTTGGATCCATCTTTCGTAACTGCTGCTCTCCAGTATTATGCAAGGCACCAAGGTCCCAAAGTTTATGCTGGGTGAGAGTGATAACATCTTTATTAGAGAAAGTTTTGGGGAGCTGGGTATGAACTGGAAATATTCAGTTATTCGATGATGGGAGTTACCGAATGATCGGCACGTCGTCGAGAATCTGCAATGACGAGTCCCACAGAAACAAGAAAATTCATCACTGAATCATTTGCAAGATCTTTATGAGTGACCGTGTATACCGAGGGGCACTACCATGCTTATTTTGGAAAGCCCAACATTTTGAAGCCCTGTCTCATCCTTTGACTAACTAAGCGGACTAGTTCTATACTCGTCATTGTAGATTTAGAAAAGTTCTCTTTGATGTGTGTTCAACATCTAGAATAACAGTTGGTACATTTGCCCTGTGATTGATTGAAAATTTGTATTTCAGGCAGCACATATGTTGGTTTATTTTTAATTCTTCAATCAACGAATCGAAATGGTAGTCTGGAAAGGTAGTGTTTTAAGCGTTATACTATTGCTTTTACGTTTGAGTGCATGATATAAGTTGCTGTTAAAGAAAGCAGACGCTGAAGTTTGTCTAAGAGTATACATTTTTTAACTCAAACCTTAAAATTTTAAGTCAAATGACAAATGTTAAAAACTGCTGAATGTCATATAATCGAATAAGCTTAGATTATATTCCAAATTTTATCTTGATTTTTGATGCTCAAAAGGAGTCTGTTCACAGAGCCATTATATATTCGTCCCGCTATACACGTCTGCTGAGTACTTGACAAATAATTTTTATTAAATCTGAATAGTTCGGAAATGATTATGTTGAAAAATTTGTCACTCATTCTCGTTCTTCCATACATACCGCTCTTTCATACGTACTGAAATGATGTTCAGATGACAATAAACTATTTTAATAAATAGAGAGCTCTCAATTATCAATGAATATTTTTGAAAAATGTTGTTAAATTTTTTTAACGAGATCGATTATTACTCGGATATACCATTATAGGAAATCTGTAGCATTAAAGGAGTAACAGAAATAGATGCCCTGCACGGTCCTTCTTTAAATGGATACTCTCTCGGTTGAGATCCCCCTCTCTCTTGACTTATTGAATGACAGCTTAAAAAGCGAAGAGCCGATGGCTAGAAACTCATTTGGACATTTTAAATTTGTGATTTATATTGTTTTCTTCCTTCCTCCCCCCTTTTTTTTTCTTCTTTAACTTAATGTGATGAGCTGCTACCAAGTTTTGCTTGAGAATTGCTTTTATATATGCTAAAAAAAAAAAAAAAAGGGAAAATGAGTTATAATCTCGGCACAGATCACTTGTTTTTAGGTTACTAACACTTATCTTTTAGCTGAAGCGGAAAATGAAAAAAATATTGAATGCAAGGGCTCTTCAAGACTCCCCTGTCCTTCACCCGAATCATTGCCAAAGTACTTCAAGCATCATTTTATTAGTGGTAAATAGTAGGATAATAATAGCGTCCGTGGTAAACAAAGCAGTATTGTATAAAAATTAAAACATATTGCAATTGTAAAGGAATTCCTTGGTTTGAAAGTTAAAATATGTTACAAGTCGAATTAAAATTTCAATTTACTTATAGTAATCTATTAAAATCAACGCTTCTACGGTTTTCATTGTTTCGTTTAGTTATTACATTAAAGGGATTAAAATAAGAGGTGAAGAATATTGTTATAAAAAAGAATTTAAAAAATACGAATAGTTTTAATGTGATTTAGAATATTTCTTAGAAATTTGAGTTATTAATAGAAGCTAATTTTTTTTTCACTATGAAATTTTATGACTGTTTAGATTACGGATATAAACTTGAAAAAGTCGGTCATTTGGTATAGCGGTTTGCGTACGCATTCGATACCAGAATAAATATTGGATATTAATGTCTTTAAAAAAGAATTTAAGCCATATTGAATATCATAAAAATCGAAAAATTTGAAACTAGAAAATGTTTCAAAAATGTAAGTTTTTTTTTTCTTCTTAATTTTTACAATGTAGAATCTAGAAATCAAAAGAAAAAGACTTACACTAAGAAAACAATAGAACTACGATAAATATAACGAATTAAAATCCATTATAAATGTTATCAAGATTTCGATTTACCTACGGCTTTGCTTTCCGCTTTTACGATTTTTTTGTTTTGTCCTCCAAGCTTATAATAAAAATGTTATTCTACCTTTCTAATGCATTGATAAAAGCTTGAAAAAAAAAAGAAGTTTGTTATATTTATTAAATTGGGGGGGGAATCTTGTCCCCATCGAGTCCGTTATTCTTATTGTGAATGTAGGTACCGCTGTATGAAGATCAAAGATTTTCGTGAGTTGCTTATATTTTTGAAAATGTAGGCTTAAAGGGATATTGTTACAAGCCTGTAAAGTTGCTGCACGGTTAGTTCGATCACCAGGAAGAGTGATTTATAATTATCTGTATTGGATGCTGCTTGGGTGCCGAGCCAGTGATCCCAGAGTTTGGTGACGAATTTGGTGACAAAACGGATAATGCTGAAAAGTTCGAGAATTTTAATGATCCGTCCATTAGGAACCGAGAGACGCCTGATTGGTCTAGAAGATTCACGGCCCGCCTCCCGGGAGCTATAAACGGCCGGCAGTCTCAAGCTGCAAGAAATCAAAAACAGGAGCTGTCTTTCTTGACATAGAAAGCATTCGATCGAGTGTGGATTGATGTATTAATTTTTAAGATGATTAAAAGTCAGATTCCAGGCTATCTAATAAACATCTTAGAGTCCTACCTTACTGGCAGATCCTTTAAAGTCAGGGTACAACACGAATACTCAGACACCAAAAGCATAAGTGCAGGTGTACCGCAGGGCTCCAAGTTAGGCCCGGTACTATTCTCACTCTATATAAATGTTATGCCTGAACAGTTTAACACGATGTTATGTTTATTTGCAGACGACACAGCGATACTAGCCAAAAATAAAAATGCAAAATATGTACACATTGCACTAAACAGGCACATTAAAAAACTTGAGGACTGGTTCCAGAAATGGAAAATCGAAATTAATGCAACTAAAACGGAAGCGGTCATGTTTCACAGAGGTCGACAGCAGCCAGACTTCCCCAAAATTGAATTAAAAAATAGCCTAGTTCCTTGGTCTCAGGAGGCTAAATATTTAGGACTTATTCTTGACAGGAAACTCGCCTGGAAAAAAACTTGTTATTCATTAAAGACAAGTTCCGAGCACTATCCCGTAAATTTTACCCCCTAATAGCTCGAAACTCCAAATTGAATAGGGACATGAAATTGCTTATTTTTACAGCCTATATGCGTCCAGTACTCATGTACGCATGTCCTGTATGGGGTTATGCAGCTAAAAGCAATATAAAAATCCTACAACAATAACATAATAGAGTAATAAGAAACATATGCAAAGCAACCTGGTACAAGAGAACGGATGATCTGAACAAAGCATTAAACTACAAATCCTTCCAAGAAACTTTACAAAAATTATTAGTAAACTTTTTTAACAAAATGGATGCCAATGAAAACGAAGCAATCAAAAATATTAATAAATATACCCCCAACATTAAAATTAAAAGACCCAGAAATATAACCATAGTACAATAGCCCAAACCTGATCAAAGTTTTCATGTACCAGTCCAGCCCACCTGAAATAGCCTATCATACCATTGGTCATCTACGAACAATTGGTTAAACCCGGCCAAAAAAAACCTCAACCTGTTGCCACACATTCTCCCTGGTTTTTTGCACTAGGTACTAGCTCACGCCCACCTACCTGAACGTTGCAAGCCCATTGGACAAGAGATTACACCCTCTCTATCTCCCATGCAACCTCTACGAGACCAGACGGAGCAGAGGACCAGTGTCCAGACCACCACAGCTCAGGGCACATACGCAGCCAAGACCGCAAGCTGCAAGGAAGGAAATAGCCTGGCTACGCCAGGCGGGTGCTCCATAATCGCCAAAATAATCGCTGCAAGAAATCATTTTTCATTCTGTCTCCAGCATGGAAGGGGACGGACGCTCCGAGAGCAGCTTCCTTAACGAAGCTCCTGATAAGTTTTTGGCGCAATGTCTTTCTTGCAGTGCTTATGCTAAGTTTAATAGGTCTGGAAAGGCAACTTATTCTAACTGCCATAGCTGTCCTAGCGATCTTCCTGATGCTGCTATGACATATTGTCGTCGTTCCGATGGTTTAACTATGCTTAGAAAGGGAATGCTGTGAAAGGGAATTGTGCAATAGTAAATTATTAGTTCATCCTAGGACATATGATACAGGTATTGCATTACCTCACGATACAGGCTATCCAAATTTTGAGATTAAACTGGCTGAACCAGAAAATAAACAAATGGATATTGACAACACATCTCAAACAAACCACAAGAAAAATAACAGCAATGAAAACTACCAAACAGTAAACCCGAGAAAAGCCGCTAAAATTAGGAAAACTGAAGAAAAACCCGAAAGCATGGACACATCAAATAGGTACGAGATCCTGAGCCAAACCCAAGATACCCAAGAAATAACCAACAATAGACCTGCTACTATAAACCTAAACTCACAAGTAACTACAATATCACGCTTCAAGAGATCCACAGAAAATTCCCACAGACGGAAAATAGATTGATCAGAAATATGATCGCAATCCAACCAGCTAATGAAGAAGGGATAACTAAAGTCATTGAAATGTTAATAGAGAAAAAGGAAGAATTCATTCTTTCCGAAAGCTATGAAGAAAGGCCAATAAAAGTTATACTGAAAGGACTCCCCCTAAATGCAGATAAGGATAAAATCATTAAAGAACTCGAAGAAAGAAACTACAGAATTATTAGAATATCTCAACTTAGAAATTACAAAATGAAAACCCTTTACCCAACATTCCTACTTGAAATCAAGAAGTCCAGAAATGCTCTCAATATCTACAACGAAAAATCCCTCCTCCATTTAAAAATCAAAATTGAAAGTTACCGAAGAAAAACAACCGCAACCATATGCTATAACTGCGCAGGCTTTCACCATTCAGCTAGGAACTGCAGACTAACACCCAAGTGTATTAAATGTGGTGGTACACACGCAACCAGGAGCTGCAGCATAACGGATAAAATCCAAGATCCAGTTTGCGAAAACTGTAAAGAAACAGGGCATACAGCTGCCTGGAAAGGATGCATCAAATTCCCCAAGATAACATCAATTAATGGAAGACCCTCCTACGCAGAGATAACGAGAAAAAATCAAAGAAATTGAGACCCCCAACCCATCTTCCCACCTCGAAAACAGAACACGGAGCCCACTTTGACAGCTAATGAAGAATTCCTCTCTCTCTCTCCTAGAAACCCTGGAAATCCTAAAAGAACTTAGAGAAGTACTTAAAGAATTTCCCAAATTAATGGAAGCAGCCAAACTAGCAAAGAAAACTGATAAAGACGAGAAAAAGATGATAATCCTCAACGCTCTGATCGGTTAAGTCCCACCAAAAGTTAAGACATTCCTCCGCGATAACCCAGCATCCTGATTGGTCATCTACGAACAATAGTTTATCCCTCAGCGAACTCAGAAAACCTTCAGGCATCACCCTCTCCTACTCCCCTCATAGCTGCTTTCCGATTGGCCAAGACTTGACACCCTCTCACCCTCACCTGCCAGGCGAATCTTTCTTCAGAAGACTTTGCTCATTTCTCCTTTTTCCACCATACCAGCTGACGTTCACAGCTAAGGGCAGTTTTATCTAAAGCCAAGCTTACTCATTTGCAAGGTTTGGAGGTAGCCCATCTCGGGAGGGTACTCCATCAATCGTTGCTACAAGAAATCGCTAAAGAACTTGAAGAAAGAAACTACAGCATAATTAGAATTTCCCAATTTAGAAACTACAAGCTGAAAACCCTGTACCCAATTTTCCTACTCGAGATCAAGAAGTCCAGAAGTGCACTCAACATATACAATGAAAAAACCCTCCTCCATCTAAAATCACAATAGAAAGCTTTAGAAGAAAAACAACTGCAACAGTATGCTACAACTGTGCAGGATTTCATCACTCCACCAGGAACTGTAGATTAGCACCCAAGTGTATTAAATGCGGTGGTACATACACAACCAGGAGCTGCAGCATTACAGAAAAAATTCAAGATCCAGTTTGCGTAAACTACAAAGAAACGGGATATACAGCTGCATGGAAAGGATGCATTCAATTCCCCAAGCTAACATCAATCAGTGGAAGGCCCTCCTAAGCAGAGATAACGAGAAAAAAAATCAGAGGAATCAAGACCTTGAACCCGTACCCCCACCTCGCAAACAGAATACGCACCCTACTTTGACAGCTATGGAAAAATTCCCCTCCATCCTAGAAACCCTGCAAATCCTAAAAGAACTAAGAGAAGTACTTAAAGAATTCCCTAAATTTATAGAAGCAGCCAAGCTAGCGAAGAAAACAGACAACAAAGAAGAGAAAAAGATGATAATCCTCAACGCTCTGATCGGCTAAGTCCCACCAAAAGTAAAGTCATCCCTCTGCAATAACTTGGCATCCTGATTGGTCACCTAAGAACAATAGTTTATCCCTCACCGAACTCAGAAAACCTTCCTCCACCACCCTCTCCTACTCCCCTGACAGCCTGCTTTCCTATTAGCCAAGACATCACTCCCTCTCTCCCTCACCTGCAAAGAGCAAATTTCGTTTGAAGAATCAAGGCAGTTTCTCTCCTTCCACCGTATCATCAGGAACCACCACAGTTCATGCCATCATACCTAAAAGTCAAGTGTAATCAGCCAGTCATGTCATTAAGGGGATAGTCCTATTCCAAGGACGGGTGCCCCGACAAGCATATCATCGAAGTCGAAGCTGCAGTGAACCAAAGACCCAGACTAATTCTTCTATAACGTAACCAAATTTAACCTAATGCTAGAACTCACAAATCAACCCTCCCATCTCGGCCACATTAATTTTAAATAAATATTAAATTAAAAGTCAATCATAAAATTCCCCCTATCTACCCCCTTACCTTATCGCAATAGCGCAGTCAAAGTTCTCATGAGCCGTACCGTAATCCTTCATTAGACAAAAAACCTAGATAATACTCCAATCCCTGCACACCTACCATACCAAGGCAAGATGCATCTTCGCTCCTCCTCTGGAAAATCCACCCATATTGGACCCGCCTCCTACCAACAATTTTCTACTCAAGCCCCAGACCTCATCCACTCCAGCGAATTTACCAATCCAGAACTCACCATCACTGATCGTGGACACCACAGCATATTTCGTCTGCGTCTCTACGCTGCAGTGAACCAGATCGGAATCGTAGACAAGTAACGAGTCTTCGAGAGGATAGCGAAGCAACGACGGTATGCCAGCCTTGTGTGAAGCCCAAGCTATTGCTGAGCTGAGCGCCGAGTCCTGTTGTCTACTGTGGAAGCAGCATCGTGCCGTAGTAGTGAGTCGGCAGTTGGATACAGCTAAAGCGAGGAGACAGTTAGAACTAGAGCCGTTTGCAGAGATCGTAGAGAGAGGATCCCCTATCCTGCTGGATTCTGTCTGGCCACTTTGTGTGCTACCGTTTGCTGTAGTGTGATGCTGTGTGCTGTTCTGTGTGTACGTCTCGGCTGTATATAGTTGTCGTCTTTGTATTCGTTATCTGTGTCTTAGTGTTTAATAAATGTCGTTGTTTTCTACTTAGGCCTGCTGATTGTTTTCTGACACTATACAATCAGGCGAATCCGGTGATCCGTCACAAAATTTTTATCATGCAAATTAAAAAAAAAAAAAAAAAAAGAGCCTATTCTCTTACTTGAAATGGGTTGTGGACGAGGTATGTCATTATAACGCTGAAATGATATCCTATGCTAAGTAATAATATACTATATCACTTGACATCCACAAGATTCGAGACGGATGGAAATAAAAAATAAAAAATGACCTTCATTATGATTTAAATGTAATCTTTTGAAGTGGTATAAAACCCGTATAATGTGTTGTAGACGACGAGAACACGAAAGCGACTACCACTACGTTTATTTCTAGAGTTATCGTGTTCACATGGCAGAGCTGTATGAACAAGTCATTGCAATAATCCATTAGCTTCTGGTCCCCTCCTCCCCCAATCTATATTAAGCTAAATTGACTTATTTTTCTGAAATTTAGTCCGAAAGTGACCGAAATCCGAATTTTGAAATCTCAGAATTCATAATTGAAAAATCTAATGAAAAAGTATTTTTTTTTAAATGACAGAAACAAATAATTGTTTTTACTTCCGATTCCAGATTGAACCGTTTTTAGTAAAAATTGAGTGAGGAGAGCTTAATGTTTATTCAGTAGAATCGGAGATGTTTGATTGAATCTGCCCGAATCACTTCTTGATTGGCCACTTGAATGAAACTAATTGAATACAATCGGATGAGAATTATTAATCACTTGATTGTCAACAATCAAATGATTCCTATTACTCTGACCTCGTTTCAATGTCAGCGAGACAGATTTTTAGAGCTGAGTAGCGAACCTGAGGAAAGCAACAGGAGCAACATTAGGAAGCATCGATTTCCGACGTAATGTTGCGGTAGAGTAGGCCATGTAACAAAAAAACCAGTGCAAGTCCGAATCTCTTCCGTGCATGTTATTAAAAAGATCTGAAATTCGTTTTAATTCGAGTTTTTTTTTATCTCTTTTTACAGATATCTTAATGATTCTAATAAATGGCGAAAGGAGTTACTTAAGTTTTTTTTGCACTTCAAATGTGTCATAAGATTATTAACACAGTACTGTTACTCTGACTTGAATTTTCGGGAGTGTGATTATATTTATTAAACGAAATAAGTTATAAAAAAGTGGTGAAATGCCCCCTCTTCAGAGTGTTTGGAGATGGGCATTTCTCAATAGATCTTGTTTGTCTTGCATGTGAACTGTCTAAGCAATGATGTAATTACTTGGAAGTAATGAAAGCAATTTTAAATAGATTAACTCGTGTCATTCGAATTCATGATTTCTTAAATGAATATTTATTTTGGCAATGAGTAATAAAAATTATTTTATATTAAAAACACACACCATGACATTAGCAACTAGTTAAATGGGTGAACCATTACTTTCTCGCAACTTTGACTGTGGACTAGTTTTAGCCTTCAGCAGTAGTACGTAGAGTCGAAATTGCTAACCACTGTATGGATGGTCGATCCTTGTCTTTTTTTGAAGTTATTGAGAGGAAGTCTCCCCTGTTGTGTGTGTGTTGAAGTAAGGCGGGGGAAGAAAACTGCTTTTAATAACAAATGGTTTTGTTACGTATTCCAGTTGAAGAAACCTCGGCGAGCAGGGAAGAAATATTCATGAGAATTCTTGATGTGCCAAGATTTTCTATCGAATGGTCTTTTCCTTTAACTGTCGGTTTTGTTGGCTATTAGTTTTTAAAATACATTGAAAAACCTTCGAGTTTTAAACCCTGGAAAAAGTTTCCGATTTTTGTAAAGATAGAAAAAAATAAGGTACTGAAATTTGAAAATGACAAATTTTAAACGAACACAATGTTTTCTTTCTTTTTTTTTTTTTTTAATCACAAAATGTGTATTTCATGCTTCACAGAAAATTAGCCATTCAATTTAATGCTTGCCTTTTACCAATTTCTACCTTTTTAATTTGAATGCAGGCTCATCGTTTCACCCCTTCAGTTGAATGAATCATTCCTTTGCGTAAAATGCAATTGCTTGTTTCTCAAGGTTTTATAAATTTTACAAAGCAAGAATTGAAGCGAGTCTTTCACGTTTACTATCAAATAAAAGTGACATCCTGCCTTCTTATCCGAAACAAAAGTTTGTACACCTTGACCAAAGCCGGGCGACCAGAATTGCTGGAATTTGTGGGATGAGCCGAGCCTTTATTCGCCTTTAATCTCCATCCCATAATTTTGCTGTAAGAAAAATGATATACCTAACATAATATTGAAATGCAGAGTAGTAAAGATGGTACGTTTTAAGAGTTAATAATAATTATAAAATCGCAGTGATGTGGTAAAAAGATAAGGCGCAATCAGAGATAGAATCTGCTTTTGGAGAAGAAGTGAGTAAGAAGAAATACTTGGCTGTTTTTTTAAAGAACGGTTAGGCAGAGATTCTAAGGAGTTGACTGGTCAACAATTAGGTAGTAAGCAATGTCCGTTACGTTTAGGTGGCATGCAGGAACGGAGGGTAGAACTGGTTCTTACCAGTTAGTTAGTGAGCTAGTTCTCCGAGAAAGAGGTAGTGGCTGTGAACGCTACGAGTACTCAGATTTTTATTTTCACAGTTCCCGAAACGAATGCTTTTATTAAATTCCTTTGCCCTCGAGGCCGCTTTCGCGCGGGCGAACCAGCAGCTCGGGACGTTTTGTAGCGAGCGCTTTTGGTGAATTTCTTACTTCTAGCTTAAAATGATTACACGCACAATTAAGCTTATTAATCTTTAAACCTACTCGCGGCATTTCAAATATCTGCTGAATTTTTAAAAAAAAGAACAATAGTTAGATCTGAAATGGTGAACGAGAGTCGCTTTTAGAGGGTTCGAGAATATTTTGGGGGATGATTTTCATTTGTGTCTTTGTTTACTTTTTATTTGAATAGAAAATATAAATGACTTGCACTGTAAATTATTTTCAAATTCAGGAATTCCATATATTATTCTCCTTTTCTTTTTTTCACTTTTATTCAACTGGACTTGCATCCTGTGATGGAATGTATTTCAATTGATTTTCCCTGATTTATTCAGTTTTGAAATTTTCGGGCATGACTCAATTCTGCGGAAATGCAGATTGCAGCATATAGATTGTCCAAACATCTCAAATCAGGATTTTTTAAGGATTGCAATCCTTCTTAGTTTTACTGTATTTTTAATGTGTTTGCATTTATTCTTCTATATTTTTAATATACCAAGTATTTTTTTTTTGTTTAAATTTATTCATTTTATCGTTCATTTAATAATTTTTGTTTTACTTTTCGGGGTTTGTCACAATTCATTATTTTTATGAAGGGTTTTTTTTTTTTTTCGCTCCGAGCATTTCATATATGAATTTCTCTCATGAGTTCTCGATGACAACAGTATTTCATTCTGAACATAATTCAACTAATAGTTTATCAACTTGATTGAATAAACTTTGACTTCGTAAGAATTTGGTAGCAGATTTATATAAATGAAATATTATTTTAAGTTTCATTAGTATTATAATAATGAATTGTAAATTAATTTTTTTATATATTTAATATGAAAAACTGCGTTTTAGCAAATGAATAAAAATGTATTGAAAAAATATTTAACATATTTTTTACTCGCTAAATTTAGTTGTCTTGTATAACCGACTAAATACTTTAGTTGTAAAATTTTTGAACTGAAGGTCCTGCGCACTGGTGTCTGCATGGCCAAGAGGCGCAGAGAGTCACGTGGCCATCCTCCGAGGGTGATGGGCGGCGCCATAAAAGAAATCAATGGCTGGAATTGAAAAAGATGGCGTTCTACGCTTTGCCCTGTGTGTATATGTGCTGTTCGCTTTACTACTACTACTACGACTACGATGCCGCGCTTCCGAAGTACTCGTAGTAACTGCAACCGCAGTGCATGCCGTGCATCTTCATTTGCTACCGCGCTTTTGATGGTTTTTCGCGTGGGTCATTCACTCGTTGTCAGATTCACTCTCTGATATAGGGGGAAATTTAAGATCGGTTTTTATTTGTTCTCTGTATGGAGAATTGGTGGTTTAAATTTTAAATATATTAATTTAATAAGGAAGAGGGGGCATATTCTCATAGAGGCGAAGTAGCCGTTTTGGGACGTGAAATGTAAAAATGGGAAGCTGGATGTTCAAATTTTGTGCATTAATTGAATTTATCACTTGCAAATTGAAATAAAGAATCGTTTAAATTTCTGATTGTTATTTATAAGATTTTTTGCTCTTTCATATTTATTTGCCAATCATTGTAGTGTCTTTACAATTAACCGAAAGACTAGCCTCCGGTCCTGACAAATTTTGTATTTAAAAATATTGATAATGTAAAAAAGAAAGTTTTGCAATTTGTTTATTATTCTGTACTTTAGTTACTTTGCTTATTTAAAAACCTCTTATATAAAATTAAAGCCTACAAAAATATGTGGCATTGAGAATTAGATTGGGAAGAGGAGCTTTTTGCATGTGTCCAAGTTGCATTCCCCAATGATCCATATATGATTTAGCGCATATATGAAATAGGCATTAAGAGCATTCTATATGTGTTTGAGAGATATATTGTAGTTATTAATCGCCTTTGGCGAATAGTTAGCTGTGATATCGGTTATGTTTAACTGCATTCAAATCGTTTAGATAAACTATCAGGCATTGCCACATTATTTTAATAGTTTTACATATGTCCTATTCGTTGTGTGTATGGACCTTTCTAAGGGAGACACTTTACACCTCTATGCTATTTCACCTCTAAATTCATTTAGTGGTATTTTAACTTTATTTTTGTTCATCCTGTAAACCACATAGATATTAAATAGGATCTTTCTTCAGTTTCCAGCTGTGGAAGAAAATCCCGCAGTCAAATATTTGATGAAGCTATGAAAGCGATTTCGGTTTCATTTATAACAGTGAAAATATTGTGAAATATACTTAAAAATATGTTTAAAAGTTAATTAATTCTTAACTAACGAACTTTACCGCAATTATATTGGCATCGTTGAAAGATAATTTTTTGTACTTTATAATGGCGTAAAAAATAATTTTTGTCCAGGAATATTTTCGGAAATGATAGCGAAAAAGCATCAGAAAATAGCTTCTGTTTAGAATTTAGAAATTTAATTAAAATTTTATTAGAATTTTAATTAAAAATTAAAAAAAAGTGCTCCAGGGTGCGTATTTTCTCCTTCCAAAGTATATGCGGGCTCACTTTGGAAGCTTTAAACCAAACGTCTGACTAGTAGAGCGCCAACACATGCACGCACTCATCCTTATTATAATCATGGATCACCAAGCCAAATGTAGAAACTGCTTGTTGAAAAATTAATTCTTAATAAAAATTTATTTGCTTTAGAACATTGTTACAAGTTGATTTATTCTAACAAGTTATTCACTCTCTCTCTCTCTCTCTCTTGAACAATCTGGTATAGTTAACAATGATCCTTTTAACTCTTTTATCAGTAACTAGACCAGATTGTGATTATTTGAATGACTAGCGGAGAATACACAAAATGTTAGTGCAAACAACGCTGTTGAGAATGCTGTTTCTGTAGTTCATTTTTAAGTTGCAGTTAAAATAAAAAGGATCATAATGTAGTTATTAGACAGTTATAATAATGTTATCTTAATAAAATAAAAATTGCACAGTTAAATAAACTGTAAATAACAGTTCTTCAATTTTGTTGCGATTAACATGCTGTATTGTTAAATAATGAAACAAAAATTAAGCAATTTAGAGCGCAGCAGCAGACTTCTATGCTTGTATTAAAATACTATTGGCCTTTATTATCAAATTTTAAATGTTATTCATTTAACTTAGTTTTTTTGATTGATTTATTTTAGCAATATTACTTATTTAAATGTATTTTTCTATAAATATTTTTTTGTTTTACTTAAAATAACAATGGTAGATAATATTTAGTGTCAAAATATTACTTCTTCAATTTGTATAGTTCACTATTCTTACTCAGGTATTGCTATTAAAATCTCGATTCTTGTCGGAATCTCCGACATCAAAAGGCTAGAGTTCTGTATGAAATATCGCCTTTATTTTTTCTAGATAAAAGTGTCATATAAATTTCATTTAGTATTAGTTAATCCTGCTGACATGGCCGCTTCCACAAGCACTCGTGATTACTGTGCCTTTATTTTAGTGCCTTCTCAATCTTTTGTTGAAAAACGTTTAAGTAAACATGCAAATCTCTAGAGCTACCAGATTGTGATAAAGGATTTATTATTCTAAACTGAACACAATCAAGTTTAATTTCCAAACAGAAAGCAGTCAGTTAGGGGATAGGCAGTATTGAGTTATTTTTCAAGAGCTCATTTTTAATCCCGCCTTAGACACAAGTTTTAATTTAGGGTTTACTTACTTATTCTGCATCACATATTCATAAAACCTGGAACTGATGAATTACATCACCCTGCTTTTTTTTGGTGGGTAAATTAAATAACTAGTTCATTTACTTTGGCGCACTATAGTTAAATCTATCAACATTCTAGAACAATTTTTCTTCCGATCTTTAGGGGAAATACTGGGGGAAACGGTGGACATACTTTGCTGTACGCACGATTTGAAGAGAGACGGTATTATTGGTTCGGTAATACGTAATTGTATAGATGATAGAAACTGTTTTTAAACTCTTTGTACTGCTTAAAAAAAAACTTCCGAGTCTTAAATCTGACAGATAACTAACTAAAGATAATAAAAGGCAACTAAAGTTACAATATGAAAAATAACTTACAATAAAGTAAAAACTATTCAAAAATATTATAGCAAAATTTATCTTTTAAATAAGAGAGAAATGAATCTAATTATTTAAGTATTTAATATAAATCGAGTGCCATCCTGATTGTATTTTAACTTCGACCCCCCCCCCCAAAAAAAAAAATATTTACTTGCAATTTTTAAAATGTAAAATTATTAAGCTTAAATATGTTATATTAAATATTTTTTTTATCTATATTGTACTGTATTAACTTAATATTAACCATATTGCGTTTTTATATTAAATAAATATGTTGATGGAATAAAAAAGGAAAAAAGTTTAATAAGAAACTGTTAGTATCGCTTTTATATACCCGATGGTGGAGCGCGACTAGCAAAAACCTGTTTTAAAATATTTCAACTGAAATGTTAGTCAAAGATCATGTGATTTAGTTTGAATGTGTTCCTCAATCATTTTAGATGATCCCCCCCCCATTGTACCACAAGTTCTGAAATTCTCGGTTCTGGTTCATCCCAAATTATTGTGTCTCAGGATAATCAAATTTATAAAAACGGCCCTGCGCATTTCTGAATTATTTTTTCTTTTAATATTCAGCATTGCAGTTCCTCGAATCCTTTATAAATAAAAGAGGAGACGCAATAAAATGAACTTGCTTATTTCAGACCAATAATTCCAGTAATTATTAAATAATTTAATATTAATTAAAAAAGACAAAAGATCAATTCTACGGAAGAGTTGGAAAAAATGTAATTATTTTTATATTTTGGGTTCCTCTACTAAAGTTTTGATTCTTCTCGTTGATTTCAGTTTATAGTTTAAAATCATAATTTGAACTGTTACTGGTCACCGAGGAAGAGTTCAATTCTCTGTTGTTATTATTTCATTATAATTTAAAATCAATGAGGTTGGTCTAAGCTCATGTCATTCTTGTATGTATGGTATTTAAAATATATTTAATATTTTCATAAAAAAAACAAACTTCTATGCGACTTGGAACAACTTTACGGGACTTTAATTTCTATTTTCGTTTATTTTGTCATCTTAAAGAAATTAACTTATAAATTTCAGCCCAAAGGTGTTTTTAACTTTTTTTCCCCCGCAAACGAATGACTTGATTGAAAGAAGTTCAAAGGGTGTTTTTGTAACTGTGTTTCGGTCGTGCTCAGTGGTTTCCTCTTCGAAATGCGTCATTGCCTTACCTCTTTTTTTGCTCATTTCTATGTATTTATCCTGCACCAATAACGTAAATCAACTGCCATTCCACTGACCATTGCCAAGGAAAGCCTCTTTGTTTGGTCAAGCCTCTGTGCTCGCTGGCTCACTGCCAGGAAATTCGCCCGGAAGACTCTTAATTCCGAAAAGAGATAGCGAAGAAAACCTACCCGTTTTCTGGGCACGTAGCGGCACTTAAGCATAGACTTCTAACCACCGAAGTTGTCTTCCGCCCTTCTTTTTGCATCTGAAATAATTTTCTGTTGGATTTTATTTTCAGATCCCTCCAGGGACTCGTTGCATTGAGAATTGCCATTCTTTTTGGCATGATGTTGGATACATTTAGGTTCTTTGATCCAGGTGATGTGACGTTATGCGCGAAACATTTAATCTTTTCCGATTGCGAAAGGATGGACCGAGATAAATTTACGTTGAAGAGTTAGGCGCGTGTGCCTGCAGTCATGAGAACAGCGAGGGGCG
The DNA here is from genome assembly GCA_026543865.1 of Argiope aurantia. Classification (NCBI taxonomy): domain Eukaryota; kingdom Metazoa; phylum Arthropoda; class Arachnida; order Araneae; family Araneidae; genus Argiope; species Argiope aurantia. The sequence continues at coordinate 202,095 of JAPMOR010069089.1, read as the reverse complement.
CAGATAAGGAGTTAATTATTAGTTTTTAGCTAATTATTAAACCAAATATATTTCATCAGAATTTTGTCTATCAATATGAAAATACCGGAACACTGTTATGTTGCATTACAAAACTGATATTCATGGATAGATATCTCGTATTTGTGAACAAGTATTTTTTGTGTGGATTTTCTCAAAAAATGGAGAATTTTATATACTGACCGTTAATTTTGTCATTTTAAAATTCATAGTTTTTTTTTTGTTTTTTTCTTAGCTGAAAATTGGACTTATTTCAGCTTGGGTTAAATTTTATTTTTATGGCGAATTTGGTTTACATTTTTTTAATATTGGGATTGATGACTGATGCCATTGCGATTGCTCTTGTTAGCATCTGAATTTTGAAAGCTTCTACTTTAAGTTAGAGGTTGTAAAAGGGGATTCCGCGGAAAATGGATTTGTTTTGTCAAGGGATTTCGTCTTGAAATGCCACATTAAATGTAATCGAATTTCAGTTAAACAACTCCCTTAAAGTAATATATTCTCATTTCGAATTGTATTTCTTAACAATTCGGTAGTGATTTTTTAAAGAAGCGTGAGGAGGGTCAATAAAGGTTTTTTGTTATTTCATTAAATATTTGATTTTTAATTCATCAAAAACTACTTCTGTATATAGAAAAGATTATTTAATCTTCATCGTTACCATTCTTATTGAATGAAAATTATATTTTAAATCTTGTCTTTTATTTAGTATTTATTTTCCCACTCGCCATGTTGAATATAATTTCGCGTGATTTCTGAACAGTTATGGTAGTAGTTTTCTAAAATCATGGGATGCTATTGATATTGTCATTTGAATAAAAAACAAAGTTTTAGACGATAAAGAAAATTTTGTTATTATAATTTACATAAAATATTATGCAAATTTTTAGTGCCCAAATCCTTCTCTTTTCGAAGAAGCATTGGTTCTGAATTTCAGAATATTTTCCCTTTGGTTCGAGTGTTCTGATCATTATAAATTTTAAAAATTTCGGTAGTTAATAAGTTGGTAATTTTTTTTGAAAACAATTGATTAACAGTTATAAAATTTTGTTTTATTCACATTTGAATATAATTGCGCCAAATTTTTTAAAAATAAGTACTGTATTTAATAGACTTCTTGAAGTTTTTCAAGTGCATCAATTTTTTTTCAATTATTATATAAAACTATATTTGGAACAAAACTAAATACTGTTTCGTAATTTCATTTTAAAGTTATTTTTCTGTGTAAGTATTAAAATTTCAGTACAATTTTGTATTTCTTTGTACCGTGATTTAAAAAGTAAAGTATCAGAAAACACAGACAGAGCAAATAAAATTTATATCTGGATTTATTTTAAACATGAATTCTTACTATAAATGTAATATAATTTCCTCACAATTAAGACGGGCTAGTCATTTCAAGTACATATAAATCTAAAAACAACATCGTTTTGAGAAAGTCATTAGAAACATACTTACTTTTCCAAATTGATTAAATTTTCATTTTATTTAATAATGTTTTCTCGCATATTTTCGATTAAAATATTCAATTCATGTTTACGTGTTCCCTCTATTTGCCGAAAAAGTAGGGAGGTTTTTTGTTTATGGAATGACCGAACTTAGCTTATTTTGTTTAAATTATTTGAACATTTCTCGGACTAATCAGCAGCAAATATCGTGGACACTATTTCCGAGCCGCAGCTGTGGTTTCAGAGTAGTCGAGAGACCTCTCCGACGTGCGACGTTTCAGAGCTCTGTATTCTGTATTGTGAATAGATCACTTACCAGATGGCAAACTCAGATCCCATTGGCGCTAGCAGGGAAAGTCTTGAGACGTGATTGGAGGAGGCCGTTTGTGGGCGGAGCGCTTGTCCCTTAATTACTGATGTATTTCCAGGAATTCTGAAGGAAAGAATGTTGAAGGCGCATTCCTCTGTATTTTTGTAGGCAGAAAAGCCGCTGGGCTGGCTGTTCGTCTACTGAATGCATCTTTTTTTTTTTTTTTTTAAGTTTGCACTCTGAGACTTAGAATGGAAAGGAGCACTTTTTTTTCCAATTATGTTTTTACCGACTGTCTCCGCCCCTCGCACTTAATTGTTGACAAATGCGAATTTCATTATTTTAATGTGTCAATGGAAATGGTATAAAGTTGTCGAACGAAAAGCGCGAATTGCCAACATTTTATGGCCATATTTCTCTTATTAAAATTGCATAAAACGATGAGCATTCTCCGTATAGTTATCGGGTATTTATAGTTTAATTTGAGAAATATTTTCATAAAGGTAGGAAGGACCCTTAAGATCTGATGGAAACTCGTGACTTTTTTTCATTGAAATTGGGACAATTAGCGGCGTGATGTACATTGGGAACGCACACATCTCCTGAGACCTTTGCTTCGTGGATGACTGATTCTTTCCTCCGGAGAATGTGTTTCTGTGCTTGAATAAATACAGTTATCGGCGCAGTATCGTAGAATTCGCGCTCAGATAGTTTGACATTTTATCCCCCATTTTGATGGACACGCACATTTTATAGCAAGGTGTTTGTTGGGATGCGTAATAGATTTTTCAGAGATCCTATGAAAGCATCACACTTTATATAGTTGCACTCCGGTTACCCAAACTTAAATTATTCGCGAGCAAGATCTCCGAGAGGAAAAACAACTGACTTTGGCTGATTTGATTAGGTAGTGAAATCGTAATATAGCATGGAAATATTTAACAACATTATGTTTGTAATACTTATTTGAATCTGGCCTGGCTGTATTTGTGTATTTCACTTGTCATTTATTACGTATACATTAGTGCGCTTTTAAATCATTATTTTCACCGATCCTAGTTGATAACTAAAATTCATTACCTTTTAATTTATGCCCGAAATATGTATGTTCATGTAAACATTATCAATTTCGTTTTTTTGTTTGAATTTCGAATTCTTGTATAAATAGCATTTTGTTCAGATGATTAAAAGAACTTTAAAGTTTAAATCTATGAGAAGAGTGCGCAATTGACTTTTTTGCATGTAAGATTGTATTTGGCTGCATTAGTTTTTACGTAATATACACTTGTGTAAAAATTTAACCATGAACAACCGTAAAATAATATAGAGAATGTTATTAATAGAATAAAACTAACAAAACTTATTTGTAAAGCTGAAATGAAACTTTTCAAATCGAACTGATTTCCTTTTATTTTTGCTTATTCATGTTGAAGAATCAAATTAAAACAATGATTTTATTGGCGCTTACATAATAAAATTTTTGGTTTTCTTTTCCCCAATTCATGCCAGCAGGACATGGAATCTCTTTCTTGTAAAGTTCATATTTGTCCCTCCTTCCATGTCAATGAACAAGTAAAATTTTTTGATTGATTTGTATAGCAAATCGAGGACACACACCGTTTTCTTATGTCTTTTAGTAGTTTCGGATATTACTTTTGTGCTTTTATATTTAGAAGTGATTCAAATCGGTCATCATTGTGAATATAATATGTGGAGCCATGAAATAGAATAAGGGTTTTTTTTTTTTTTTTTTTTTTTTTTGTCTGTCTATTGGTTTGACATCACTATCGATGAAATAAAAGTACTGCTTTGCTCATTTTTTGATGATGAGAAGTTTAGTTGCAGCTGCATGATTTATGTTCGGAATTTTAATTGGAAGAATGTTGGAGATACAATTATAGAGTAATAAGTTTAATTAGGACCGTTTGTATCAAAATAAGATCGCAGAATTTCTAATGTTTATTCTGTATGCCTTCATCTTTCATTTTGGTTAAGGGTTCCAGCAGAATGAATTTACAGACACGTTTTCTTACCATAAATCTTGGAACGCCTCACTCACTGATTGGAATGGGATCGGCACCTATCTCCGATATGAAATGGACGCATAAGAGTGACGGTTTCAGGCGTTCTGAAATCTTTATTATCTCCATTTGAAAGAGGTTTATGGAGGGCTTCGCAAAGAGTGCATTCAGACCTCTTGGAAAGGATCGTTGGGTTTCAGGTATGGAAAGAATGTCTGTGTGAAAGTGCGTTATTTTATTTCCTCCGAGCTATTTTGTATATTAACCTCCTTTTCTAATTCATTGCTTTCTTTGCCGCTTCGGTGCTCCCGACCGCTTTGCTTCTTCGCCGGGCATGTTTTGTTTACAATTGGTGGACCAAGTGAGCCTTATGCGTTTCCGGCTATGATTGGAATCTGGTTAACATATTCGCTACGGCGTGTGAGCCCGGGCGCTATTTTAGTGCCTTTCTCGGAGACGCTGATTTCCTTCTATCTTAATATGGCAAGCGTGCCTGAGCTTCTTCAGCTTGATTTTGGGCCCTCATATGTGAAATGAAGGAAAGAGGTCTATACTAATTTTTTAAAAAAATGATTATTGTCCCCACTTTTTTTTTACTCTCCCGCCATTTCAGATTTATTATTGTGATGTCATTTTCAGTTTTTATTCCCTTCTGCAATCATCCTCTTTTTCCTATGTAACTGCATTTGTTTAGTATTGTACTGTCAGCTTCGGTAGATCCGGAATTTCTCCGCGATCCATCTCTAAAATCGGTATTCTGATCGGTATCGATCATCTGATTATTGCGAAAAATGCATTGAGAGCCATACCTTATTTTCATCATTTTTCATGTATTATTATCAGTTTCGCTGATTTGCTCATGCCATAATTTTACTTTTTTGAATTTGCAATCCACCAGATGAATCATTTTGGATACATGGGTGTTATGCTTTAAAATAAAGAGTTTTAACGTATGTATAAAACTTGTCTACAGTTTTGAAATGATGTGCACCTGAATTTTGCGGTTGGAAATTCATTATTTTAATGTATTCAGAATTTAATTATCAATGAATCGTTTACTTCCAATAAATTTTTAAGCCTATAGGGAAGCCTAGTAAGAAATTCCATGAAATTTACAACAGTGGGTTATAATTTATAGTTTAAAAATTAAATTTGAAATGAATGAAATTTAAAAATTTCTTTTACCGGTGTGCAAATTCGGTTTTAAGAGATGTTTTTATTAAATTTATATTAAAAACTCCTTTCTTTCGGATTAATGCAGTATAATATCAGATGAGAATTTTCGAATCTTCTTGAGACAAATGGAATCCTGTAGTAGATATTTATTGCTTGTGGACGATGCACACGCTTTCAATCGTTTGTTATCGTAGGTTTACATTTTTTTTTTCCTTTCAAATCTAGAACAGTTGAAGGTGATGAAAATTGAATTAGACGTAATAAATATAACACTCATGCATACAATTAGATATAACCAAAACTTATTTATACGTTCATTAACAAAATACCATACATCAAATAAGTCTGGGACACTGAAAAAAAGAGTGAGGCGGAGATATCTTTTGATCAATGAAAAACAGAATGAACATGAATAAGTGCAACATTAGAAATATTTCGAATATAAAATATGCTAATAATGTGTTTGCATCATTTTTGATTTTGAATTGTCTTAATTTTAATGTCTCTTCTGGTTTGATTGTATTAGCTGTTTCATTCTTATTTTAATATTTTACATCACCCAATTTACAGAGAGGATTCAAGTTTTATCGTTCTAAAAAGATCCTGTAAATTTTTAAACAAACAAATTTGAAGTGTTATAATTTTAATAGCAGCAAGTCCCACTTGGCGATTTTTGTATCTGTCTGTTTAGATACTTTACCAGCTTATAATTACTAGCATGTGAACATGCAATTAATATTGATTGTTGAAACAGTCAAAATGCATTGATTTATTTTCCGGTCTTCTTTTGGGAAAAATTAATGATTTTAGTTTGTGCATACTTCTTAATTTAAATGAAGTTTAATCCGAAGATATTTTTTTAATTACATAAATTTATATATATCCAATTTTATATTGTAATTTAGCGCAATAAAAAAACAGTTTTTCTAAAATGTTTGTGGTAAGGATGTATCCTACCTGTTTTCTTGAAGTGAAAAAAAAAAAAAAAAAAAAAAAAAAAAAACTTTACAGATACATCCGCCGCTATAGGGTTGTGCTTGCGAAACACATAGATTTCCTCCAACCAGGAAGTTAGTTCTCCGTTGTAGCAGCTGACAGTGGCTCTTGTCCAGCAGCTGAAATTCCTTAACACAACAAAAACAGCAGCCGTCGATAGAGAGAATTGAGGAAGAGTGAAGCTGAGCGGGATGCTGCTTTATTTTTAATTTAATTCCTCTCCCTCCATCGGTGGCGGATCCTTTTTCAGGTGCCGTGACACGCGTCTCGCACGCGCACATCTGCATGCGTGATGCCCTCCCCCCCCCCATCTCCTGCTCTCTGTACTATAAAAGCGTTGTGGTTCCACAAAAAGAAATAGCGAGATAAAAAAAAAAAAAAAAAGGAAGGAAGAAAAGAAAAGAAAGGGACTGAAGTTTCAAATTGTCAGCTTGGCAACTCATGGAGTGGATGAGTTCATTTTAGTTTCAGGTATACAGTGTGTTCCATATGAGGTATTGCAACCGGGGAATTTTAAGAAACTGCGTTACAGTTTCATGTGCGAATTTCTTATTAATTTTTTTTTCTGCTTCTTTTGTTAAGCATATTGAGAGCATTAACATTGTTTAAGAATTATCATTCTGTTGACAAAGACCTTACTGAGTTTAAAAATTATGATATTTATTTGTCTATACAGCGATTTAAAGACGGAAGAAGCCAAGGACATGAAATTTGGCGTGTGACCTTGACGCCAAATTGACGAAATCTATTCGAATGCCTTAAACGCAATTCAAGAGTGCAAAGATCTAGTTGAATCTAAGTATATGCTATTGTCATAAGATTTAGTGATATGCATCAAATTCATATGTCAGTGAGGTTGGCCGTTTGTTAGTCTTTTATTCAGATGCATGTGAAATCGATAACTCGGAATTATAATGACATCTATGGAACAGATTGATGAATAGTTTTATGGTCGAATGTGGAAATATGAATAGAATTTGGAATAAATCTATCAAAAGGATGATTTTCAAATTTTTTTATTATTATACTATAAGGGAAGCCGGGGAAAAAATCAGTTCGCAATTCCATATTGCTGTACCGCATCAACATTCCAAATTTGAGAAAATTATGAGGGAAAAAATAAAATTTATTGATATGTTGCGCTCCTTAAAAATTGTAAAAATGATTCCCTGGCCATTTTCTTCAGTCATTTGTAATGCCCGAAAGTTAAAAACCTTGAGTTCAAGTACCCTGCCAAAATCAATAAAAGAAATCTTTTTTTTTTTTTTAAGAAAGAATTCTAAAAATCCATTTTTACGAAATTTTCTCTTCGAATTGTGATCAAAACCCTTTCTTGAGTGTCAAAATTCGAATTCATTTCATTTCGACTTCAATTACGTTTATTCGAAATCCTTCTAGCTAAACTGATATCTTTACAAATTTTCTTGATTATTCTTTCAATCATTTACTTGGAAATGACTCCTTTTGACAGTAGTTATGCTAAGTTACCATTTTTTTTTAATTAAATGTGCTGAAGGTTAGTTGCGAAATGATTAATAGTTCTTGATAAAAAAAATCTTTTGATTATAACGATATACTATTTAAAAATTCGTATAAAAATATAGTCTGTATTTTTTGAAACTTTTCTCTTAGATTTCTATCTACATTAATAGTAATAATAATTTTTAATTTTTTTTTATCAGACTACTTCTGACAGAAATTGCGACAGGAAAATTTATAACTTTTATATAGTACCTTGTCTTAATTTCTTCTAAAAAAATTTGCTTTTTATGTTTGTAAACATAGCATTTTGTTCTCAGTATTTTGCTCATTTCCTGTAGTTTTAATATTTTCACAACTTAATTATTAGTTAAAATTAAAGTAAGCTTTGATTTTGTACCAATGCGATATTTGGTGTGAAAAAATAAATTTCGGAATTATAAAATAGAAAGTAGTTTAATAAAAAAATTATACTCTGTTATGTAAATCTGCGTCGGGTTAGGAAAATTTTTATCCTTTTTAGTCTATTTTAAAACATATATATATATATATATATATATATATATATATATATATATATATATATATATATATTGTTTAAATAATTTTCTGCTTTTTAGTCTTGTGTGTGTGTGTGTGGCTTTTTGCAATTGGATTTGAATGAACCTCCAGTTGAGCTACACTCGATGATAAAATTTGTGCAATAAAACGAATTAATATTGCATTCTCTTCTAGTTCTGGCAGTGTTTTAAAATTTCAATTTTCTATTTCATCGGGAAGTTAGTTTGAAATGAAGATGCAAAGGAAAGTGAAATTTCAACAAATATGATTTCATTATGTCTGATTTTCTGTGGTTGTGATTAACATACAAAAAGAGTGCTAATCGGTCTGTTTCTGAACAAATTGAAGAATTATGTATTTTTTAATTCTCTGAAAATTATTTAAAGTGTCTGTAAAATGTCTTCAATTTTTACTGAGGCCTTTTCGTATCTTGTATAATATTTAAAACAACGAAGGTCATACCAGTTGGTGATGGAATGAATGCAATTTATATAGAAAAGAAGAATATATATATATTAAATATTCCACGAAAGTCAATGCATTTTTTTAAAAAAAATCTTTTGTTTTCCTGTGATCGACATTCTGTCACATTTTTGGTTGATTTTGGATAAAAGTTGCTTCAATGACATCATTCTTTGAGGCATTTGTGATTCGCAATGTTTTGAACTTAACGGTTGCGTCTTTCTAAATGGATTGACCAAAGGAGTTGTTCGAATGGAAATATTTTATTTTCAAATGACATTTATTCCGTTCTTGCATTTCGTGAGAGATATTCGACCTGTTTCAATTGAGTTCTTGTCGGATGGTTGTCACTCATCAGTGATGATACGTGAATGTCTTTTACTAAAAATGACAGTTTGAATTTTTCGGTTTGGATCCTCCGAGTTCGCTCTAACGCACTTCGTTTCTTGTGTGAGCTCGTCTGCAAGTCAGGCAGCGTGGGAAATCCGAAACGAAGACGGAGTAGAGAATTGGGTTGATTAATTTTATTTAAAAGATCTCATTTTTTGATGGCTCATATGAATCGCAATGGAGCAAAAAATGTCTATGTAGAGCAATAATGACTCACGTGGCTCTCTGAACAGTAGTGGATTCATTAAGTGGTCAACGTGCATGGTTGAAAACTATTACGGTAGAATGAAAGAGGGAGATTATTTCTATGTGCTAAATTCATTTTTATGACGTCCGAAAGTATTTTCAATCCCGGATTTTTTGAAGAGCAGTATGAAAACATGTCTAGAAGAGGCAACTCAGTCAGGAGTATCTTTTTAGCGAAGCAAATGGCACGTGAACGACCTTTAGCTCATTGATGGTTGTCATTATTTTAAATCTTATTTAAAATCCACGCCTCGTCAGTCTCATTGTTTCGCTGCTCGTCAATGGACTCTCTCTCTTCACCTGAGTGTTGATAGACTTCAATGGAAGCATTTCCCTTCATCGATTCTTCTTCCGCGAAACCTTTTGAAGTCAACCCATTTTTGTGTGCAGTTGAATATTCGATTGATCCGTCATCGCCAAGGTTGAAAGAATTTTCATGTCTCTTACTGATCCATTCTCACATTTTTTGTTTGCTTCAGTGCTTGTTAATAGAATTGGAATGGCCCACGACTAACAAAGGCTACTTGAAACCAGCCATTTTTAGTCAATGTGCAGATTGTAAAAATATGTTTTTCGACAGTATCCGACACGCACGTGAATAGTCTTATTATTTGAAATATTTTTTTTTTCATTAAAAAAAGTTTACATACAGGGTTGCTAGTCGACCGGGAAACTGTGAATCGCCAGGGAATTCCGGGAGGCAAGGGAAATTCGTAAAATTGTAAATTTACTCATAAATCTGTGACATAATTCGCTGGTATTTTTTCATAAGTAGAATGAAACATCATTGGCAACTAATGAAAATCAAAATTTGCTGAGAGTCAAAAACAGACAATAGAAGAGAAAAATGAACCAACACATCTCATTTATATCTCAAAATATATAATATTTTCTCATGAAAAGTTTCGACTTGCTTTTTTCGGAACTACAAATGATCGGCATAATGAGCGAAATGGTTTTACGTACTATGGGAAAAGGCAGCCTAGCTCTAGCTTCTGTTACTGTTAATGACTTTGAGCTTTAATATATAACTTTTTATTTAATAATATATCTTTTCTTCCACGTGTTACGAGAGCGAAAGTATGAATTTTGGATATTAATATTCAAAACTAATTTTGAAATATCGATCCATTATTATAATTCAAAAACAATTTATATTCATTAAATAAGTACTTTACAATAATTATTTTTCACTCTTTTCGGAGATCTTATTGTTGAATTATGAAGTATCGGACGTTATTGCTCTTATTTTCGTAAAACATTTTGTTGTGTATTTTTAAGCATTATGAACATGGATTATTAAATTCTTCGTATGAATGGATGCTATAGATGACGTGCAATAGGCGTTATTGCTAATATATATATAATATATATTTTGTGTTTTCATAAATTTCTCGTACATTCAACAAAATACTCCATAATTTCAAAATAATATTAAGCGCGAGAAATTAATTTGTGTGATATATTAAAGGTACGCATGCTCTTGCAATATTTTTAAAAAAGGGCTGCATTTTTCTTATATGGTTTGATATGTATGAAGCTGTTTGCACAAAAATTTACAAAATTCATTCATACTATCTTTTTTTTTTTTTGAACTTATACCATTAAAACATTTTTCTTTTTATGCAATAAAGAAAAAAATTGATAAGCACCCCTTTTCCCCTTTTTTTCTCTATTTTATAGGTTTAGCATTGAGCCAGTGTACATACTTAAAAAAAAATGATTATAGTTGGTGAGCAGTTTTTATTTCACTGAATAATTTTTCTTATTTTGATGCAGAGATTTCATTTTGTATTTGTAAATGATTTCTTTTTCCTGATAATAAAATTATTGTTCAGTTCTGATTGGCATGTTGGAAAACAGTGTGGATAAGGCAGACCACGCTAGAAGGAAACAAATCATTTCTTTCTTAAACAATGTGCACAAATTTTTGTATTGCATTTTGAAAGTAAATTTGACAAACAGTTCCGAGATGTAATTGATTGACTAAAAGTCGGTTTATATGGGAATGTACCTTCCAGTCCAGTCTTTTTTTTTTAAATGTCTATTTATAGACTCAAAATTGTTCTTTAATAATATCCTTATTCATCTATCCAGGATTAGCCGCGGATTTTTGATTCGAGCTCAGGCAGGTATGTTTCTTCTACTTAAAAGGAGGCTCGCGCATTTTGTTAAATTAACTTCCAGAGTTTTTAGTTGAGATTGTTTGCGATATCATTTGCGAGAATCACAAAGGAAATTAATAATCTTAAGAACATTATTAACGGAAATGTTGAACTAAGTGGGAGCGAGAGCAAACTTTCCTATGCGCAGCCCTTAAAAGTTGATTTTAGGAGAAGAAATTGCGTTGCTGACTCACACTTGAAAGTCGGTAAAATTCTGGTAAATTGCGCTCCAGAAATTTCCAGTTACACGAACTTGAGAGTAAGCCAACGTGCTGAATGCTATCAATGGTTTTTGATATATCCAGTAAAAGTGCTACTGAGGGGTAAGGCTACTGAAAGCCATCATGAATCATTTCTTGTAGTATACTTTGACAGATTTTTTTTCTTCTGAATCCTCGCACCGATTATAGACCAGTAAGTGCCATGCACAAAAATATATTGGCATTACCGCTGGTTACCTTAAGATCAGATATATTTAAATTTTCCGAACTCGAATCGTTAAGAAATTATATGTTATCTTTATTAATCAATAACTAAAGAATTGCGAATTGCCTTTCGAAACGTCATGCATCTCTGTAATGTCTATGGAATGGCTCGACCAATGAGTATGGTTCCTTTCATATCTTCTCGTGGTTAGTCGCCAATAAGGGGGTGAGCTTTGGGGAGAAAAGAAGTCGTCGTTTCTGGTTTCACTCCTGGCTTTCAACTTCTGACCAATAAGCATGTTCAAAATGATCGAAAGTATTTGACGTTGCCGTGCTGTTCAAGAAAACGCTCAGAAATCATTTTTCTTTAGCTGAGCTACAAAACATTCGACTGGCACTATCCTAATATGCTCTGAGAGGTATGTTTTTCATTCTTATTCTGTGCTCAAAAATTTGTTCACCAATAAGATTATTTGTTTTTAAAATAAATGAAAACATTTAGTATTTGATTTTTTTTGTGACATTTTTAGTTCATATTCTTGAAACTGAATGATAACATAGAAATGCTGAAAAAAATCATTTTACAAAAATATCAAATATTGGATGCAATTTTTGAATTCAGGTTACTTAACATATTTGGTGGACCGTGAAAAGGCAAGCACTCAATGAAGCAGTTTGCGACTTTCTAAAACCAAATAAAATTTCAAAAGATTAAAGGCTTGCATAATTGGATTCATGTGTCTTATATTTTAATTATATCGTGGATCATTTTTTTGTGTCATCACCGCAATGAAAAATGAATGTTATAGCATTCATTTTCACAAACTTGCTAACCCTAAAGCAACACGTGCATATGAGTTGGTTATTATATTTCACTAAAATAATCAGTTTCGCCGTTGAAATGATGTTCGCGGTTGTTTTGTAAAGCGTCTCATTATATTTGATAATTAATAATGCGTCGTATGTCGTTTTTTTACTGCGTCCATTCAGTTTCTTGAACATTTTTTTTCATACGTATACTCGGCCACTTTCCAATCTTCACATTCTCAAAGAAAAAATGATGCATCAAAACTCTCTTTAGAATTTTTGAATGCTGCTGAATGCATTACCAGAACCTAACATAAATTGTTAAATATCGAAATTCCTGAAATTTCTTTTATTCGGTGCTCTGAAATCGATTGTCAAATCAGTATCTTGCTAATGCAGCCATTTCGTGCCAATGATAAAACACATTTGATGGAACACGGGTATTCCAGAATGAAAGGCAAAATCGTTTGAAAAATAAGACGTGATATAGGTTGCCTGATACTTCATACTACCTAAACATGGCTTATACTATAAAACAGAAACGTTGAGCATTAGTGATTATTACTGAGGACTAAAATTTTTTTCAATGAACAGTATAAAGTTTTCAAGGATAACGATTCCAGAAAATTAGTTAAAAATGTCGCGGAGTGCAAGTGGAACAAATTTTAATAAAAAATCGTAACAATGAATAAAGAAGGATTTTGTATCTCTTCCGGGTAAAGCATTGCTACATATAATCTATGAAAATGAATTAGAATCCTGTCCGATACACAGAAATTCATGACGATGTAAAGTTTTGTTTTCGGAAAGTCTGTTAGAGGTATATTATGTTTTGTGTTTGATACGACACAGATGAAGTGACGCAGTGCGGTTTTTTTCTCCTCCCCCAGTGACCAACTTTCAGTTCTGGAAATGTACATAACCGTAATCCAAACAGTATTTTAAATAAATAGTTGTATTTGTATTTTGTAAGTAGTTATAAAGTGCAAATGCGTATCTTAAAATAGTTGTCATATTTCATTTAACATTATCAGTAACGAAGACGACTTGAAGAGAGGAATCCAAAGATGTCATTAAACGATTCTAATGGAAAGTCAGAAATCGCTTTTTAATGAATTTGACCGAAAAATAAATTCCCGAAATAAATACTTATATATATGAAAAACTTATGAATATGAATTATAGATTTTAAAATAGTATAAAAATGACTCATTTTTTTAAATCGTATAACCATTTAAATGAAATCTGAATAGACTGAAATATGATGTCATTCTTATGACTGCGTTTCCTTAGTATGACCACATATGTGATTTATAAAACAAAAGGTTGCTTATAGTATCACTGTTGAATGTTCCAGATATGCAATATAAAAGTTTCCCTTCGCCCAATTTGAATTCAATAGAACATTTCTGAATTGTAATCGGGTTTCATAGAAAGAAGAACAGTGTGAGAAAAGCGAAGATCAAAAATACCAATCACAAACCCACCAATAAATAGAAGAGAATGCGTATTGAGGAGAAGGGAAGGGGAGTACATTTTATTTCTACTTCTGAGAAAAATTTTTGGCACTCAGGTTTTTTAATATCTCGGATTTCAATTTTTATATTTTTATCCTTTTAAAGTGCATAATTAGGAAGTCACTTTGGAACATATAAAAATTTGACCTTGAAATGCTGATTAATATACGATTCCTTGCATCTCGTATATTTTACTTCCTTGCATGTGAAGTATAGGGAAAAGTTTCTTATCGTCAAAAAGAAAACGATTTTGAAAGAATTTTTCAGAACTTTGCTGGGTTTAATATATATAACATAATTATATAGGTATTAATAGGAATCATAGACGAAATGCACAATTAAAATAACTAAATTAATATAATCCTGGTCTGCAGTATTATGAAAGAATTCTGTAAGCCATACGGAAAATCATGTTATATTAATTATTACATAAAATAGTTATAAATCAAATCAGAGTAAACATCTTGTCATTCGATTGCTGCAGAAAATATCAAATATACAAGACGAAGAGAAAAGGACCGCCTCAAAAATCTGAACATATCGATAAAACAATGAAACTCGAAAAACAATTGTAAGTATTCACAGGGAAATACATTTTAAAACAGTTACGGCATGAAATTTGCATCTCCATCGACTCTTCATTCAGAAATTTTTTTTCTGGTTGAAAAACAATGAATAGTTAATATATTTTCTCGAGATTTAGCTGTCTTTCATGAGCTCTAAAACCATTTCTCTTAATGTAAAAAATGAATGAATGCAAAATAATATTGTAATAATTAAATGTATATAAAAATTTCAATCATTATAAAATATAATAATTTTTATGAAAATTATATATAAAAACTATATATATAAAAATTTCTACACATTTAATGGAAAATCAACAGAATTGTCATTTCCAGAGTTTTATTTTTTAATGAAGGTATCAACTTCCCTCGCATGAACTTTGGATAAGACCGCAGATGGTTTAAATGACATTCGCGTATAATATTTACTAAGTATTTATTGATCTTTAGCGTGAATGGAAGCATTTTTATAGAATATATCATGTAATTTTTGGTGATACATCCCTGACTTGGGGTTAAAAATATCCGAAAATCGGAAACTACAGAACGAACAGACTAACCTCAGAATGAATTTCGTTCAAAATGTGGTAGAAATCTACAAATTTCGTATAAAGACCATATACCAAATTTCATCAGTTTAGAAGGTTATCGTGTTCGCAGACATAGTGCTAAATATATGTTTCAATCTGGTTTGCAGTGTAAAGCGATTAAAGAGAGAGAGAGAGAGAAAATGAAGTTGTATTCTAGATTGCATTTTATTTGAATTGGGCGTTTTTTTTTTTAAAAATGGAGTCAATAAAAGAAACTGAACTCAAACTAGAGGACTGTATAATTGTAATATATCCAAAAAAAAAAAAAAAAAAATTTTTTTTCTTCTTGTGATTGAATGCGTAGGTTCTAATATGTGTCGAGCGGAACTGGAATTTTCACTTGCCAGACGAGGGTTATACGAATGTGACTGCCTTTTTCAAAATTTGATTTCGAGAAATATATCATCCGAAGATTAAACGGCTGTTATACACAAAATAAAATATCTTTGATTATTGATCATTTAATTGTGCAGGTTATGTTACTGTTGAAACAAAGTGCATTCCGAAAATCATTCTCAGTATTCATTCAGATCACATAGTCGACTAATCTTGCTTTACTTTCCACGAGGCATCTTTTTAATCGCAGACATTTGCCAATATTTCAAAGCATTCTTGCACTTGAAGGAACGGAGGAGGGTTCGTCATTCTTGGCATCCGCGCCATAAAATCGACGTGGGTAGCAATTCTTTAAAATAATGTACTGATTCATTTTCAACTTACTTTTTTACCTCGCCAATTAAATTGTTTGAAAATTGAGGTGAGCTTTCTGGATTTGTGACCAGTGCAGTAATTGTTGAAAGTTTCGTTCGTTTGGGGGGGGGGGGTTCGGAAAAGCAAGTTGTTTATCATTCGGACCGAGAGAGAGAGAGACGAAATATGCTGTGGTGTCCACCGAGAAGGCGCCGGGAGTTCAGAGATGGGGCGAATTACAACCAGTGAAGGGGGATGGTGTGGGAACGCCTTTCGCTGCATTGCTGATACGAAATTTACACTTTACAAAGTATCCTAAAATACTACTTGGTCCCAAACCCTCTCATCAGATTTTATTTAATCAGGAGAATAATTCCGATAAATTTTTAGTCTCCATTTATTTTTAAGATTCATTTATCCACCCTATTTCAGTAATGAGAACGGTTCGACTAAGGGACTCCGCAGAAATAGATTCTACGCTAAATAGATCGCAAATGATGCCAACGGATTTTAATGTTAGTGTTCCCTATTAAGTATGAATTCATAACTCTTCTTTAAAGGAAGATGATGGGAGAAAGTGGCGTCAGTGAGGATAGGAATGCACCAATAGGCTAAGAAAATCCTAAATAGGTAATGGTTTACTCTGTTATTCAAAATCCATAAATATAGAAGTGAATATAAAGAATGTAACATTATTCTTAACTATAGAAAATTCTTGCGTGAGGTACTAACTGTAGAAAATTCTTGTAGGCCTATGATTTGTGATAAAACTGTACGTGATGGAATTTTTTTTTCAATAGTTAGCATCCAAAAAAAAGTATTAACATTTTTTTAATTTTCTTTTTTGGGCAGTTGTGTATAGGAGTAAATGTGCACCAAAGTGGAGAAACGAATTTCCGGAAAATGAATAACTGAATTTGAAGTGAAAAAAATATGAAGGTGTGCATAATGGGAATGAAAAAGACGCGAGTCTGATAATGGATTTTAAATTGGAAAATGACACTGATGCATCACCAGCCTTCTAAAGTGGTAGGAGTACTTCAGATTGATGAACGAATTTTTCAAAATGGGAATATAAGGTATATTTTTGCATCCTAGACGCAACAATATATATTAACTTATATATACGCGCTAATCTGCCTTCCTGCGTTATGTAGCATTTTTATTTTGTTCAAATGTTGCTATACAAAATTCCTGTTGAATTCAGTTTTGTACTTAAAAGTTTGAATTTGTGTAAATATTTAAAATTGTATTCTTAATATAAAGTACAATAATTGTACATTATTAAGATAGCTTTTTCGGATGCAATCATCATCCATTTTATAGCCTATTAAACTAATGAAATTTCTTCGGTATAGGTACCGGGGACATTATGTAATGGGAGCGCTTTCTAAGGCTAAATCGTGCCATGAGAATTAATGAGTTCCATTTTTGATATCATACGGTTGGATAGAAATTAGGGTGGGAAATATATTTTGGTTTGTTTACACAGTTAGTCCCCAACAAAATTAAGAAATTATTAATAAGGATTAGCAACTTATCACGACTGCAATGCTTTTGCAGAAGTTATCTCGAATTCTTATTCTGTCGACCGATTTTCATGAAATTTTTTGTGTATTTGGTAGGCATGTGAATAGGTCGTAAAGTATATTGCATAACGCTAGATAATTAGTGTGTCCCTATTCACGTTCACCGTACGATGAGGAGATCAACGCTTGCTTGAAATCATCGCCACTGTGGCGTAACGTTGAAAAAGTCCAGCTAAAAATAAACACGCGCGTCCAAATGCTACAAGATCCATCTGCTGACACATTCCCGGACCAATTGTTAGATATCAGCGATGGAAAAGTTGCTGTCTATGAAAATACTGGATGCATAAAATTGCGCACTCATTTCTGCACTATCGTTGATTCGCAAAATGCTCTCGTTGGCCGCATATTTCCCGATGTACGCACATAATACATAAATAATGCGTGGCTGGCAGAAAAGAGCCTTTTTGGCAGCAAAAAATGTGGACGTCGACGATTTAAACTTCCAAGATACAGCAGTCGTTGCCAGGCGACTTGGTATCATACAAATTGATCGATACAGTTTGCGATGCTACCGAAGCTGTGAATTATCCATCAGAGTTTTTGAACTCACTGGATTTGCCAGGCATGTCACCACACCTTCTACGACTGAAAGTTGGATCTCCGGTTATTTTACGGAATTATTAACCCACCATGGCTGTGCAATGACACGCGATTAGTCATTAAAAAAATGATGAAAAACGTTATCGAAGCCGCCCTTTTGAATGGTAAATTCCGAGCCGAAAATGTTTTGCTGCCACGAATTTAAATGATTCTCACAGACGTGCCAATCGAATTCAAACGCGTTCAATTTCCTATTAGATTCGCATTCGCAGTGACAATCAGTAAGTAGCGATATCTGCTCGCGGCTTAGATTTGGGCACACCATGTTTTTCACACGTGCCATGTTATCGCGTGGGCAATATTTCATTTTTAAACTTTAGGACAAAAAATATATTACTTTTTTTCACTTTACGTTTAACTTTTAAGAGATCAAACAATGTGTATGTTCGTTATGTTAATGAAATACATTGTATTGAGAAAATGAATGGTTGTGTTTTTTGTTTTTATCGGCGATCATCGTCTACAGCGCTCCATTCCTCTTTCTGTCATAGATCCCATTCCCATACACTTACAATGCATTCGTTAACAACCAAAATAGGTCTTTCACGTAAGTGGATGCAATTCACAATTTCCTTAAAATGTTTGATGCAAAAATTATATACATTTTTAAGGACTTTTTTTGAGATCTCTTCCAATTTTATAATATATTGAATTCTGCATTTACTGAAGATCTACTGACTGCGGTATTTAATACTGGTACTATACTATAATACTTTTACTACTACTGAAGAGAGAGTAGCCGAGTTAGTGTGTCAATTCATTAAAAACGGAAATTCATCGGAAACTGCATTTTGTTTGTAAGTAAATTGGGAAGAACTTCTTGTAAATATTTGGGTCTGGGAAATTTGAATTCCATTTCATACTTCTCATTTTTAAGTGGCTGATTTTTTCGGGAAAAGGACATAAAGATAGCTCATTTAATTTGACGATTTGGGTTAATCCGAGATGATTCGACAGGCTCATTTACCCAAAGTTTATTAAAATTCTTTAAGTAAATTCTTATGAGAACCAAAATGGTCTTTACTTATTTTCAATGAACCTACCAAAACAAAAAGAACCTTCGAAAAAATCTGGATCTCCTTGTGCGCCAGGATTTGAAAAATCACTTCTCTTTGACCATTGCATAACATATTGTGCTTTTCCCATTATATGAATCGAATGTTCTTATGCGGTGAATTTGAATAACCTAGCTTTGAAATGTAATAACCTTTTAAATGTTGGATGCAATACACACATTTTATTAATTGAAGAGACGAGAAAGAGATTCAATGGGTAATATTTTCAAAGTCTGAAATTTCTATTAATTTCACTTATGGATTTTTTTATTATTATTATCGTTATCATTTGTGTGTTCAGTGTGATTAAAAAAAAATCTTTTTACATTGCTCTCAGGAAAGCTGAACGTCCGTTGCAATTGTAATAGGTAGGGAGGGTGAAGAGATAAGCCGCGGTTACCCAATCCTTCTCTTATGACATCTACTCCGTTGCCTATCTGTATTTCGATAATCGGTTTTATGGTCGGCGCTAGATAAAGGCACTTCTTACTGTTTACGTAGAGTCGCAGTGGAACTGCGATAATCGGGTGGAATTTTTCCTTCCTCGAATGGTAATTCTTTCGGTTGCACGAAATTATCGTCAAAATATCCAAACTTGAGATTTTTACGAATCTCCTGAGTTCGTAAAACACATTTTTGACAAAGATCTCAAGAAAAGCTTTGAACTAGACGGGTAAAATTTAGTATATACCAAATTTGAAGATTTCCATCAATATTTGGTTTTTATCTATTCAGTAGAAGTCTGTTTTCTCCGGCTCCATCAGTCTGTACTTTCAAAAGCATATAAGCGGGATGACTTAAATAAATTTAAATTGGCGTGTAACTAATTGCCGTCAAATGTTGGTTTCATTCGGTTCGGCACGTTTCTTCATTTTCTCGTCATTCATTTCTATTAGAATAGGTGAAAAAGTTGCGGGGAGATCATTCCGGCTGGTTTGTTCGAATGATTTATCGTTCCTAATTTCTCAACAATTTATAAAATATTTCTCGAATTTGTGGATTCAGTTTAATTGTTGAAATTATCTCTTGTTGATTACTATTAATGAATGCTAATTTTTAAGCCATCAAATAGCATTTGCTATGGATGGCTTAACAATTGCTGATGACTTACAATAGCTTTTCCGCGTCTAATCTATACTCCTGGTTTTTCTAATCCGGAAGGAAAAATATGTTTAGAGTGAAATTTGTTCAACACAACTAACGAGTTCTAAAAAAAGTTTTCGCAGAATTTTTAAATGCATATGAAAATATTAGATGCAAATTTAATGTCACTGAAAAATTAAAAAATTAAAATACACTAGTAAATATTTTTGCATACTGGTGATACTAGCATAGTAGTTCTGACGAATGAATGGGTATCACAAAAAGTGACAGGCATGGGTCCAAGTTTGCTAGACTTCCTTCATAGCACTGGTTATTAGAGATACTCAAATTTAAGGAAGATTTGAGATTTATCAAAAATGAGATAAAAATGCTCCAAATTCAACAGTTTTCTTTATAACTACTATTTCTTCGCGATCAATACTCCATTTCATACGTTCTCCCTCTTAATAACTATATTTGTCTATCTGATATCGTCTTCAGAACTTGATCTTCTGTACGATTTCCGTAGAGCTGTTCGATCTTTTTTTGTGCTCTGTTTAAGTCAAGAATTGTGATCTATGGTGAATGCATGCCGCATGATAGCCGACGTATGATTGTATTTAGAATAAAACATAAAAACGGATTATTTAGAAATTCTCATCATGTGACGGGAAAATACTTGGCATATTGACATGCATCCAAACGTTTTTTAGATTGGATACGCCTATACTTTGAAAAATTAACAATGACCGTGATTTAGAATCAGCTGATGACAGTTGACCGATAAATTCAAAACAGATATTTCTAGTCCTGTTTGTTAAAATAGCGCGTAGACATAAAACATGTTCGTCATAAGCTTCAAAATCTAATGTACTAAAATAGTAGCCACGTGAAAAAGTAGCGTTTTGATTAGCGGCGTCTATAACAAAGGCTTAAATAACCTTTCGTAATGTTACTGGTCTCACTCTGAGATGCGATTTTGTGAATTCGGATTGAAAAGTATTACCGTTCTGTACAAAAAAATGTGACAGTGAAATAATAACTAAAACAGCTTTAAGTTCCAACTGCCAAAATTCAGGCAGTACCATCCTCTTTTCAAGTGACCTTGGTGGCGGCGTGTGTATGCTTTTGTCGTGCAATGTTATTGGTCCCCTTATTTTTAGGCACCCCTCCTCAGACGTTTATTACCCTTCTCTTTGCACCCGGTTGGCTGCCCTTCCCTCCCTACTGAGAATAGTATCTTCCAGGCAATTTCGAAATCAGTAAATTCTTCGCATAGCTGACTAAAGATGCTGAGCTGTTTAGAAAAATGCCCCGGTTGTTATCAACAAGGTGTTTTAAGGTAGTTGATTACACATTTATTATGTATGTGTTCATTTAATAGAAGCTTTTTTCGAAGTTGTGATTTGGGTGCTTCTCCTAGTTCACTTTATCGAAAAGGCTTTATCTGTGTACACAGTTCTTAAAAAAATGAAGAGTCAAGGCTTAAAATCTTAGATTTTTTTTGTGCTTAATTTTGTATTTTGTTTCGAATTTTTTGTACTTAATAGAATAGAATAGAATCAAACGATTTTGTTCATTTTTTTTTATGTGTTTGTGTGCTGAAGAGATAAAATTTGGTAATTTTTTTTTTTTTTTTTTTTTTTTTGCAAAAAATATTTGACCATCTGGTATTGAGAAGAGGAAAAAAACTTGGCGCATTTTAAGTATATTACTACATAATTTTAAAAGGGGAGATTTGTCAAGATGTTTTGAAGATAACTCAGAGGCCAGAGAAAATAGTTTATTTAAATAAAAATTTTATGAAATCAGTACATTTCAATAATTAATTCTTTATAAAGCGATTTAAGTATAAAAACGAGTTCTAATTTCATTTATTTCGTTAAAGAGAACAATACTTCACGTTGTTAGTGCTCTTATTCGTAAACAATCTCTCGGCGCTTGGAAATGACTGCAGTTATTTTCTCAACTGTTCTGCGCAAACATTCTGAACCGTATCGGCTGCTAATCTTCCCCCTCCCCCCGCCCCTGCGCCCGAGTCCAGAGGTGAAGACCATCCGAGAAGAAATTCCTCGATGTAGGCCAATGACCGCATGTGGAAGCCCTTTTCAAACTATGTTAATGATGCTCGCTTACTTTCCAATGGAGGAAGAGTCTGAAACAACTTCTTGTTCTGGGGATGTTTTTTCCCCCTTACGGCATTCATTGCGAAGATGTAATGTATGTTATAATATGCTCTCCAATAACTGCTGAATTTTTGTAATTGCTACGGAAATGAGATGAAAATTATGGAGTTACGAATATATAGAGAATAACTACGGAAAATTAAAAAGAAAAGCCGAAAATAACCATCTTTTGAATCACAGCATTGCCGGTAGTGAACGAATTTTTAGCACGGAAGAAACAAAAACGAACTGTACTAGCATGTATATAAAATCACTGGAGTGGCTCTTCTTTACAAAAAAAAAGGGGGGGGATTTGTATTTATTATGTTAAATTGGGCAGTGGTGATGAGTTAAGAAGAGCAAAAGTGCTTGCTAATTAATGAAACAAAATTGTAAATGTCTAACAAATAGTGTTGAGATATTTGATCAACCAAATGTATTCAAATGTGTCGTATATGTAATTTTTAAAATGATTTCTCTTATATATATTTAGTCAGTAGTAAATGTCTGTAGAATAATTTTGGATAACGTTTGAAAATATTTGTTTTAATTAATTAAAATTCTTTGGAAATATCTATTCTTCAAAAATTTGTTGATATTACATTATAATATATCATTAAGAAGTGCTACTGATTATTGTGTAGCTAATGTTAAAATGTATGTAATATTAATAAGCAATTTTTACCTCCAAAATTATTTAAATTATTACAGATGTAATTATTAATTCACTAATTCTTATTAATTACTATTAAAATTGCACTTTCACAACAAATGTAAAATGTTAGAAAGGCATCTTTACATTTTTTTTTGGAATGGATGTACAATAAAAGTGATTTTTTAAAAATTTTATTTCTTAAGGCTAAACTGATGCTATTGTTAAAAAAATGTGTAAAATTATTTAAAAAAACAACATTTACTCATATTGTTAAATTATTTCAAGAACTTTAGAGACGTTTAATTCTGAAGTTAATTTAAGTTCTGATAGTTGTAAAGTTTTTGTGAGAGAAGGAATGGTTGTAGTCTCAGTAAAAGACTAATTGCAGGAGGAAAAAAGTTTGAGAATCGCTTATTTGGCTAGGTATTGAACTTATTCTTATTTATGGTCACTCTTGTTTTTTTTTGGAAACATTTATTGTTCCTCACACTTGCACATAAGCAATGAAAATATGATTACAGTGCTTTTTTCAATGGGAAATACAAAAAAGGGCCTTTCCCTTATGCATGTGTAAGGCTTGGATATATCTTTCATTGATAAAAAATGAAGCAATTATAAAAGATAATCAAAATAAATGAAGTTAATTGCTATATTAAGTTTAAAAAAATCGATAGCTGAAATCAAGATTGCTCTTGCGAATTAAACTTACTAATAATTATGGTTTTATGAACTTTTGTGGTTGAGATTTAAAAATGGACTTGACCACCCAATAGGTCGGCAAATTGAGTTTGATACGATAGTATGGTATACACGAGAGAGAATTTCCTCCTCCCTACCATCTTTGTACGTTAACTTCCTTTTCGGGAACCCACCCACCCTCTCTGTGCACATCCGTCCCCCCTGCTTGTGCCGTTGCCTCAGTGAGGCCGAGGTGTAATGGACTGCGCGTTCGTGAATGAACCACGACCGAACTTTCTATACCCCATTTTTCCCTCCCTTCCGATTTCAAACCTCTCTCCTCTGCACCCATTTTTGTTTTTTCCTGTTTTATTTTCATTTTTCCAACCGCGATTTCTGAATGGACGACTCGACATGGCGGGAATGATCTGGTTGGTGGAAATCTCTCGGCGGTATTTGTCGCTCCTTTTTCTCCCCCCTCCCGCCGTCCTAGCGCCGACTGTTCAGCGGAGGTGATGGCAGTGCGATTTCTCCGCGGTTTGATTTTAAGGCGAGCATGTTGGTCAGTTGGATTTTATCTTTGCGTATTGTTGTTTAATTAATTATTGTATTTGAACTCGACTGCGTTTACTTTTTTGGCGAAAATGGAGTATTTTCTCCTTGTTTACCATATGAGAATTAATTGATATTTGTATTTGTGATTGCTAAAGAAGAGTGGAATGTTTAAGTTATTGGTGTTATACAAAAAATAACAACTGTGCAGTCGAAGAAACTGAAGATTTTATTGCTGTTGAATTATTTAGTAGTATGGTATTAAGTAGCGCCTGTATTGTGTTATGAATGTACCGTACATTCTTGAAATATTTTCTGTATTCACTGAATCAATCGTACGTTGTATTTCGTGGTATAACAAGCAGGGTGCAAGTGTACCGAAATATTCCGACAAAAGTATTATTTTAATCAACTGAATAAAGATATCAAATTAATTTATTCACTGGTTTGAAGATAATCGCAGTTGATTTGTGTTCGAAATTATCACCTGCGCGTTTAAAAATTGTTTCATTCCTGCTACAATGTTAACATCATGTGTACTATCATAAACTGGCCAGCACTGCTATAGTAATTGAAGTTCGTATACCAAAATCAAATATTTATTATTTTGGTCTTCGGGAAGTACTGTGCATATAGAAAGAAACTGGGATATATTTTCACATTGTCATATTTCTAATTGTTGGATCTGTTGTATTCGGATACGCCCGAGGTTCTTGTAAGAGGATAAACTATTATGATCATTTCGACAGTGTTCATTCATTGACTGAGTCAGTAAAGCGTGTTCTCTATCCAGCACCGGATATTATCTCTTACCAAAAGGACTTAATTGCGATTTCCTTTGGGATGGATGCACTCTCCGACACACAGGAAGTGGTCGTTTACTTTTGGTGGGACCCTTGGCTCTCTGCAGTCGTGACACAAACCTCCTCTGTATGTACACCGCATGAGTCAGAGCTTCTCTGCCTCCGCAAACATCTGTCTACCATTCATAATGAATCGCATTCTGAACCCTCCCACATGTCTTTAGCTCACCATCATCACGGCAGCCGACGATTTTCGGTTGGTAGTGGTTCACAGAATTCTCCATAGGCGGCGCCAGTGTTTTCCCCTCGCTTGGCATTCTGCCAAAGATGTCGGGTGGGTTCACGGAAAAAGATGGCAAGAGGGTGAGGAAGGGTAACTTTTTCTTCCTTAGCCTGCTACTGCAAATGGAACAGTGGTGTGAGAGGGGATCAGAATTTTTTTTAGAAGGATTTATTCAAGGACACTGTCGGGTGAACCCCTCACGAAAGTCCCCTTTCTACGGCAACAACATCCGGTTTGGAGGAATGTCTCCTCAATGGGAAAGGAATGAGAATTTTTTCTTCTACATCTCATCTCTTGGTGAGTGTTCATTAATTTACTGTGTTTACCATCCTAGATAATATTCTAAACACCAGTGTTTGTTCTAGATTTTAACTATCCGTTTCAAATATATGTTATGCTGTGTGTTGTACAAAGTAATGCAGCAGCAGAGCGTTTCATGTGTATATGTTTGAGAAAATAATTTCTCATTTCTTTGTCCTGAATATATTTATTCCTTGCATTGTTTATTTGCTACATCTATAATGTAATTTGTTATAACTTATTGATATAACATTGGGACCTTTTATAGAATTTGTTATTACTGTCTTTCAAAGTGATTCACCATCTGCATGTGGGATTATTTCACTGTATAATCAAATTGTTTAATCAAAACATCCTTTCACCTGAAAGTGTAAAATGTTTTGTATTTTTAAATAACTAGGTAACTATATTTATAAAATTTTGTATCAGTCTAAATGCGCGATCAACTACTTTTCCAATTTGAAATCACAGCAGCTTATTTGTTATTTTCAAAATATATTTTAGCCTTTTTTCTTTTGAGGTATGGAATTTCTATGATAAGTCAGTCATGTAAAGCATCTTCATTTTTTTTTTTCAGTTTTTCTTTACTTATCTAAAAAATTTGGTATCGGGGAGATTCAATTTGTTAAATAAATAATAGATATATTCTTTTAATAAATAAATATTATTGACTAAAGAAATAATCTTTAAAACAATCTATTAGATAAATTGAATACCATTTTTTCCTGATCAGTGTTCATGAAATAATATTGAAGTCACAAGTCGTTTCCTAAATTGTTAGCATTTCATGTTACTGCTTTATTTCTGGTAATAATATGGCCAGAGGGTCAGTAATTGTCTAGAAGTACAAAAAATCCAATACTTAAGAAATAAATATTATTGTAGTTTTAATATTTATGTATTAATTTCAGTGGATCTCAAACTGTGTAATCTGTTTTCTAAACAAATAAATTGCTTAGCTATTTTTTAAGATCTTATTGAATCAGTGTTGTCAAACTATATCTGTTAATTTCAAAATAATTTATGCTTTAGTCTTATGCCTACCTAATATGGGAATAAAAGAAATATTATAAAAAATTATTATTAATATATATGGGGAGAAATTGGAAAGAGAGGATTTATTTTGCTGTATTTAGAACTTTGCTGGAATTCCTTGAATGCATGGATTGGTATAATTTCATTATATTTATATTGTTTCTACTTTTTTTTTGTCTGGAAGTTACACTCTTCACAGTGTTCTTGAATTATTTTAGTTTTAAGGAAAAATTTATACTTTATTGACGTTTTCTTCGTCCTTTTAGATTATTTTCCTTTTTATTAGAGGCTACTGTAATATGCCAAATCATTATATACATAATCATTTTTAAAATTTTGATTTTATAACATTATTAGAATTGATTTGATAGGGAATTCCAATATTTCTAATTATCAGTTCATTAACTTTCTCAAAAGAACAGGAACAAATATGCGATTCATAAATTAATTATATAAATGATATTGTGTTATGCAAAACATTTTTGAATATCAAAAAATACTTATAAAATTAATTTAGAAGATTTTCTCTAGAATCAGTAGTCAGAGAGAGCTAGGCAGTTTATAAAAACTTTATAGCTTTATAAATACCTCAATAATTGCACACAATATTCTAATGCCGAAATGCCATTCTTTCTATCAAAATGTTGCTTGAAACTTTTAATTTTTAGTAAGCCAAATATTAACTGCAATTTCTTTCATATTAAAAAAACATTTAAACCTCAAAACAAAAGCAAAACAATTTTTCAGATCATAAGAAATGAAAAGATAATAATTAAAAAAAAATACTATAGTTAAATTATGTTTTAATTTATATACAGTTTGCATTCAAATTCAATTCAATTTTATGAATTAGTTATAAATATGTATCGCATTATAACTCATTACAGGCTGAGTTCAGATCTAAGTTTATTTTAATTGCTTTTTTTTATATTTTACTTCCAATGATTTAGTTAAAAATATTAATTAATCAGATAGTAAGAAAAATTATATAAGGGGTTTTATGACTTTTACAGTGTGAAACATTGGTTACTTCACATTTAGTTCATTATGATAGATACTAAACGACTGAACACTAAATAACTAATGGTAATATTATTTTGATAACTATTCACAAGATAGATTCAATTAGAAATATTTAAGGGGAAAACAAGTTTTGTGCAAAATATCTCATGGTACTCTCTCTGCAAAGTCATTGAAGTCCTTTTTCCTGAAGTCCTTCCATCACATCATGCACATGTCATTTCAATTATAGCTTTAAATCTACAATTTGTGCAATTTAAATCTACAATCTATTCTTTATTGCCTTAATTTATAATTTATCAAAGGAAAATTGTAAATCCTATAAAACTTCAGTTGATCTTATTTTTTTCTGTTTCTTTTTTATATAATTATCTAATGATAATAGACTTATTTAGTACACTTTGAACTTTCTCTACTATTCCATAATGCAAAACTGATAGTAGATGCTGAACATCTCATTCAATTAATTCTATTTATATCAGAATTGTATCAAAGAATCTTCATTCTTCTTTACGCACCTTTTTTTTGCATGGGAATGTTATTTAGTTAATTAGATTTCAAGTTAAGAATGTATTTATTAGAAGAAAACATAAAATTATCACTTTAATTGAAAAATATAATTTATTCATCTGTAAACAACTTATCACAAATTAATTTTTTGCAGCATAATTGTTTTTCTTTTAATTCATCTTTTAGTGGAATTCTCATTCTTCACAGACTTATCAATGCTTCTGATTGCTGATGTGCAATGGATTATAGTAAAAGCATTTCCAATATACAGTATGATGCTTTTTTTAGTGTCCTGGGTTTTGAACTGTGCAGATTTTTAGAAATGGCTCATTTTTCAATTTTATAAATTTTTATGAGCTGTACATATTAAAATTTTTAAGTCTTTTTAATTAATATCTCTATGGAGAAAAATACCATCTTTCAGTTATAAATCTTTTCTTTTGAAATGAATTAAAATAAAATTTTATTTTTAAATGAATTTTTAGACTGTTCCTTCCGAAGTGGAAACATTGGCTTATAAATGGATGTTAGATATTGTTTGCAATTATTACTAAATATAAATCCATGGAATTTTGTTATTTTATGGTGTTTTTGAATTGTAAGAATGTTTAGAAAAAGTGTTGTACTTAAATCTTGTAAAATCTATAGGAAAAAGTGTATTAAAAATTTATTAAATTTATTTAAAAAATGTAGAAAATTACTGAAGAACAAGCAAATGAATATTTTTAGATTTGAGAATTATAGGGGTTAATATAAAATTATAAATTTTGATGATTCTTCACAAATCTGATTTTTAGATTTATTCAGATGCCATTTTTCATGCACATTTCTAGGTTACAGATTTTGCCTAGTATTTTCTTTTCTCCTTTTATGTTTAGAATAATTTTAATTTGAATTAGAAAAGCAGAATGCTTTGCTATTACTTTCTATCTATTCTTGTTTTTTTTTTGTTTCAAATTTCAAATGTATTAGTGAACAACAATTAAAAAAAAGTTGCTTTATTTAGGACTATTGTTTTGCCAACTGGTTCTTAAAATAATTGGAATTAATTTTATTTCTTTTGCTTATTTTATTCAAAGCTCAAACAAACATTTGTCTGTATTTTGAAAGAAACTTCTTTAAAGTTTCAATTTCTTTGTAATCTAAATTAACTTCAGCAGATTAAACTTATTGCAAAAGTAAAACCAAAAATTTGCTAATTGTTTCCCCCTCTATGGAACTAATAAACCATGATGATTCATTTTATTGTGCTAATTTTTCATAATAAATGTATTTTGTTGGATGAAATGGGTTGTCACCAAAAAGAAATTCTAATGTATAAAGCAAGAGAATTTCAGTCTACATAATTGGGACCCCTGCCCATTCTATCAGTTTGTAAAAGGGGGGAAAAATCTGTAAATTAAAAGATAAAAAGAATTGGAATGAGTTATTGCACTTTTCCCAAGAATTTTATAGAAAGAATATATTGATATTACTTTTACAAAACACTTTTACTAACTTATTCTAATGATTTGAATATTCATTATGTACTTTTAAAACGACAATTCAACAGTATTAACAGTTTGTATATCATAACAACTTTCCCAATAAGGGGCATGTCATTACTATATGGGGTTATTTGTTAAATACGATATATTAAATTAAAACGTGTCCTTATATTTTTATTTTGTAAATTTTTAAAAATAATATGAATATGAAATTTAATTCATCATACATTAAGCTAACCTATTGAATGATCATCATAATTCTATGAAATTTGTGAAGCTTAGCACTCTGGTTCTTCCAGTGACTCGAACTAATCTCCTGCGGTTTTATAACATTTGGTAAAGTCGTATTCTCTATAAAAGATTTTTAAATTTGGCTGTAGATTTTCTAGGATTGTTACTCATCCATGAATCAATGGTTTTAGTAAATTATTTGAAAAGCTCAAACGCCGACCGGTTGCAGCTTCTTTGTCGAGTGGGGAAGACACTCCTTATTTTTCGACGCGTATCAATGTTGGTAAATCAAGGTGACACTGATGATGGTGCAGAAGTTGAATATGTCCATGTTTGGTGTTTCTTGAAGTTTTTTATATCTTACCCTGACATTCACTGAGCCTGTACTTCTTTCAGGTTATTATTCAAAGGGAACTAATATTTTATAATTAACGTTTTTCAAAAGGAAGAAGGAAAAAGAGGAACTGAAACAGTTGCCTAGCATCAGCAACTAGAACCATTCTTAACAAAGTGCCTTCCTTTGCATATGTTGGGTATTAATCTATTTAGTACCTTTTAAGGCAGTGATCGTTCTTGGCTTCTGAATCTTTGTCGCCCCAGTTTCTACGCCATTGTAAATATCTCTTGAAATGTTTTAAAATCTTTTTCTGTATTGTGTCTGTTAAAGCTTGTAATTTTTCTCAATCAAATTGCTTACAGAATGAGAAGACCTATTAAAAAAACTGACAGTCAGTCACTTGAAGCATTGTCATTTTTTAATGAGTAATGATATGCCAATATATTTAAATTAGAAAATCGTATTGATTAAAGTGACAATTTACCATTATTAGCAGTGTTCATTTTACAGAAGAATCTCATGAAACTGATTTCACAATAATTAGCCGCCTCTCATTGAGCAAGCAATCGTCGCTGCCTCCAATCCCGTCTTTCCTTTATGGTTCCTGATATCATTTTTAAAAAAGAAGAGTACTATAAAAATTGGAACTTATTCGGAATCAGTTGTTACATTAACAACTAGCTGCAATGAACTGGAACGAAATAATACGTGTAAGCGGTATAGTATAATGTACATAGCTTTTAAATGTGGTATCACTTTCTTTCCTGAAATACGGGCCTACTATTCTTCTTAACACAAATACGCCCGAAGGTCCCAATGCTAATAAAAAAATTAAAATTTAAAAGAAAAAGTTGTTTTTACAAACAATTGTTTTTGTTAATAACTTAATGCAATTTAAAACACTTCGAGGAAGTTAAGAGAACTAACTACCTCTCGAAAAGAGAGGCGTGAATTTTAACCGACGATTAAGTTCGAAATCTTCCCTACTGATTGGAAATAATCTAGGATTGGGAAGGAAATTAAAAGACATCCTACCGTATTTATTGCGACTGGTTCTATAGAACTTTGCGGTCGCATATAAATTTTTAAACCTGAGGAAAACAATGGATACCGAAAAAGTAATTTTACTGGAAACTCTTGAAAACCTGGGCTTCCCGGAGCAATAATATAGTCTGTAGTTCGACATTACGGGTATTTATTGTTTTCAGCAGTTATTCATCCAATTATTTTTACGTATGTTTTGTTCATATTTTCCTTGAATCGTTGCTTACGTCCTACATCAAATAAACCTGCTGGTACAAAATTCTTCCTTTTTTCAAATGTTGCGTTTTGTAAAACATTGAAGAGGGAAATAATATTTACCTACTGTCATTTTGCGAATGCAATAATAAATTAAAAATGGAGTGAGTCTATTAAAACGTTTCTGTGCGATTTGTTTTTCCGTTTCTATTATTGATAATCACATTTTAACGAGGATTGCATCAAAACTGAATGTGGTCCGTTTTATAAATTTGCTAGCCAATATACTCGATTTTTTCGCTATTTCCCAAGAATATATTATTTTTAATGTAAAATATACTTTCATATTCAATATAATACATAAACTCTTAACAACTCCTAAAAAATTAAGATGAGAATGTTATGTACATTAAACCCTTTTTAATTCTGATAACTTTCCGAAAAATCTTGAAAGCATTTTTGTAATAATTTATTATTTTTTTAATGATACAACTTATGATTAAAAATACAGGCGTCAAAACACTTTGCAAGTAAATTTAATTACTTAAAATATCCAATACTTCCATTTTATTGGAATGGCAATGCTGAAGATAAAACAATCCTTTGCATGGAAGCATAATTTTAACTATTAAAAAATTGCCTTATGAGCCAAATTTCAGTAAATGTTTTTTGTGATGTTCACTCTATTAATTCTTCTTTTTAAAAAAATAGATTTAAATGAAAATGTCAGTTGCATCAAATGATGACCGTTTTGGTCAATTATTGAATCATATTTCTCCCCAAATAAAACTGTTAACCATGAGCGTATGTACTGATCACCACCGCTAATTTCTATAACAGATCCGAAGTATGTTTGTCCGAAAGAAGATATGAAATATTTCTTAGTTTTATTATGCGCATTTACAAGAATTCCTAATTAAACGACATGTTATGTTGACTTTTATTCTAGCTTTGAAATCGAATCGAATTTTCTGTCATTCACACCTTAATGTCGGTGCCACTTATTTTCCAAAGACTTTTTCATGAAGTTTATATCTTTTATTAAGAAATCAACACATTGAACTCTGTAATTCAATAGGTTGGTTTTTTAATAAATGCAGGCAATATATAATTTGCGGAAATTTGAAAAGCATTTGTAAACTGTAGAAATTTGATAGAAAGATTTAAAACTAAGGCCGGTTTATTAATCAATTTCTTTTTCCGTAAGGATATTGAATAAAATTACCCTGAATGCTTATGGATCGAAAAACTTCCGACGCTACTTTCCTGTCTTTAATGATCATCTTTTTATGCATCGTATATTCTCATTGTAAACCTATTCTTGTTTACTTGTTATTACAGTGATTACTTCGGAATTGGAAATATGTGGATAAATAATTTAATGTGCGTATGTGAGTTCTTTTATCGGTATGAGCTCAATTACTTTCCAAGTTTACATTCGTTATTGTGAATATTTAAATATAATTCAATTCAATATCAGTTTCAGAATTAAAATTTAATTATGTATTGATTTTTTTATTTAGTGCATTTTTATGCTGGAATTAACGCACTAAATATAAAAATGTTTGCTCCGAAATGCATGGAAATCATTTTAAACATTGTAATCGCTTCAAAAAAAGGTATAGCTTCTATTCCAATAGGCAAACAATGCCGGGCGTTTTTATAATATTTGATAATGTCTAATAATTAAATCTCGGCTCCATTTGTGATCAAATCTAATGGTATATAACTTTTGCGTTAATGAGTGTCAATTTAATCATTATCGACAATAAGGGCATTTTTCAGAACATTGACAATGGGTCATTCCGTAATTTTGAGTTTTACTTAAGTCGAAGTTAGTTTGGCATTCCGAAATGGCAGATAAAAATTACACGGTCAGAGAAATGGATGTGGTTGAAATTTTCCGTTTTTGGGAGAATTTGATATTTTGCTAATAATAGTAGATTTCGTTAGGCTTCGTTTTGTAAAATCTCTTATAATTTGTGAATTTTTAATCTTTAAACATTCAGTTTTTATACCATCTTTAGGAATTTGTTGCTTGATTGGCCTCCCCTACCCATTTTTTTCTTCTATGTGTACAGGATCTAAATAGAATTTCGGCCTTTGATTTTGATTGACATTCGCAAACTTTGCGCCGTACTTTTAAAAAAATATATATAAGAGTTTTTTTTTATAAAAAATTATACTTTTCACAGAATGGTTCTTTGTAAAAAGTTTCAAAGTTTTTATTACCTAATAATCTAGGAAAGAAGTAAATTTTGAGTAGTATTGGGAAATATACATCTGGTAATGCTATGTTCGTTTTGTAAATTGTCGAAAAGCTTTTAAGAATTATTTAAAAATGATTTCGGAGTATTAAACTTTAAAAAAAAAATAATTACAGTTTATTATGGAGGTGATTTTGGTAAAGAAAGCGAAATGCGTTTCGAAAATTTAAGATCTTTGGAGGACGCGATTTTTCCTTCCCAAAATTTAACCTGCACTTAAAATTCGCCTTTTTTTGAATTTGGCTTTAAAAAAAATTTCTGAATTCTTTCTTCTTTCAGGTGGATTATGCTAGAAATATTAGTCTCTGGTGTCAGGCTTTTTGTGTAATTCAACTTCCGGAGGGCATTCTGTACCATTTTATAAGCTTCTTAAAAAATTATTTCTTTATAAGTAAAAGTAGTTTATACGCTAGGAAAATCAAACTTCTGAAAACCTTGAAACTTTGGTCACAAATGCCACGAAGGTTTAATTGAAAATTTTGTCACAGTTATTTTATCATGGGTATCGTCGTATATATTTGCTGGCAGGAAAAGGGCTGTTTGTTAGAATATGTTTACTACGTCAAGAATATCAAAAATGTCAGAATGCCTTTTTGAGAAAACATTAACTTTCATTAATTCAAACGTTTATTACGTGCATAACATGTCCGTTTAAAAATGGTTGAAAGTCAATCAGTGCATTAAAGTATATTTTATAAGATTTTGGAAGTAGACTTATACAAACGGTTTTGAAAATTAAAATGGAACCTTCTGTAATTTAAATGTAAGCTTTGAAGTATCTTCTGCAAAGTGTGCACTTTTTACTCTTGTATTGGAAATATTTTTAATGAGCCTTTAGGCATTCTCATTGTTCTCTATTTTTGATTCAGTTGCACATATGTTATTCTTTGCTGGAAATGCCACGAAATGACAACATGTTTTGAAAGGTTTCGAATTATTCTTCAACGGTTCGTTTATAGAAGCATTTTATCAGTGCACAGAAGTAATAAAGTTTTTATATGAGAGTTTTAATATGCATAATATCTCCATAGATTACAAAAAATCTACTACTATTTCATAAATTCAATAACCTAAGAGATTTTATGGATAGGAAGGAAAGCTTGGAATTTTATTGAAATTGAATGGATTTTTTAAATGACTGATGTAATTTTAATTGTTTTATTTTATTTATTATTATTATTATTTGTTCTCACCGTTCACTTATAAAACTTCCTACGATCTCGCAATGAATTAACGGATTTAAAAATTATGAAATCTCCAAAGACATCGCACTGTACAGACATATATATACTGAAACAGTTACGGTATGAACACTGTTAGTTTATATATTGAACTATACAAGATATTCATACAATATGCAATTTCATTGGGAAATTCCAAGAGAAGCGAAGAAAAGTCAAGCTACTGACGAAGACGCGTTAAAAACTTTCCAGTTAGCTGGGTATCATAGTAAATAATATCCCTTGAATAATTTATAGAAACTGAAAATTCCTTAGGCAGTTTTTAAAAATCTAAGGGAAAATAGTATCGATGGTTTTCTGTTTGTTCAACGATCAATATTTTCATTTTGTCCGGAACAATCTAGTCTTTTCTGATGTAACCGAAAATTATGTATATGTTTAATTATTTCTCTGTTGATTTATTTTCAGTCGGCGTTTTGTTTTTTCATTTCCATTTCGGGCAATTGTTTTCCGTTTAATTGTTTGTCTTAAGCATTTATCAGCTAATTGCTCTAATGAATATTTTTTATACAAACTTCGGTAAAATGATAGATATTTAAAGCAGTATTTGCCCTTCTCCACCAAATGAGCTCTCTATGAATGAGAATAAATTTGGCAGACATACGGATATTCGCATTCGTATGATGCAAAATCAACATTTTCTTCTCGGAGTAAAGAGTTTTTACCTGTTCCTTTCGATAACTACATTACTCAAGACTTCATTATATATTTTACAAAAATCTCAACTTGGGGGGGGGGGGTTCAATAATTGTATTTGCCTAAATGTTGTTGGGAAATAGATCTTTAAATATTGCCAGTTGATGAATAAAGTCGATTGCTCTCCCTGCATGAGGATGAACGTGAGGATTGTGCGAGTGGCCTCGGAAGCCCGTCTTGTTTCAAGTCATGATAGCGAGTCTCGTATCGTAATGTGGCGGGAGAATGTTGTATCTTAACAGGAATTCTTCACATTTGGCAGAAATGCGCATGTAGGTTTGAACTCCGTTTGTCAGTTAATGGCGGCAGTCTTCAAAAGCTGAGCCGTCGTCCAACCAGAAACGAGCCTACCTTTTTACCTCTGCTGTAGGGAGAGACGTGCAGGTATTTCGCGAAAAATGCGTTCTCTCCCGAGGATGAAATACCGCATTAGGTCAGTGGCCTCGCATTCTCTCTTTTGACTTTCTCATGATCGCGTTTTGGAGTAGCATGGCGGAATATTGTACTTATTTTATTCATTTAGAGCTTACAGTATTCTTTCGATTGCTCCTACGGTGTTTAAATTCTGAGAATTGGAATTAAGCGACATGGAACATGCCTTTTAGAGTTCTTTATGGCGAGTCAGATTTTCAAAACTTAATTCTACGGTCCCCAAGAATGGAGGAGGAGTTGAAGGAATTATTGGACTAAACCCTAAAAATATATTAATTAAATGAAATTGTATCAATGAGAAACGTTGGAGCATAGATTATTTAATTTTGATATTTTTCTTTTTTCTCTCGAAGCTAATTCATCCACATTGATCATATGCAATAAGTTTCTCATTGAAGGTTACGAGAATTCGAATCGTGGTTTTAAGTTGTTCAGTTTGGTCTTTTTGTACGAAAAATTTGATTGCTAAAAGTAAGTTTAAAAGTTCTAATATGGGTAATGGTTCAATCTCAAATAGGTTGGAGTTCAGTCTTCTGATCTAGTCATTTTCAATCTTAATATCAATTTGCATTTTAAAATTATTTGAGTCTAACTTTTAAAAAATGAAAATGTAGTAATGAATTTATATTTAAGTTCATCTGACTACCCAGTTTTGAATTTCAATAGTACTAATTAATACCATTTCTCAATTCCAAAGGAGTGCTTCAGTGTACCAAATATTATCCACACAGTTTTCTTCGTTTGGCCTTCTTTCATATGGATTTCGCATTATTTGCTAGAAATAAGCAAATTTGTTGTTAAGTCTGCATGCCATATTTCACTTATTTAGCATAAAGCATTTTGAGTAATCGCGCTCACAGACAGACATAATGCCAGAAAATTCAGGGAAATCTGAAACATTTGTCAAATTCTGGATTGACGATTGTAATTCGTATGCAAGGGGAGGGGTAAGTGAATACCGCCGCTGAGAAAAGGGAACTCTTTTGATTAGTTTATGACTCGTGTCAATCTTTTGCATTCAACAGCATTTTCTGTTTTATTGAATTATTGTCTCGTCGCACTTGTTGCGGACCTTTTTGTGGCATAACGAAAAAAAAAATATTGTATAAATAGTTGTAAATTAGCAAATTGTATAAAATAGAAAATGAGAATCCTGAAACTTGCTGTTTTGAAGACCATCATGAAGTCAGCATGCTCAACATTCCACTCATCCTTTTCATTCCCTCCCTTTGAGTGGAGAGAATTACTATTTAACCTGTTTTCTGTGTATTCTGCCCGAGGGAAAGACCTTTTCTTCAGTGGTCATGGGAAACTGCGAAGAGTCTTCACCTGATTGGCGGAGAGTGTGAAAATTTCTACACCCCCAAGAACCAGTTTTCAACCGAAATTCATTCACTTTGGGGCCAGGGAGAGTAAATTCCGTTTCGTGAATAGTACAATAACATTGCGTCCATCCATTCCCCCTCCCCTCCCTTCTCTTACCGTGAAGCTGAAAATAAATTTTTTCGCTTTTATGTTAAATTTGACGCTGCTGGAGGGAAAAAAAAAAAAAAATCAGTATTTGGGTTACTTTTTTTCATTTAATTATTATTTTTATTTGAAAATCTATAATTTTTTTTAAAGTTGAAATAAATATTATGACAAAAAATGATGAATGCAGAAGTAATGTCTCGTTTTTATATTCGAGAGTGCTAATCTCAAGATAAAAAGGTGCAATTTCAGACATCCTTCTTCTATTCAAAAATGAAGAGGGTAGGTTAGTTGTTTCTCAGATATGCCGAACTCCAAAGGCCAGAATGAATGAATGATTTCACTAGATTCGATCATTAATGATTTTATTGAAGTGCTTTTGTCTGTGTACTGAAAACCTCCGAAACCTGACCATAATTACAATATTTGCTTGATAATTTTTTATAACTGATTAAATCTTTAAATAAAAGTTAATGAAGTAGCTGAAAAGAGGAAGGGTGTGGAGAAAGAAGGGGAAACATGAATAGGAAAAAGAAGCAATATTCAATACATTCGAATTCTTTAGCTGAGGGGATTTTTCTTGCCGCACGTTGGAATGCAGCAGTCTGTGGCTTCTTGGTAGGTTGCCGAGTCTGGGATTCTTGTGGTCTAAATCTGTGTCTTTCATTTCGACGTTTAATCAAATAATATATAAGCCATATAACGCTCTCCAGCACGGATAGGTTTCGAATTTATAAAATGATTTGTTTTTACCTGAGTGCTTGTAGGTATAAAAATTAATTTACTTTCGTTCTCTGTTCTTTAAGCCAGTAGATGTTTTGAATAATCTCCCGTTTATGCATGTGCATAAATTTGTTAAACCGCACGAACGCCTTCCCTTCTTTGCACTCAGCCTAATATTTGATGGTAATCTGTAATGCTATTGGGCTTTTTGTTTTCAGATGTCGGAAGAAAAAATTCATTAAGCGAAATATTTGTGCGGTGTAAAAATTATTATTGTAACCAGTCAAACCTAACCACTTGCACGCAGTATTGATTTTACATATTTCATCCATAAGGTACCGTCTGGCATCATCTTCCCAGGAAAGAAATGCTGCTTCATTCGATACGTTTACTCCTCGTTCGTGTCGAGCGTTTAGCCATAATATATATTTGCGCTTGTAATATTTTTTGAAAATTCGCCAAAATATGAGAATGGTAAACAGGAAATGTTTTCGGAAAGGTGGAGTAAAATTGCTTCATTAACATGAATAGTTCCTTTCCTCGTCATACTTTTGCAACCTGGGCCTGAAATGGAATGTGATAGTCCTTATTTGCTGGCTAGATCGAAGTCACCTAGTCATCACATACCACACGGATCAGTGACTGCAGTGTTTGCGCTCGGTGTGGCAACTGACTTTACCCTTTGGCCCACGGAGGGTAGCTGTTGGTGTAGGCGTTGGTTCATCGGCCAAAAATTCCCTTCTCCGATAGTTGATGATAAGCGGCTCACTTCCTCGTGGTTTTCAGAGCGCCAGCGACATGGACTCTATGGCGCCGGGATCCTTCGGTTCTCACAGACGAGTCTTACAGTAAACTGACTTGATTACAGTTAGCATATCATTTTTCCAATCCATGGGGTGGGGGAGGGGAGTGCAGTTTTTGAATTTATTTATCAGGGGCACATGAGCAGAAATGAATTGACTGAAGACGCGCTTGCATTATTGTGCTAAAAGCTTATTTTCCCCCAGTTTTATGTCTCTTACACTGTTTAATCTTTCATGTACAATTATTATAACTAATTTCAAAGTATGAAACGATGTCTAATTTGCAGTCCGGATGACAAGAAATGAAAAAATAATTAAATTGAATTATTAACTAATGTTCTGAATATTTTCAAATGATTTATTATGCGAATTTTAATTAAGCAGTGCCTTTAAATATACCTTGAAAATGAATGACTGAATTGAAAGCGGATATGACCTGCCTCACTGGGAGCTTTTAGATATTAAATATAGAAATAAAAGAAAATGAAATATTCAAGAACGATCGTAAATAATTTCAAAAAAATCACCAAAGCATGAAAAGGTTAGGAGTGAAGCACTTTTATCACATATTATCGGTTACGTGACGGTGATTGTAAGGAAACATAATGCTAAGTTTTTCAATAGGAATGATTTGTTGATAAATAAAAATCGAGTTTTGGAATATATTTCTTTTCTCAACAAATTTATAGAAAGCATTAAGGACTTGAAATTTAGGGTAAGCATATTAATAGAAATAAAAGTCGTTATGGCTATATTTCACATCTAAACAATAAAGCCACATTCAGTCTAATTTTTCACTTCACATTATTATTCAATGATGAGAAAGAATACTGTCCACTTTTCAAACTGCTATTTGATTCATTTTCCTGTACAAATGCAAAATTCGATCAATACAATTTTTGTCTAATATTTCGATTCATTATTAATATAAAATTATAAACGCATTAACATTAATAATGTAAACTACACTACCACTATTTTTTTTAAATTTCAGTTTTAATACTTCGATTTTTTTTATCAAGTTTTCATTTGCTACAAAGTGGCACTTTAAGGATACTTAAAAGCAGACATCGCGCAAATGGGGGAAATGAAACGAATGTATTCTCCGAGTATCCGCATCTACCTCCGATCTGATTAATTCATTTGAATTTTGGCTATTTCTAGCAAAAACTTTGGAGGAAAAAAAATGACACCGTCATGACCTGCTTTGTAAAAATTATTTTGTGTGATTTTTCTTTCAATTGTTATCGTTTCTTTCGAAAAAATGAGCGTAAATGATTTTAAAATCGGAAAATTTTAGCTGGGTAACATTAATACTTTAAACTACTCTATACTTTAAAAATTTTTTTTTTTTTTTTTCTTATTTGATTCCATATCTTAGGGATTGAACAAAGCAAACGTAGATCATTTGCTTAGATAGGGGCAAGAAAAGTATAATTTTTGCAAGCAAATGAAACAAATATTCAGGCAATGAAAGACAATCGACATTTTATATGTTTTCGTCAAAAAATGATGACCAAAAATGTATTTTCACGTCACAAAAAAACAAACCACATTACGAAATGTATCTTTCCAGTGCCATTTTTGTACAAGTTTTATAAAAAAAAAAAAAAAAAAAAAAGAGCGTAGACAATTCTATGTTAAGGAAAAGTGTAGTTACGCCTTTACTTAGCAATGTGTGGAGACTTGGAACTACTGTAATATTAATATTTATCCATTTTCAATAATTTGTATGTACTTAATGATGTCCAAAAGAAAACATTAAGTACACCGCTCACATTCTAACGAAGGCTCGGACAAATGAGTTTTTTTATTGTTGATGAACGTATGAAAAGCACATGTCTGAGTTTTCGGTTTTCGTATTAATTCAGTTTTATCCGTCAGATTTTAGAGGCTGGTATCGATTGTTTATCTGTTTTGCTTTATGTAAAATGCAAGGTAAAGATTACTTAGCAAACAAAAATCTTTTGCATTTGTCACATTTTGCAGATAAAATAATTTTATGAACCGAATTGAATCAAACGTTTTATGTATGCAGGTATTTCATATTTGCTGAAAACTGGCGGCTCATTTTATAAAGAACTGTTATCATGCGTCTTGTTTCCTGCGATGTTAATTAAAGCATGTGCGTTGACGTGCGTGCTTGCCTGGACTTCGTATTTCAGTGCGGAGCAAAAACTTTATTTATAAACACTTTGCCACAAAAAGTGACCGAGGCTTCTAGGAACCTTATCGGCTGGTTGGAAGCGTTTCTTTCTCTTTCACTCAAGCCCTGTTTTTCAGCTGCTTTCTTATTCTTTGGTTTAACTAATCCGAATCAGAATAAGCCTTTAGCCCTTATTCATTATAAATAACAGAAATTCATAAATAGTTTGCATGCTAAATAAATTCAAACGGATTTTCATCAAAATATTTGTCACCAATGCTTTGAAACATAGGGAAATTTTTATTGAGACTTTTGTTTTCTTTTTACAGATGATATTTGAAGCAGTTTTTAAAATATGATTTTTATTTTTTAATATTTTTTTAAATATCATTTTTGTAAAAATTGCCTTAATCATACAAAACATTTATGTAATAAGATGTTATTCAGAAGGAGGGGAGGAACTTTTTTCAGACGCTGATTTAAAAAACAAACAAACAATATCCTATATAGAAATTATATACCCTTTTGCATGCGTAATTAAATAAGCCTTATCTACAGATTGATCTGAAAATTTTTCAGTAAGTCAATTCACTTTTCAATTATTTCGAGTTTTATTGCAAAATCTATTTTTTTTCTTTTTCTCCTGGAATTTGTCTTTTCCCACTACCTTTAGTCTATTTTCGTTAGTAAGTAATCATTCTAAAAAAATGTATTAATGTATGCAAAGGGTTTTACTTAGTGTTTACATCTATAAAATCCTTCTCACTTCAACATCTTTTTCTTCCCCCCCCCCTCCTCTTCTATTATCTTTTTGGTCTTAGTATTTATTTTGATCTAGCACTTAATAAGAAAACTGATTTGATTATTTTTCAAAAAATAATATATTTTGACAGTACGTGTTAATGACTGGAGCTGCTTTTCTCAATTGATAAACAAATGATTCAGGAAGTTGGGTAATCAATGTATAATAAAGATAAAATATGATTTAAGTGCTCAATATAAAATAAACACTGATGGAAGTATTTTAAAACAAGTGAGTGCATTGAATTCTAGAAAATATAGAAAACATACTATATTAAAGAGAACATTGCTTCTTTATTACATTTTCAATTGTTGGACTGGAGTATTTCTGATTATCCCCCTGAACAAGTTTTAGATTAGACAATAACGATATTTGCAATTTTCCTTCAAAAATGAGCTTCTACCATATTCCTATCCAAGTGGCTTTAATGAACTATTTTCTTTTCTTATGAATGTAAACGTTTCTTTGCTTCAGTATTTGAATCGTTTTATTTATCTCTTATTAGCCTAAGATAATGTCCACGTGGGCTTTTAAGTGTGCGATGCAGTTGTTAGATATAAACTTGTGTTGAATAGTTTTTACTAAAGGAAAAGTTATGCAATTGCCGGAAATCATTAAATTGAATTTTGATTAATTTGAAATGAAAAAAAAATTGAAAACAATTATTCAAATAAGATTTTAAATTAAAAGCAATGTACGACTTTTTAAATATTGTAAAATTTAGAATGAGTTGTTGTTTCATCCTATGCCTTTGACAGTGGTGAGCCCGCTTATATCCGTGTGTGTCACAAAGCCAATGCAGATTTGTCAAATTAAATAAGTTTCCCTTTCCTTTGGAAGCAGTTTGATTTTAACACAGCTTCAGGGACATTTTCTGTATATCTGCTTCTGCGGAGACGCATGAAATAAACGAGTAAAGTAAACCAAATACCTACTTATAGAATCGTCATTTAAAAGCACGGTAACCAGTTTAATTAATAATGTTATTCATCTAAATGTTTGCATATTCTTCTATGTGTATTCTGCTGTCGTTTTGAAATGCGATAGTTAGATAGCTTGTTAGGGATGAATCCCGGTATTACTTTCGGTACAACTCTGTTGAATTATCATTTTTATTTAATATCTTGTTACTGGAGGAAATATCACTAACAAAGCCAGTTTTTTACAATCGATTATAATCTCTCCCTTCTCCAATTTGAATGATGCCCGATACTTTTGAGAGAATTTTGAAATTTGAGGTTATTTTTTAGCATAAAGTAATAGCTTTTGTAATTCTAGTTGTTTGTTAAAATTAATGAATTTAGTAACCTGCTGTCATTGGTATTCTGCAATTAAAGGATTTCAGCTTGATTTTTATTTTATTTGTTATTTTTTTAAATGTACCTCACATAAGGCAGAAAATTTGTTCACAAATGATCTGAACCTTCTTCTTTGAAAACAACCGAGGCAGCACAGCACATGCGAAGCTTAGTGTTTTCGCTTGGGTTATGTTTGTATGTGTAGTCCGTCCATTCGCGCGATGCGTGTATAAGATGAGGAGCAGCGGTGTTGCAGCGTGTTTTTACGAGTGTTTAAATGTCATGGGCAAATGCACCCACCTGTAAGGGTTTAGATGTCGGAACTTCTGAGAAAAAGAATCAATAAACATCCTTTTCCAGATGCGTCAATGAAGCAGCTGCTGTGGCAGCTGTGTAATTTCTTCTGATGAGGGATTTTTCACCTTTTGGAAATTCAGATCTCACCGCTATTTTTATTGGATTTTCTTTTCTTTTTAAATGCAAATTTTGTGTGAATCGCACTACTTATTATTCGCTTTGGTACTGATCGCATGAATGTTGAATGATAATTTCAGAGGTTGAGTTCTACTGCTTGTAAAGCTGTATATTGCTTTGTAAAACTGAGTTTGAACTTTTAAAATGGGAGCTGTAATCAATAGAGATTTTCAAACAAAACACATTTCCACGGATTTTGGTGTTTTCGGAGTTGAATTTTATCATTCTTGAGATTACATAGAATAATTCTATTTTTAGATTACTAATAATTTAATTTACATAGTATTTCTATAGTAATTTTAATATCCCAAGCAATTTTTATTAAAGTTTATTCATTTTAATGTTCAGCTGATCGTACTTATTTTATTTCTCGGTGTAATAATAATTTCATTAAACTCAGTTCCCCCCCTCTGAAGCCTTTGTTTTGTCTGGGTTTTTCCATTTCCTTATTCGTCAGTCTTTTGTAACACGCACTTAGCGATTCCCAATTGTTAAATTTTGAATTGCATGTAGTGAATCATTCAGTAACAATTATCACAAATAATCAAAAAGTATCATCAGAATATAATTAAAAAAGAAATTGTATGGAAAATATGATGAAACATATATTGTGTGTCTGAAATTTTATTTAGTCTTGTTAATAG
Source organism: Argiope aurantia (assembly GCA_026543865.1). Classification (NCBI taxonomy): domain Eukaryota; kingdom Metazoa; phylum Arthropoda; class Arachnida; order Araneae; family Araneidae; genus Argiope; species Argiope aurantia. The sequence continues at coordinate 157,607 of JAPMOR010069089.1, read as the reverse complement.
AAGGTGCAATTTCTGTATTATGCGAGTTATTTGTACCATGATTACATTTCTTGCTTGCCTGGAAGTCGCGCCAGAAATATGTTTTTATGTACGTTGCAAATAGTGAAATGTTTGTGTTGTCTTTTTTTGACAGGCAAGTTGTGGTTCGAAATTTGCTGGAAACTCTGCGTTTGGTACACGAGAACAAGGATGATGTGGCGAGCGTCGTCAATGTCCTGTGTAGTATATCCGAAGATTATGGTGAGTTTTTCTTTAGTTAGTCTTGAATTCGATTCGCAGAATCCTGATGTATCAAGAAACAAAAGTTATTGTAAGAATAGTATCACATCAGGGAAAGCTATGGAAATTGAAATATTATTCTGTCAGGAATTGTCTCCTCAAATAGTATTTTATTTACCTTTGTATTTCACTTATGAAAGTAACTTATTCGATGACTGAGTAAGTAAACCAAATTTTCATTCCACCAGCCCCATTGTTAAATTTTGAATTGCATGTAGTGAATCATTCAGGAACAGTTATCACAAATAATCAAATCACACACATTATCACAATATAATTAAATATTCGAATAATATAATTGAATAATATAATTAAAATAGCCATTCTTCCAGCAACATCCAGGTTTGTTTGCTGTACAAGAGAGGTTAAATGATGAGTATTCGTGGATCAACGCCCATCTTTTTACTTACTGAATTTCCATTACTAATTTCCAGCTAATAGGGGTTAGTGCTTTTAGCTTTCTTGTGACGGTGATAGAAAAAGTCTTGGTTGATTATTTTTTGTGAATGCTTCAATAAGATAGTTCTTTATTCTTAATCACCCCTACTTAAATTTTATTCGCATCTTGTACTCCTGACATATGGAGGTAAAAGTTCGCATGTCAGGCAGTTGGGCATGGAATCATGGGTAGAGAAAAAAATTTGACTGTTTTGAATTCATCTATCTTCCTAGCTTTAATAGTTCGATGATATTTAATTTATATTAGTATAGCCGAATTTTTTTCGAGTTCTCATATTTCAGAATCTTTGTGAAGAAAAAAAGGAATGGGGGAATGGGCCCCGTTATTTTTATTTATTTTTTTAATGTTCGTGTGTTAATAGAGATGGATGATACTTGTGCCCGGAAGGGACAGTCAGTACCTTTAAAAAATGGATTCTTCAAGTTCGTCACATGAAATAGCAAACGTTTGTCCGATTACAGAAATGTGTAAAATATTTATAGATTTGAAAAACTGAATGTGTATATAAATACCATTTATTTCTTTTGAATGAAACTTTATAGGATAGTATTTACGTATGCAGTGGCATTTATTTTCTATATTACAGTATTTATATTATTCATAGGTTAAATCTATTTTTATTTATTTCAGGGCATTAGTGTAGATTTAAGGCGCTGTAACCTATTACTGCATACAAAAACTGAAACCCATAAATCTTTCCAAATTCGCACTACTACGTCAAATTTCTTCAATTTTTCTCACAAATACTCTAAAGGCAAGATTTTTGTAACAGTCGCCAAAATTTCTTAAGTAATTAGGTTTGTTTGGTTACAGCAAATAGTCAAAACTTGGAAAAAAAAAATTATTTTAATTGAATTTTTTTTTAAAAAAATGTTAAGTTGCTACGTTTACTTACATTTAATGATTATTATCAAAATAAATACCTTCATATTCTAAGTTGTAAGCATATTTACATTATCACTCGTATTGTTTAACTAAACGTTGTATCGTCCCCCTCCCCTCCCTTCAAATGAAAATTCTTAATAAGTTTTTTAATTTTCTCAGATTTTTATAAATTGTTTGGACAGATGTGTAATTTCTGGTAAAGGAATAATTCCTTTAAAACTTTGATTTAACAGATTTTTCGATTTTTTAAAAAAATAAAATATCACTCGATATAAAGATTTTGCGTATTGCAATATTTTGCATAAGACCTGTTAACATTAAAAATTTATGTGCATTTAAATAAAATATACTTATGTATAAAAAATATTGTATATATAAAAAATCTGTAATTTTTAAAATTATACACACGTATTTTAATTTTGGGGAGATTTTATGCTTGGTTCTTCCCACCAGCCTACTGATTTGAATACATCAACCAAATGAATACGTGCGGGAGTACAAGTCATGAATTTGAATTTTTTTAATGTGTGTTTTGAAAACTATCTGGATTTGAAAGCCTAAATAGTCTCCTTCTCTTTCTTTCCTGTGTGCTAACATAAGTGTATATTTGTTTTTATTAAATGCACTGTAGTAAATAAGTTATTGTAATAAATGCATCTCAATATAGTTGTTAAAGAAAAGTGTCAAATAAAATATTTTTGCATATAAAATACAAATATGCATGAGTTATAAAATGGGAAATATAATTTCTAATAAGTTTTCTACGCAAGTTTTTTTTTTTATTTGCGATTTTGGAGACCAGCTGATATCAAAAGGAGGGGTTTAGGTCTAGGCAAGAATAGAACAGTAAGGCATACAACCACTTTTCTATTCACTTCTGCACGCCTGGCTATATTTGAATAAAAGACATTTTCAGTAAATATAAAGTATTTTTAAAATTGGCAACTGAAACTGTCGCACAAAGCTGTTTATTAAGGTTGCTTCTATAAATGAAAGAAATAATAATCGGTATAAGAAATAATAAAAATAATAGTAAGGAATATGAACGGTTTCAATTCATGACAATTAATTGAACTATTTTAAGCGCATCGGTAGATATGACGATTTCTTTAGACAACAGTGTTGCTGTGCTGAATCGAGAATTTAAAACTGCTATCTAAGTGACCTTCACTTACGAGCGAAATTTCTCTCTGCAGATGTTGCCTGTGCGAGTAAACAAGTGGATACGACCGTGGCCTAGATTAATCCCCCCCCCCCAAAATTATTATGATGTTTCCTTTCCACTGTGTATGCAAATGAATGTTTATATCCGACATCTTTTCTTCTTCGTATCGAATTGCTTTAATCCCTCTGAACTAAAACGTTGCCTAAGCACCAGGATGCACATGCCCTAATAGGCATGTGCATCCCGGTGCTTAGATTTCATTCGGTAATAGGTTAAGAATTTTAATCATGAAAAAATTGGGGTGAAGGGATTAAGCTCGTAGCGGATAATATATTGGATTAGTCATTGCTAATAGTTTGATCGTTTGTTAATGTTAAATGTCATTAATTTTGATTGAAGTTGAATTTCTAGTTGGGCTTTACTTAATAAAGTCATTCTTTTTATCCTTTCAAATTTATTATATTTTTCGTTTTAAAATTTGAAGTTTACTAACTGATTAAAATGATTTTTATTTTGTATTTTTTTCAGTCAAGTACGTCGTGACAGTGGAATTTCTTACTTAATTTTTCACTTCTTGATAGGCTTAAGTTAAGAAATTTTGTAAGCAGTTCATTTTCAGGAAAATATTTTACGAAGAATTGTTTGAAAATTTACCTTCTAATACATTAATAATATTGGGCAGTGAAGATATTATTATATTTATCTTTTTTTTTATTACGGGAGTAGAGTTTTTGCCAGAAAATTAAAATTTTCTCATAAAAACTATTTTACAGAAGCCTTCTTCCGGCTTATCCAGAAGATATAAGCAGAGCGTTTCAATACAGAGCCATTGTTCAAAAATGTTTTAACCGCATCTTCATAGCGACCGCGAAGCACAGCCACGCGGCGCCCGCGAATGTAAACATTCCACCACTTGTGATAAAAAGTTTAGAAGACGTCCATAATCGTGGTTTTTTTTTAATTATTATTCTTATTACTTAAATTTGTAAGAACCGAGAAATCGAGTATCATTGCTATTACTGTTTTAATATATAGAATATTGTAATGATGATTCAACACGATCATAGAATTTCATCTTCGTGATATATCGTCCAAGATTAATCAATATATCGCGATTTATTTATTATAATAATAAATTATAAATATTGTCTTTAAGATTTTGATTTATGAGAAGAGGAGTATTGTTACCTTGTGTATAATTTTCATTTAAATGGTAAAATATTAGTGATTTTTCCTACCAGTAAAATATTTAAAATATAGTGATGCTAAAATTATCCCAATAGATAGTTTCAGTTGCATTTCCTTTTAATTGTGTTTGTTCTAAATTTTAAGCTTATTATCATGAAAAATTCAGTATATGAATAATATTTTATATTATCTTTAAAAATATAATAATTGTTGTTAAAATTTTTTTTTCATAATTTAAAAAAAGTTTTAAAAAATATTGGTGCCAAATTAAATAAGCAATTTGAATTTAAAGATAAAATTATTACAGTTGAAGAAGCTTGGTCATAAATTTTGAGAAATTAAAATTAGTAATTCATAAGTTTGTATGAATATTTAGTATTACAGAATTGAAAGTACATTTTTGCAGAATTTTAAGTTTTGAATTCTGAGGAAATTGCAATACAATGGACAAAGAAAAGCTTCCGTTTACATCAACATTTTAGTATTGACTCATCCAAAATATAACCAACATGCAAAAAATGTACTTACATTTCTGAATAGTAATAATATCTCAAGTTATTTTATCAATATTTAGGTATATTATGAAAGTCAAATTATAAAATTGATTAAAAAGTGTTATTACAGGCAACTTTAGATTTAAAAAAACAACCATTAAAAATCTTTATAAAATTAAAATCAAATATTACAACAAAAATATCTCCAATTAAATAAATTTAAATTATATTTTAGACATTTCAGATGGCTAAATATTTGAAAAGAGGAAAAGAACAAGCAAATATTTAAATTTTAAAGGAGTGTTAGAATTGCAACATATTTTTCAATTATATAATCTGAAACGGGGGGGGGGGATTTATCTTACAAGCATATTCTCATTATCATTGCCTATTTTATTAGTGTAAAACCAATTTTATTGTCCTACTATTGAAACAAAAGGGGTAGCATTGTCAGGATTAATTCCATGCTCTCGAAGAATTGCACGAAAGATTAAATTCGTTTAAGCACGAACGGCTGAATTTAAAATTTTTATTATCAATAATATATTCTTATGACACTGATACAAAGAAAAGAAGAAAAATTCAAATTCTTTTGTGACAAAAACTGATTTGAGTTGGAATATCACTATTTTGTTAAACCACACTATTCTAGACTTCTCTGTTGACTGTCTCGAAAATGCAACAAATAGCATCCCATGGCAGAATGAATGAAAATTATGTTGTTGAATTGTGCTAAATGAAATGCTATTCAAAGCTTCATAACTCAGTCAGATTTTGTCGCTGAAGATAAGAAAATTTTATTATTATTTAAAAGTCCGAGTGTCCGACGTTTTATTGATCATAGGATTAAAGGACTGTAGACAATTTAGATTTCAGAAATACGTTTATTGTCCGAAATACTATAAAATATTATTTGCGCTATTGAAATCTTTAATAATATAGAAATTTAAGGTAGGTAACTACGTTGAAAGGTTGATCCTCCCCCAAATTATGAATAAAAAAAAATATTTAATAGTAATAGTTTAAACAGGGTTCTGTATGAAACTGTTAGAATTTTTTTTGTTACACTGATTTTTTATGTTTGCATTTACATATATTTCAATTCTGTTTTGCATCTTTATATGCCATTCCCTCAAACTCCAATTTTTTATAGAATTTTTTTACGAAAAACCTCATAAATACTAGATAAATAAGTATTGTTCATTTAGGGATATTTTATAGTTGCTTTCGTGCTTCACAATGTTTGGAAGAAGGATGGGGGGGGGGTCATATTATTTATCATTTAAACTTTAAATTGACAGAATGGATAGAAATACAGCTTATTTTCTGGAACTTCATGAACTATTTCTTAAGCTATTTGGAAAATTTTAAGCAAATCCTTTCAAAATATTGCTATTTTCTAACATTTTTGTAAAAAAATTCCATTTCAAACGTAGTCTCTTACTTTAATAGAATAGCCCATTTAGATATTGTATATTCTGCAATGCATGCAAGATTTCATTCTTTCATTTTCTATTTAAAAATTTTTAATGTTGAATAAAAGTTTTTGTATTAATTTGAATTTTCCCAATTCAGTCCAAAAAAATAGTTTTAGAAATTCAGAATTATATATAGAATATAAACTTTTTTTAATAGATAGAAGATCAGATTTCAGAGGACATGATTGAAAATTACTGGAATAGAAGAATGCAAGGCTTATATAGTAGTAGATTCCTTATTTTCCAAGTTATTTAATTATGAAAATTTGGAGTTTAAAAAATATTTGAAGCCATTAAGATGAAAGTTACATAAAATATTTAATTGAAAATGTTAGCGACCATTCATCCCGGCGAAACGGTTGATTGCCAAAGGTGGCTAGTAAATAATAAACGTACTAATAATTTACGTCGTCGTGTTTTTACATTCTTCAGAAAAAACGCGCATAGAGATTTTTTATAATCTTTGAGCGATTTGAGGAGTTGATGTTTGAAAAGAGCAGAAAATATTGATGAAGAATTAACTGAAGTTCGAATATATTGGAAAAGTCTTTGTCCCTATTATTAAACTTTTTATCGTGAAAAATAGAATGAGTGTGTATCATGATGATACAGAATCGCTTGTTCTGGTGTTTTTAGATTTATGGGGAAGGATTCAAAGAATCCACTATGGGAAGATGGTGCTGGTGAGTTTCGATCCCCATCATACAAGTCATCTGTAGTAATTGCAATTACTTCCGAAGCCATTTTTTTATTTTTCAAATTCGACCTCCCTCTAAGCTTGGAATAAGTCAAATCATTAGCATTTTACTCTGTTTAGCATCAAGCGCGTCTACTTTACTCAACTTGCATCAGATAAAATGACTTTCTCCTTCCCATATTATATTAAAAATATCTCTTAGTCAATTCTGTACAGATAGGAAAGTTCTGCTCCTATTTTCCCTGTGCAGAAACTTCCGGAGGTGGGAGGGATGGGGGTTGAAACGCAGATGTTCGTTTGCAGAAGCGTGATTCCCGTGGAAGAACGTGCCTGGCACGTGCCCTCTTCCCTCCCTAAGTTTCTAACGTATGCGTAATTATTTTTTGCTTGTGGATTTCTTAAGAAGTCCTTCCCTTGTCGCGTGAGGGCCAGGGGTTTGCCGGATATCCTATACGATCATCTTTCTTTCTTTCTTTTTTTAAATAACAGAGGTTAAACAGTCAGTTTAGGTTGGTTTTCAGGAAAACATCTGCCACGACTTACCTCCTTTGAGAAATTGCTTCTTCATATGCTTTCGACTTTATGCAATGATTTCGTATCACCTTATGTTTTCGATACACATATTGTTGACCAAATTTTACACACATCTGTTGAAATTACGCTTGGATGTTTAGAATATGATCTTGGGAAAAGCTACAGAAGAAGAACGGAATTATTTTGGCCAGCATATTATCAAAAATATATGCAATTTGTTTTGTTCTTACGTTTAACTTCTTTCGGCATATTGGAAAATTGATAATTTTGCTTACCATTTTCTTGTTTAGTATTTCTTTTACTTTTCTAATGCACTTTTTGTATGATCCGTTTCGTACTTTGTGGAATTGCATTTTAATGTTCCCTTCTTCTGAAATATCTAGATAATCTGATATTTTAAATATTCGTAATTAAACTAATGCAAAATATTATGAATTAATATAGAAAATATAGATATATTTATAAATGTAAATATCAAAATGCGAGGATCCAAAAACGGGGAAAATCAGAATGACTTCCACATTTGAATACTCATTCTGATAAAAAGAATTATGCTTCCGTTTTTCATCGCTTTTTCTCTAAAGTAAATGATAATATAATAGATTCCATTTTATAGATAATCAGAATTCTAGTAACCAAAATACTTAGTCTGCAATCCACTTTCTACGAGATTTTACTAAGCAAATTTTAATGTTGCCTATTCCATATTGATTGAAATCCTTCAAGCTGTGCGGATGGATCTTTAGGCCAGTGCTTATCTGCTTGATTATTGCTATCAGTTGGAGACATATATTTAAGATGTATTTCTTGCAGCCTTTCGGAATTTTCGTTGTGCGGTGGCAATTCAGATAGCAAGTGTTTGAAGGTTAACCTGGTAGAGACAAAAGTTAGTGTGCAGTCGCGACACATGCCAAAATACCTCCGTCTGCATTCCAACCTCTTGTGGAGTTACGGTATTTTGCCGCGAAAATTTTGATTTTGCTCATTGTGTCTTCTCGGTTTGCCAAACTGTCCAGAAGCAGATGATTTCTATTTCGGTACTTGCTTGGCTAAGTAAAGCAAGTAGCATTAATGAAGTCCTTTGACCGAGCGTGCCAATTTAGCTGCTGTCTGTCTGGTAGGCCGGCCCTCCGCCTTGTTTTGAAGGGAACCCTGCAATTGGTTTGAAATCCGAAGCAAAATACGGATTCTTGCCAGGAAATCCAGCCACTCGCTGGCGGGCCAGTTCCTACTTATAGCATAGGTGACTCATTTGCGCACCAATGGGACCGAAGCTCGCTGCGCTTGCTTTAAATTTAAACGCGCCGGGCTCTTTTGTTGTTTTTCTGTATTTGTTTATTTAAACTTGGTGTGGATGCCTAATGGCTGTACTCTTTCTTATGTCCGTGCACTTTCCGTCTCGCTAACATGCAAATTGTGCCGTGTGTCGCCGTCCTTCTCGACTGCTATCAGCAGGTAAGTCGGTGTTCTAACTTCGGAATATGCAAATATGCGTCGTCATCCGTCTCTGCCGAGTGGCGTTTCCTACAACCAGTTATAGTACTTCTTCAAAATTTTCCCGTTCTCAAATTATTTCGATTCAGCGGCAAAAAATTCAAAAAATAAAAGAATAGATCGATTTTTTTTGGAACGTTATAAAGAAACGCGATTTCATTAAAAACTTCTAGTCAAATAATGAATAAATTTCGCTGTGGTGAAGTGGCCCACACCAATTGCAATACATACGTTTTAAGAACTCCAGATATATTGTATCTGAGTATTTTATTTGCTTAGCTGAAGACGCATTCTACATATTCGTGTACTGTAACCAGTTTCTTTGACTGGGCGAAAAGTAGCTTCGAAAAATTACGGCGATCAAAAGCATGATTCTTAATAGTCCGAAATTTAGTTGTTTGAACATTTTTTGTAAATTTAAAGGAACTTCCGTGATTTGATGAAAAGAATGATTATTTAAAAGATTCAGTAAGTGAAAATTATTAAATTCCTTGGTTGACGTATGGTTACTTATCGCGGTATTTGTGACTATTATAAAGTGAAATTTGTCTTGGATCCTCCCTACTCTGTCATCAGTTTTGTGTTGTTCTAGCTCTTATTTTTAAAAGAATTCTAAGAATGTCTTGATTTAATTTTTTTAACTCTAAAACTTGCAGATTTGCAAGTGCCTATTTCCCATAATAAGCCCCGATTATTTTAATTATTCCATGGTCCATCAGTTGATTTTGTTTGTAATGAGAAGGGATATCAATAAATTAATTTATTTTTATTAGTGTCTGTTTAAAACTTGGCTCTTGTATGGTACTTGAAAAAAGACCCTGGTTGTCGTCTTGCCTTGGTCTAAATTAAGTTCATTTCATTTACATAATTCATTCATGGTTTATTTCATAACATTTTTAATTATTGCAGATTTTTCGCTAGTGCGTTGCGTATTCTGAGCTTCTTGAATTAAAATATGCTTTTTTAATCCCCTACCCCTTCTCCCATTGTATAATTGTTTCCGAAAGACATGGTTTTCTGAATCTTGTGTAGAGTAGTAAAGATTAGTTACAGTAGTTAGTTATAGTTAATAGATTAGTAGTTAATAATAATAGCATTTTGTACAAAGTTTGAACAATATGTCATTTTTGCATGGTTTGACATTTTAAAAATATTTCTTAAATTGATATGAATGACTAATTTCTTGAATCTATCTTTTTTTAAATTTTCAGTTGCAGATATCCCCCCCCCCCTATTTGGGTGCTATGAAAATGACTATCTCTATTAATCATAAAGATAAACGTATGTGTGCTGATACTCTGTAGGCTAGATAGTTTGATCTTCCAAAATTAGCACATGTATATTTAAGAGGTTAAGAATATGCATCTCGGAGCAATTTTTTTCAGTATTTTAATTCATTAAAACTTTAGCTAAATTGTGTGTGTAATATAATCTTTTTATTTATACCTACTATTTTGTTGTATAAATTTATTTTATATTTTTAATTGCTTTAAAAAGTATTTTAAGCAAAGTTTCCACTGATATATTTTATTAATTCATCCTCATGAAACATAACTTGCACGAAAACGTTAAGTGTTTATGGTGTAGGTTTTTAGCTCTTACTTGTCTATCTTATTTACTCTCACTACAAAGTAAACTTTTCGGAGTGCAGTTTTTTACACGTTTGTATGAAATAAAGTAATCGTGAAAAAAAATATTTTCCAAAAAAGCAAATGGTAGAAAAATATTTCTTTTTAAAATATGTTTTTTAATTCAATAATTCTGTCTTATTTAAGGCAAACATGGCTTAATATATGCAGGATATTTACTTTAAACACATCCTAACACGTAATTTCTGTGAAGTGGTAAGGTTCGATTTTAGTTCTTGATTCTGAATTGTTCATTGTTCTTTTTTATTTGTGAAATTTAGAACTTCTGATTGAAATTGTAATCAGTTTGAGCATTAAAAAAATATCATTCAAAAATTGGGGAAATTTGTTACATTTTAATACTATTTAAGGAAGGGAACATGGATGGTTATTTCAGTTTTGGCAATTCCATATTTTCTGAATTTGTAAAAGCTAATTTTTTTCCTTTTTTTAAATATATATATATATATATATATATATATATACATATATATTCTTCAGATTTTAGTGTCAGAACAGAGCTTATGGTCCATCTTCCCCACATAGCTGCATTTTGCAAAGAAGTGAAACTATACTACATAATTGATAAATATCTTGTGCCAATGTTAATTTCTTATTTGGGAGATGACAGCAATATGGTGAGTATTTTTCAATATATGAATTCAGGTTTAATCCAAATTTTATCTTAACTTGTTTATAGCATTTATTCTTTTTCCCTCATTATACTTTCCAAATCATTCCTGAACGTTCAAACTTAAAAGCAGACTTTTAAGTTTCTTGAACATTAGATGTTTGATGTAAATACATGTTTAATAAATTATAATGTTTATTTAGTTTAATGCTTCATTATTGTTGTTTTATTTGCAACCCTCTCTTTGTTGTAATAAAGGCTGTACTTTTTGTTTGATATTTCTTTCATTAAACTTTTTTTTAATGCTTGTCTGACCTTTTCCATTAAGAATGACTAATTTTTTGTTTGATCAATCTAGTATTTTTTTAACTAATTAGAAAATAATTTTCTTATTGTAATGGATGCTGGCGACTTACTAGTTATCTATTATTTCTATTTCTGTTACGAATTTTGTATACCAGTACTTTTATTCCTTTTTACTCTATTTTAGGTTCGAAAATCTGCACATACTGCCCTACTATCCTGTATGGAGCAGGGGCTTTTAGATAAAGGTTTGTATTGTGTTTGTCATTTTCATCCTGAAAGTAGTGTCAGTTTCTTCTCAAGAATGTATTGGATATGTCATCTCCTGCTCCAGCTTAAGTTCAGACCAGTATAAACAGGCACATAACATTGGAAAAATGGCTTAAATTTGAAAACTATTTTTAAGCACCTTAAAGTGCTTAATTTTTATTTAAAAAAAAAAAAACAGTCCTTAAATGTACAAATTCCCGAGAAAGAAAATACCCCAACCCCATGCAGACTATGAATACAATAAATCTAAAACAGTCAAATCTTTGTTTACTGAATATATCAAGAAAGAAAACCGATGAAAGGTATGGTGACTGTGATATGACCCAGAGTTTTAACACATGTTTAAGCTATAATGCATAGTGAACTTTTTTTTACGTGCCTTGTTTCTTCAGCAATGGGCACCACCATATATAGAAATATTGGAATAATTATTCTGAAATAGCAAAATACAAAATCTGGTGAACATTTGTACTTCTTTTTGTTTTAGTGTTCAAAATAGATTCTTGAGTGTTCTAGAGGAATTATTTTAGTTATGTCTGGTAACTTTATGTTTAACACTTTATGAATTCTTAAAGAGAGTATGCAGATTAGCTCCAATCAATGAAAAATAAGAATAAAGTTTATTTTGCAAAAGAAATAGATACATCAGACATATGAGAAGCTTTTCCGTAGGCACACCTGAAAGATATGGATGATCAGGATGCATAAAAGTGTTCTTAAAAAGTGTTTTTGTCCTTATTTAAAGGCTAATATTTTTTTAAAATCCAGATGCTTATGTTTCTCTACTGATGGGGGGGGGTCATTTCATCATGTTAGATCTGCCTGACCATATAGCTTGTATTTTCTTTGCGGGAACATCTCTCTCAATGTTCAAAAGTAAATCCGGAGGGTAGTGGGAAAGCTTTTGTCATTATTTAGGGAAATATTGATAAAATAGGGAAAAGATTTCTTTTTTATCAATTACTTGATCTCTACTCCTTTAGCTTCTTTAGATTGTGAGGGGAATATATTTGATTATTTGTTTGTAGAGCATTTGTTAGTCATATTTCAACATGATTTATTGATAGCCGCTATTAAGGAATTATTTAAATATTTTTATTCCAATTAATTACAGTGCAAAGTTTTATTTAAAAATTTTTTTTTTTTAATTTTGCTAGACCTGATATTTAAAATTTAAGAGATATACAAAATGTTTCGAAAAATCTTTATTATTCAGATTATATCGTTTTTTTAGAATCCCCATCCCCCTTTTTGTAACCCTTACATAATTTTTTGGGGTTTCCCAGTAAAATCTTTCTCAATATGTAATGGTTTACCCGATTGACAGAGCGATACACAGCCTAAATCACTGAAATTAGGAATGTAAAATTTAGTAGGAAATTACTTTTTGGATGTTAGAGGAGGATGGATTTTGAAACATTTTAATTATAGTTCTTTATATAATGATTGATTATAGTTCTTTTATATAATTAACATGCATTATCCACTCACTGTTTTTTGAAAATCATTTTGCAAACCCAGCTTATTTATGTCCAGTTTACCAATTAGTTTAATCTTCAGATATCTTGATTCTATTCAGTTAGATCTTACTTCAAGTTTTCAAAATTTATTTCTGTTAATTATTGTCTAAAAATAATATAGCATATCTAAATAAGTAATGAGGCTGTATTCATTCTCTAAACAAAGTTATTACTATTTTATAGAAGTCTCATACCAAACTAGTTTTTTGTTAAGGATTAAAATAAAAAACAGTTCTAAATTTTTCTATAAAAATGATAACTTTTTATGAAGCCTGCTCATAGAAAATACTTGTTTATACATCCATCCATGCATGTGTGCAAGTGCTCATTTTGATTTATTTTGCTAAGGTGCCTAATGTGTACATCCATTTCTCACCTTGCAGCCTGATAAATGTTTGACATAAATTATTGAAATATGAAATATAGGATTATGGTTGTTTTAAATTGTTGTATTTATTTCAAATATTTACTATGTTTCCAATTTTTATTCATAGATATCATAAATACTGCATGGTGGTGTTTTTTGTGAAACTTTTTGCATTTACCTTAACTTTTTAGCCTAAATAGATGCATTTCTTATTGGTGCATCTCAGAGCTAAATGGTATTCGGAAATGTGCTGTTAATGTGAATTGTTCTTGTGAATTGCAAACTGAAAATATTTATTAGAAGGACATGGCAGATGTTTAACTTTTGTGAACATTGCAATTTTAAAATTAATTAATTTAATTATTTTTAGATAGTATAAATAGTTGAATATGTTATTTGTATTCTTGCAGAAATAGTAGTTGAAAAAGTGTGTCCTTTGGTTTTGCACTTCACAGACAGCATACACCAGGAAGACCTGAGAACAGAATCTATTGTGGTAAGTAAACTCTCATGTTTTAAATTCTAGTTGGGAATGCCATTTTTTGCAGTGACCAGTAGCTTTTGTTCCTGCATGTTTATTTCATTATGGTTTTGCTTATTACATATTTTATGGCGGCAATTTATATGTAATTTCTGAAATGTTTCATTTGCTTTCTTGGACATATTCATTTTGATTTTATAAGTAATGGAATCTATCTTATGTAATTAAACCACTAATGAATGTCACTTTGCTTAAAATTCTAAGTAGATTGAAGCAGGGCTGCCACACTATCATAAAAACCTGGAAAATACAGGGAATTTAAAAATAGTTTTAAAAAACTGGGAATTTTTTTTAAATTATTTTTTATTTATTTATATCAAAATGCGATCTCTAATGATTGCAAGAATAAAGAATCACAGTCATAATTTCTAAAAATGAAACAATATCATTCACGATTGTGTAAAGCAAAAACTCAACTTTTTCCGTACTCTCTCTCTCTTTCTCCTTTATTTCTGTATCGATCAATCCAGTTTCGATTTGCAAGATACATTTCTCTGGCGGGAATATTTAGTCTGTGGTAATAGCTGGTAGTATTTAGTCTACCATACTTGAATTTATTGAACTGTTAATTATTTGAGAAACTGTGATCATATTCAAAGTAAATTAGGGGATTTTTTTAAAACTATGAGCTGCTCAAAATCCTTATTTAATACAAACTGAACTGATAAAAAAAATAATTTGTTGGATGAATTCAAAAAGTTTCACAAAATTGCATATTGCTTGCTTTGCTGGGAAAAAAAAAATGGGAAAACAGACACTTATGAGTCATGTCAAAGAGGAAAATTTACAAGACCGTCTGCCACTTCCAAAGAGTCATCATTGATGTTGGACTTGGTATCTAAAAGGAACACATTAAAATATGACATGTCAAATCCGAAAATGTCAAATGTACGAACATAAACCGATTTTGAACTGTTTAGTGTACAAACAATTATTTAAAGCTGAATTTTTCAGAGGCATTAAAACTAGTTGAATTATATTTGTCTTTTATGCATTCATTGATATATTGGAGATATTCTTACATTTTTTCACTGAAAGTGAAATATCTAAAAAAATGTATGTTAGATCATGTAAAAATTACTTACTTTATTTGTTAAGAATTACTCCATGAAATTGATGGCTGAAAAATCTGCAGAAATTCATGTCTGAATATATAAATCTGCAAAAATGGATAAATAAGAAAAAGTAATCTTGCTTTATAATGATTTTTTATTTGTTTGTTAAGTAATTATTAAATGATTTGTATCATCTTAACAAAGATGTTTTGTATTTTATTTTCATTTTGTGCGATTTGCAATGAAAAAGCACGAGATAACACTCACCCCAATATATAAATTGTGCCTAGATGAGTTGTCGTTTTTATATGCAAATGAAAACCTTCTTTTAATATTCTATTATTTCGAATAATATTAAATTGTTGCTTCCTTTCCTTGCCTTTTCGGCTGTTTAAAATCGTATATTATGACTAGCACATGAGTTATTTGCACATTTTCTCTTGCATTAAATATATATATATAGGGAAAAAAATCGGGAAACCTTTTTTTCAGATTTCAGTGGCAACCCTTTGAAGTTTATATTTTAGGTGTGGGCTAATTGGTAATATATATACTGTAATGTAATTCAAGTGCCAAGGGAAATGTTATGAATTAATAGTTTATTCTGAGTTGCATGAATTAATTCTTAGATTTACATCAATTTCTTATTTCATGGTTAAGTTAAATGGTCTCTTTTAGCATTTTGTCCACTGTTGCTTTTGATGTTTTGGAATATCGAAATGGATGACAGAAATGGATCATTTTATGCATTTTGTTGTTTTTCTGTGAAAGACATGGGTAGTGAGATGTTTGATCCTTCATCTCACTACCTTGTCTTTGACGGAAAGATCACCAACCTCATCAATTTCTGAAGATTGTGTTCTTGACGATTTCATGGAAATCTCTTGTGGTTGGTTAACACGTCAAAGTGGCTGTGAAGTGTGTTGTAGCAATTTCATATCACAGCTATCTTTGACGCGTTAAACTACCTTGAAATCATCAGAATCTAATATGGAAGAACTGGAGCAAGATCTCTATGCAAGACGCGCATTCTTCTGATCGTCAAGTTGGCTGTGGTTTGTTTATTACTAATCATATCACAGCCATCTTGATGTTCTGATGGGTGTGAACATCAACAATTGCCAAGATGAGCTGCATTTTTCTTTTATGTAAGAATTTTTTTATGTTCCTATTTGTAAATCAATAATTGCTTTGCTCTGGTAGATTTATGTATTAAATAAAGTTATACATGCATGTTAAAATGTGTAAAATAAGGAATAGTTGATCTGGAAGGTCAAAACTGTGTGGTGAAGTTATACCCGTATATTTTTAAATAAAGAGTTTTATGTTCTGTTCAAATCAGTTTTGAAATCTTGATAATTTGGTGGTATAAAAAGGGAGGTATAAAAATGTTAGTGGTCTCTTTGGAATTTGGTTGGCAGTTATAAAACGCATGTTTCATTTGTAGGATTTATAGTACTTAAATTTGTTGTGCGATGCTTTTCAGCTTCCCAAGTGTTGGCTTTTCTTCTCTCACAAAGTGGGTGTGTTTATGTTTCAATATATGCCATATCACAGCCAGCTTTGATGAGCGGAGAAGGGTGACCCTGCCGTCAAGAAGTAATGCTTGGGTCTGCCGTCAAAACTGAAGTTGTGGTATGCTGTGCAACAGAGTCATATCACAGCCAGCTTTGATGAGCAGGAACATGCTTTTCTCGACTTCATCTCTGCCCATCACAGTCAATATTATATTTTATGTTAAATCTTAGGTTGTGTTGAAGTATCTGATTGTATTTCTTTTACTTTTCAGTTAATGAGCAAGTTGGTATCTCAGATGGGAAAGAAGGAAACAGAAGAGTTATTCCTTGAGCCACTTTTTAATTTAATTCAAGAGCAGTCGAATTGTATACGAAAAGTAAGCATTTAAAAAAAAAATTATTATTATTGCTCTTTTTTTTTTTTTTTTAACTGCTTAACGTTTATAATTCAAATTTTCTTAAAATAATTACGAGAGAAGGAAATATGACTGAGTTGTCTTGTGACATTTATCAAAAAATTTGAATTTAATGGTGCAGAATTAACAGCATTTTGAATGTCAATAAATAATAATATATATTTCTTATTGCTAAACCTCAGTTAATTTTAATTCAATTTACCTCATCTGTATAGTTGTCGTCATAAAAATTGAAGTATAACAAAAATAATTGATAAGATATAATGTGCAGTTTAATACCAAGAAAATGTACAGCAGGTAGTAGCATAGTTGGTATCCATACCACCAATCATTATATTTATTAAATTATGTTAAGTATATTTGTTTCTAAATTACATTTTATGTATTTTTAGCAAAAAAAAAAAAAAAAAAGAAGAGGGGGAGGGGGTATTTTGCAAAAACGTTTTTGTTGGAGTTTCACTTAAGTGCCTTTGAAATATCTGAATTTAGTAGGCCTACTGAGAATAGAAAAGGTTTGTTGAGCACTCTTTAGAGGAAAATTTTTTAAAAATCATTTGGATTATCTTGATATTAGTGTGCTTCCTGCCTCATTCAATTAGAATTTCTTTTTAACAAAAGTTTATATACATTGTTTTTACTGCTAATGGTTTCTACACCATTAAAAGTTTTGACATGTACTTTTGTTTGAGAAAATAATCATGTAAAGAATTATATTTTATGTTGTTTGAAAAAGTTCAGCATTCTTTTGACCAATTTATATATATATATATATACACCTATCTATATGCTTAGAGGTCAGTTTTTTAGCCATGATTTGAAGGAAACCTGGAAATGTATAAGATATTGCAATACCAGTGCGGATATTTTATGTGAATAGGATTAATTGAAAAATAAATACTCAGTTTAATAAAGATAAGGAACTGTTGAACTTGTGCAGTTAAATTGGCTAGTAAAGGAATTGTGTTATACTTGCATGGTTTGAGTATTTTATTGTTTTCAAATCATGATATTTATATTGTAGAATGCTTTGTTTTTATGGCTGTACTATTAAAATGGAATGTGTAAATTCCTGGTGGCCAGCTGACTTGGGAAACCAATTAATTTCAGATCAGTAATAGTCGGGGGAAATTATTTTGAAACTGGAAATCTTTTTAAAATTGGTAATTCTCATTGTACATGGCAGTTCTCTGATATTTTTTCATAATCGAGGCCTTCTGTGTTTTTGTGTAAATTCTAGGGTAAGTAAGATTTATATTTAAGTATCTGAGGGATGTGTAACATCATCAGACTTTTTTGGGAAGTTCTTAAATTCTAAAGAGCTCTCGTGCATCTAGATTATAATGGATTCTGATTCAAAATGTTCTGTGTCTATTAACCAGATTAATATTTGCCTTTCTTTTATACTCTATACAATTGTCTAAAACAATTTCCATTATTTATGGCATTATGGTAATAATTTGATGTAATGTGTTAATTCATCATTTTTAGATGTATTTGAGGCTAGGTTTAGCATTAATCAAAACAGCTTAGGTGATTGGTTGGTTAAACTAACATTTAGAGCTATGGTGGAAAAAGATTAACCATTATGTTTAATTTCTTGCTTCAGCCGGTTTGCCAATCTTAATGCACGTTAACATTTTAATAATTAAATATTTTATGGAACTCCCATTTTAATTGCTTCTTCATTAAAATATTTTAAAATTTCAAATTTTAATAGTCATATAATTTACTTATAATATTATAAAGGCCTTCAGCCATAACATTGTATGTATCTTTCTAATTTTCTGTTAGCTCCCATAGAATTTATGTTTTAAATTAAAGTGGAAATGATTAAACTGCAATAAATATAATATATTTTTTTTTTACTGAAACAAAGCATTTTTTTTTAATATGAGTACTGAAAACAGTCGCTGAGTATTTAAACCTTATGGGCACTAAAGAATATTTTTCTTAATTTATATAATATCTCAAGATGTTTTCAACAAAATTTTCTCAGATTCATCATGAGCAGATCGATTAATTAACAATGTTTAGTTTTAAATGCATCCAAGACTTAAAAAATAAACAGAATCGATTGAAATAATCTGTCGAAAATATGTTAAACCTTCAAAATCAAGTTCGTATCCGTTGAAAATAGTTGTCAACAATCAGAACACAATGCACATGCGTGAATTTTCTACTCCAGTTGGGGTAACACTATGCAGATTAGAAATTTTTAATTTCCTTTATTCCGTTTTATTTTAATTTAAAAGTACTTCAGAATGAATCTGAAAGATCGATTAATAAACAATGTTTAATTTTAAATGCATGAAGCATTAAGAAAATAAACAGAACCCTTTGAAATAATCTGCCGAAAATTTCTTAAGTTTATCCTATCTAGCTTGGGGGAGGGGACTGAGGCTTTTCTCATTTTGCGGTGGGGAAATGAAAAGACTTTTTGGGCAGGAAAGTTAATTTTAAAAAAAAGGGTGGGGGGAACCCAGTTGCACATTCCTGACCTCCAGGGCATGCATGTGCCAAATTTGGTAGCTGTAGGTCGAACGATCTGGCCTGTAGAGCGCCAACACACACTTACATTGAGCTTTATATAAGTATAGATAAATATATATTTCCTGATAGTCCCCCCCCTCCGAGCCTGAGGTTGTAATAATTAGGAAATAGATATATTTCTACCTCTCCAAGTTGTTTAGTTGAATTGGGAAATACAAAACATCATTTCTAATATTTTCTTTAACTTTTTTACTTATTTTCAGGTATTATAAATATGTAAACTATATTCTTCATATAGACGCTGTGAAATGGATGTTAGTTTTGATATTTTATTTATTTGTTTTTGTATTTTGTGTTTGTTTAAAATTCCCCATGCATTCAACAAAATGTTCTATAATTTAAAATTAATATTAAATACAAATTTATTTGTTTTCCATATAGGTACACTTTTTCGCAAATAATTTTTAAAAAGGGATATTTAAACGTTTAAGAAGAAGGGATATTTAAACGTTTAAGAAAAAGGGATTATTTTTCTTATACATGTTTGTATAGGAAACTGCATGCCGCAAATATGTGCAAAATTCATTCATGTTTTTTTCTTTAATTTTGCACCTCTAAAGCATTTGTTTCTTTTATGTAATAACTACAAAATTTATGAGATCTAATTCTCCACGTATTTCTGTTTTTTATGGGTTATGCTTTCAGCCAGTATGAAGCTAATTATTTACTACAGTTGGTGGGATAAAAGTTAATGCAATTTTCATTTGATAATTTTTCTTAATTTGAATTTTTTTTTTTTTTTTTTTTTTCTGTTTGTAGAATTATTGTTTAGTTCTGATACATGTGTTGCTAAACAGTATCCAGAAAGAAATGAATCCTTTTATTCTTAGATGCTCAGACAGTGTGCATGTCTTTTTGAACTGCATTATTCTTGAGTAAATCTGACAAGCAGTTTTGAAATAGGATTGGTTGACTCAAAGTCGGTTTAGATGGGCAAGCATCTCCCATTGTTGGTTAATATTTATGCAAAAAGGGGTGAGGAAATGTTTTACATAATTGAAGCTTATCTGTAATTCAATAATTGAAAAAAAAATTGTGTTGTTTTAATTGTTGAATTTTATTTTACATTGATTTTAGTTAAATGAGCAGAACAATTTTTTGCATACATTGAGCAATAAATAAAGATAAGAAAATAAAGCTACATTATTTTTAAGATATTAGATACATCTGAAAAGAGTTTGGGAAAATTCTTTAAAAAACTGGAGATATCCAGGGTAGGTCAGGGAAATTCAAATTGCAGAATTGATGGCCATCATGAAATTTCTACTAAGTTCTGGGAACAAAAATATTTTGTAAGTGTGCAAGAGAAATCCTCCCCTCCTTCAGAACTTGGTGGTGTTATTTTAAAGAAACGTTTTAATTTGTTTGGGAGTGCTTCCAGATGTAAAGAAGGAAATCACCAAAATTCTGTTAAATGATAAAATACTGTAGTTGCTTGTACTAATGATAGGAGTGCTAAGGAATTTTTGTTGGTTAGATTTTGATGATAAAAATTAAATTTTCTTTTGGCGAAATTGTATAGTTGTGTTTTAAAAAAAATATTTTCAGTGTTTCAACTTGTTTTTATTTTTTATTAATTGCAATTTTCAATAGGCGTGTGCTTCAACATTTGGCGATGTCTGCACTGCTGTCGGGAAGGAGACAACAGAGGGAATTCTTGTAAGAAATTAATTTGTTTTATACATCATTATGGCATAATTGATTCTATCTGTAAATAAAACTAGTTTTCATGCAACTTGGAAACTTGTGTTTAATGTTTTGTTATGTGTTCTTTTTAGCTGCCTAAATTTTTCCAACTTTGTAAGGATAGTGCTTGGTGTGTCCGAAAAGCATGCACAGAGAATTTCATGGCAGTATCTTGTTGCGTGTCCAAAGAAATACGAAATAATGAGCTTGCTCCTCTTTACATGAATCTTCTGACTGATACGAGTCGATGGGTAAGTTGTTTATTTTGTAAGAATTTAATCATTCGTGGTATACCTTTCTGACAATATTGCACTAATTTTCATATCTTCGTTATCTAGAAATGTTTAAATTGTTTTCGATAAACCTTCACTGGTCATATATAAATTTCTATTGTAATGCAGTTTGAGAAAATACTGCATAACACCAATGCAGAAATATAGAAAGTGCTGAAGTTGTCATTGAGTTGTTTTGTGGCAATTTAGAAAATTTTATTATTTATGTAACTGAAATGTTACAAGCAATAATATGAGAAAAGTAGAAAATCATGGTTGTGAATGTCTCTAAATGAATAATCTTGTTCTTTACATTATTTAATATTTTATGTTGTAAAAGATATTTTATAAGCATCAAAGTCTAAGATTTTTAAATTCCTTGTTTAAAAGAATTTTGAAGTATATTTTTTGTTTGTTTATAAATACCATATTGAAAATGAAAAAAAAAAAAAAAATTTATTAGTTGCAATTTTTTTTATATTTGATTAAATCTTCTCATTTTTTAGGTTCGTTTAACAGCATATCAAGCTCTTGGGGCTTTTATTTCTACTTTTGCTGATCCTGATAGAACTGGTTTATATTATAGTAAAGATGGTATTTTAACTGTGGTAGATGCTGCAAGTTCAATATTGCAATCTTCAACGCAAGAATTCAGCACAAATTCAGTCAATGAAACTTTAAGGAATGGTCAGATAAAAGAGTCAAATAACTTATGTAGTGATGATAGTAGTATTAGTTTAAACAGGACTAATTCTTCCAAATGTTGTGATAGCATAGTTCCTGCGTGCAGTATTGGCACAAATTCTGCCTCTGTTGTTCCAGATATAGCGTGCCATGTAGGTAACAATTGCTCTGTGATAGAAACAGCTGTGACAGATAGTGACGAAATGCAAGCTTCAGGTGATTCTAGTAGCAGCAACTTGCACTGTGATTCCAAACAATTGACTGAAAATGTATATTTAGGTGATAGTTGGACTTCTGAGTCAAGGAACAATGTGCAGAATGGTGAAAACAGTCATGAAGTTAATAATACAACAAAGTATGATGATTGCTTGAGTCAAAAATTAACAGATGAAGAAGACGAGTTTAAAAATTTATGGTCAAAGGCTGTGCTTACCTGTGATGAAGTTATAAATGGTGCTTTCAACCACACCGACATAAATGGTGATGTAAAATTGAGAATGGACTTTGATCAGGAAGTTGTGCAACATATGAAGCCAGATGAAAAATCTGCCTTGTTGAGTTCAATTGTTGATTCATCTGCAGCACTCTCGGGTTCTGTGAACTGTGAAGCAATACCCCTGATTGCATGTAGCAATTCCGTTAGAGAAAATGGTACCCTCAAGAATTATGGGGAATTCTCAACCCAACATTCCATTTGTGATCATCGTATGGATTGCAATGATATTTCTAGTAATTCAATTTCAACTGCTCAGGAATCAAATAATATATCAAAGGATGTTACTCTACATGCTGATTCAAAAGAATCTGTTGAGCTCAAAGTAAATAATGATAATGAAAGTGCCTTCAATTATTTTCAATATTGGCGAGAACCTCTTCCAGAAATTGATGCTGAGATTGCTACCAATTGTTTGAATGACAACTCTGAGGAACGAGTTACATGCAGCAGAAATTCATTCTTTGACCTCTCTTATAATCAACAAAAGAGGGGGAATTGGTGGTCTTATCTGGATGATATAGGGTAACTATTTATATATATATATGTTTCATTAGTTGTTTGCAACTAAGGCTGTATGTATGTGTGCTTGCATGCGTGTTATGATGATGCAATTGTTTCCTCTTTGATAGCCAATTGTGAGGGCAAATTTTTGGGGTTGAATATGTTAGTCAAACATCAATTAAAGGTGAAAAAATTTTGAAATATATTTATATGAAAATATTTTAAAGGTAATTTTTAAGGTTTCATGGGAAAATACTAGAGAAATTAAATGTTAGTGAACGAAGTCTCAAAAAAGAATTTAAAACAACATATTGTAAATTTTACAATTGAATTTGATGATCAATATATGTTGTATTGACAGGGATTCCCATTTGGATTTATCATCTGAAAGTTCCCTTGCAAGAGAGATGCGAATAACTGATGATGAACCTTCTGGTGAGTATTTAGGAAATGTTTCCTAAAGAATATTTAAACTTCTATATTAAGCCAGAACATCAGTATAGTAGTCATACATGCATACAGAGATCTATTTACAATTAGATTTGTGAAGATACTCACTATATTTTTTGCTTTACTATGGGTTATGAGAAGATACACTTTGAATGACTTTTATGGTGTACATATATATCCCTTCTATTTCAGGAACATTGCTTTCAATTTTTAAAATTTACTTTTAATAATGAAAACACAGTACTACAATTTTGAGCAACAGTGGCAAACAGCAAGAAGAATTTTAAAAAATTTGTCTAGATATTATGAAATTGAAGAAAAGTCAAAAAATTATAGATAAAAAAAAAGTGAAGCTTGTTAATGCATTTTAAAAATTATGGTTTTGAAGTAATATGGCAGTGAATTTGAGGTTATTAAAATGCTTACTTTTAAAATTTAAAGTGATGTAAAAATAATTTTGTATATATTCCAAAGTTAAAAACAAAGCAGACAAATTTAATCTTCTCTCCCTCATTTCATCCTCTTTAGAAGAAATTATATACAATACCAAATACTTAAAACATTTGCATTACCCCCCCCCCCCCTAAATAAGTGGATGTAGAATTGGATAATGTTAAAAAAAACATGCAGACATTTGATAGCATATATAAGAATGAGTTTATATGCATTTTAAATAGTTTCATGTCTATGGCAATGGAACTTGATTTAAAACCATCATGTGGTGTGGTTTTAATGTTTTTAAAAATATTTTTAGAATTTAATTATCTGTGCTATCAATATATTTGAGGGAAAACCTCCATAAGATTTTCAATAATGAATTATAATTTACACTCTACAACGATAGAAAATAAATAATAAAAATTAAAATAAAAGGGGGAAACTGGACGAAAATTCTTTATAAAGCTTATTTATAGTTTTGGTATAATGTATTTTTATATTGAATTGAATAATAGTCTAATATAGACAGAAATTTTAAATTTTATTTGTCATTTTTAATTAGAATAAATACTTTTATTTATCTATCCTTATTTTTTGTTTTCCAGTGAATAAAGGCGAGCCTCCGCCTGGTGCAAGACTTTCTCCCACTGATCAGGTTAGATTCCTGAAATACTAACGTGTTTTATTAGTAATAACTCTTTAAAGAAACTTTTTATACTAATTTATGATTGTTGTTTTTCATTTGTTTTGCCATTTTTGGAAATGAAAATGGAATACTTTTGTTTTCATACCAGAAATCTCAATCTGCTGATTATGGTATTCCTTTTTGTATAGAGGCTTTCAAAAAATGCTTTGTGTTGTTAATACTGTTTTTGATTTCAATTGAGTTTATCATATTCAAATGTAGAAATTTAGTAGAAAAATGTAGTAGAAAGCTTGCTAAATATGAAAAACAAACTTCTTTTTGATGTAGTTTCTCTTCTAAGAAATTTACATTCCATTTTGTGAGTATGGTAGTCTTAAATATATGAACTTAAGCTCAAATTAAATACTTTTGCAGGACATAGTGCCACCTGAATTACTTGTACAATACCTTTGTATGACAGATGGGTCTAATTCAGCAACAGATACTGAAATTGCTCGCCATTGTGCCTACAGTCTACCAGCAGTTGCTCTTACATTGGGACGTCAGTATTGGCCTTGCTTGAAAGATACCTTTGATGTCCTCATGAATGAACTACCGGTGTGTATTATTTTTTGATGAAAAGCACAATTGTTAACTCAATCTTAGTCAGAATAATATTTCTTGTAAGTAATGCTGTTACAATAAACCTATCATTGTAGCTAAGGCTTTTAGGATTTTATTTATAACTAGCCGCCTTTGGCGACCAGCCGATTCGCCAGTATTATCGCTCGCTACAATTTTCAATTAAATATTTTAAGTAACTGGTCTCTTAATAGATTCTCAAACAAAACATTTTTAATCTTCAAATTTTGATAGTCATACCAAACTTATATTGTTGTTTAGATCGTTTCGTTCAATTTACTATATATATTTTGCTAATTTGTTGTCATTTCCGGAAAAACTTCAACTTTAATTTAAAATGTAAATGATGAAATTGCAATTAATAATATTTTTTAATAAAACCAAACGTTTTATTTTATCTATCATCTTTATTGTTATTTATTAATTATTATTATTATTGAATGTGAGTATTGCAAACAGAATCACTCGGTATTTAAGTCTTATGTTAACTACAAAATATTTTTCATAATTTATGTAATATCTCAAACAATAATTCAACAAAAATTTCTCAGATTCAGCATAAAATTCAGTTTTTAGTTTTACTTTCAAAATGATTGAAATGAAATCAATAATAATATTTTGTTCCGGCCTATAAATATATTTCAAAAATTATGAAGTCTAAATTTAATGCAGTAAGGTATCATATTCTGAGAAATATTCTGGACACACCAAATTTTAAATAAATGAATGAATGTTTCTATTTTCCACGATCAACTAAGACTTATTTATGAAGTTTTAAATGTTAAAAATTTAGAAAAACTCAACATTTTCATAATCTTAGGCCAATTAATCTTGAGAAACCTGCACGCTGTTGGCGTATTTTCTTTGAAGCGATCGATGGAAAATCTAAAATTATCCTTTTTTTTTATTGAATAGTGATATTCAAATTTTCCCAAATCAGTCAGTTTAAGTGATTGGAAATTAACTCTTAAAAGTTAGTGATTTAGTTGATTGGAAATTAACTCTATGACCACCATAAAATCTGTGCTTTCTCTTGTGGTGTATGCATTCTCCTTAATATCCGCTCGAATAAAACATCACATGGAAAAGTACTACATAGAACAAGCACATCAAAAGTAAACATAACATTTCAATAGTTGCCAAAAACAAAGGAGAGAAAAATGCAATTAATAAGCAGACGATATTTAGAAAAGTACAGATATTTAGACTGGAAAATGATATTATCTGAAATTAATCACGCGCGCAGACGATATTTACAAAAGTAAAAATATTCAAACCTGAAAAGGAAAATATATGAGTTATTCCATCAATAAATGCCATAAGTTTGTTTATATCTTCATATATCGTAAAATAATTTTTCTTGAATTTATTTTTTAGAAAAAATAATATTTCATATTTGTTTCATTTTCTACAGACACGTGCCAAAAATTATATTTTTGCAGATTTCATTTCCAAAAAGATTTAATTTATTTTTAATTGG
Source organism: Argiope aurantia (assembly GCA_026543865.1). Lineage (NCBI taxonomy): Eukaryota > Metazoa > Arthropoda > Arachnida > Araneae > Araneidae > Argiope > Argiope aurantia. The sequence goes on along the minus strand of JAPMOR010069089.1, from coordinate 130,861 downwards.
AGCTTTAATCAATGTGATGGCAACACTTTGAAGAAAGCTTATTTTTTCCCATGAAAGGGAAACGTGCTTAATCTTAATTTTTATTTTTTACGAAAAAAATTATTGAAAAACATAGTTAAAATATTTATTTAAAAATTCATTAAAAATAGAAATTTAATTTTAAGATTAAAACATTAGTATCATTTAAAAGATAAATTTTTGATCTTTAACTTCATGTAAAAATCTTTTTTGTGCGGTAATATTTTCGGAAGTTATAGCAGAAACACGTCAAAATTTCGCTTAATTTTTAAATAAATAAACTTCTAATTAAAAATTCGAAAAAATAACCCCCAGGTGCACATTCCCGGCCTCCAAGGTATACACGTGCCAAATTTGGTAGCTGTAGGTTGAATGGTCTGGCCTGTAGAGCGCCAACACACACACACACACACACACACACATTGAGCTTTATTATAAGTATAGATTTCTTTCATACTAGTAAATTTTTATTATGTCTATTCTTAACTGTTCATTTTTAAGCATGTGTCAGAGGATGAATTAAATATGCATTGTAAATGAAATATTGTTAGTTATACAAGTTATAAATATAAAAATAGTCTAGAGCAATGACTTTTTTTTTTGATATTAAATAATTTAATACTAGTATTAAGCTATTATCATAAATAATATGTGTTTAGATTCTAAAACTGAATTTAAAAAATTCCATTTGTGTTTGTTCATAATTTTGTTTTAAATATGTAATTTTCAATTGCTTTTATTTAAAATACAATTATTTTTCCCCTTTCTGCTTATGGTCACTATCATTTGTAAATAATTTTTGATATCTATGTATGTTTGAAATATAAATCCTTATTTCACTTTTACCAGTCATTTGTGATGATGTGGAAAGTCCGCCGTACTGTTGCCTTCTCTATGCACCAATTGGCTGTGATACTTGGTCCAGAAATAACTTCTCGAGATCTCATTCCTGTCTTCTCGCGACTTATCTCAGATTTGGATGAAGTTCGTATTGGGATACTGCAAAATCTTTGTGAATTTCTAAAGGTATGTTAAAAACTTAGATTCAGCCATGTCATTAATATTCTTAGTGGAATGTTGCTTTCATATTATTAATGAGAAATTATGGCCAGAGATTAGATAAAGTGCAGTGTTCTGAAACCTACAATATATTTGTTGATAATGCTAATAGGTGGTTGAAATTTTTAAACCTGAAGAAAATTTCTGTATTCTGTTCCCCTATGTTTAGCAAAGGTTCACAACTTTTTTTTTCTTTGTAATAATATCTCTTAATTTAATATCCTTCATTCTAAAATGTTCTCTTATTTCCTGAGCGACTTTTTTTATTTAATTATTTCTGTCACACACTCTAAAAATTGTTGACTGCATTGTTTCTTACACCAAGAGATCCTTTATTAAATTAGAGAATTATTATTTCATCTTATATTTTGAGTTATTAAGCATTCTGCTAGTATTCTTATTAACAAAGATATAATAAACCTTTTTTTTATTTTTTGAATAATTAAATTGTCAATATCAATAATTCTAAAATATTCATACTAAATTTATTAATTGGTTCTTTTTTTGTGTGTAATAAATATTTTATGATTATATACGATTTTCATTATATATTTTTAGGTATTGCGGCCTGAAGAGAGAAAGCAGTTTTTACCGAGCCTACCAAAATTTCTTGTTTCTGCTAATGACACTGAATCTAATTTTAAAAACTGGAGATTCCGTCTCATTTTGGCTGAGTATGAATTTTTTTTTCCCCCCATTCTTTCTTGATGAAGATGCAAAGAAATTTACGTTTCTATTCATATTTTACAGGCAACTTGTGTTAATTTCGGATTTATTTGAACCACAAGAAGTTCGAGACCATTTGGTGCCTCTTGCTTTAACATTAATCAAAGACAAAATATGTGAAGTGCGCTTGGCTGCTGTTCGTGTTGTAAGTAATTGTTATAAAACTCTAATTTTGGTATTCCTTCTTTGAGAGTGTCAGTATTATTTGTGGGATTTATTTTTTGCTTATTTGAAGTTTTTTCAACTTCAACAAAGCTGTTATTGCTTCAATACACTAAGTTATATCGATTGATTAAAATCATAATTTAAATTTTTGAGTTGAAATTTGTTACGTAAAACTTTTCTGGCTTGAAGGGTGATTGAAACTATTTATGAGCAATAATATTTTTCTTTCTGGAACTGAGAGAACATTAGTGGCATGACAATTTGAATGCTACTAAAACTGAATTCCAGGAATTACGAAATTTAGGTAGCCTGCAAGTAAATAATTTTTATAGAACAAGATACACTGTGAGTATGCACATCTAAACATATATTTAAACAAATATCTGAAATTTGTTTGTTTGGAAATAGTACTCTAACTATAAACCATTTTTAATAAGATTATGATATTGGCTAGATTTAAGATTAATATACAGTCACCAATGTTAATTCATTTTGGCATGATTTCTCACCAAATGTAATTGCAACAGCTTTACTGCAGTACTAAAATCTATTTGTTACCATTTCTGGTAGTCATTCAAGATAGCAAATTTTTAGACAGTTGACACGGTTTGTGATGTTTGTTGAGAAAACATATGTTAACCTAATGTCTGTCCATGCTATACTAAATGGGTATATTGAGACAAAATTACTGAAAAATGTAGTAAAATTAAATCGCATAGTTTAAAAAAATACAACAATTTAAAAAGAAAGCCTCTTAAAACATGTGTCAAAAGTTACTACATAACAAATTGAACTGAAGACAGCTGCATAGCAAAATTTTCTGAAGAAAATAGCTTTATCATTGGAAAATGTGTACTAGCAATAGATGTAATTAAACCTTAAAATAGCTTAAATATTTCAATCAGAAAAAATGATTTATTCAGAAATTACGGTGGGAAAACAAAATTCCCATTTCGTTATCTTTAGAGGATTTTAAAGGCTTTTTAATATTACGGTAAATATTTCTAGGCACTAAAGAATGTGTCTACCAAATTTCTTTTGAATCTGTCCAGAAGTGTATTAATTTTATAAAGTTCAAACATATGAATTTTCAATAATGTATAGATGGATTGATAAAGTAAATTGGGAGGGGGGGCAGGACTTTTTTTTTTATGATCTACATTTTTAAAACTGGCTTTTTTTAAAATTTTATCCAAAATTTAATTTAAACCAAATTTAATTTAATTTTAGCCACTAACCCAGTCTTGTGTATTCACACACAAAAAAAAAGATCAAATGGTTTCAGTACTCTTCAGTTTTGCACTCATTGAGCACCCAAAATTTCATTTTATTGTTTGTGCTTTTTGCAATGCATTTGTATGATCTCGTGAAAATGAAAGGCCATTTTAGTTGTAGATTGTATTGAAATGTTATACTAATTTGCAAGACTTAAAGTGTAATTATCTTTTATTCTGAATATTTCATATTTGAACTTGAAAACTGTATTTCATATTATTCTTACATTTTAAGATTGTCCAACCTCATCTTTGTGTCATAAAATGTCCATTGCTTCCTTTGAGTTAAGGATAGCAAAAAAAAAAAAAAAAAAAAAAGACAAGTATCAAATATGCATAAAAAAGGACAGGCACATTAGTTAAAATTTGATTGGGGGTTGAAAAAAACACTCACTCTAGAATATGAAATAATTGCCATAGTGAATGTAAATGCAAAAGATGATCCATGCTGCAAATACAGTTTTCTTTGCTAAAAATATCTCATATTCTTTTTCAGTTTTTTAAGTACATAAAACCATTTGAATCTTTAACCTTAGGGGAGAAATTAAAAAAAAAAAGTATTGTTTGGAAATGAAGTTATTTCTTAAATTAACTGTTAATTAAGTAAAGATTAGGGAAGAAAAAAGAATTATTCTAAATTTTTGAACTTTTATGATATATTTGTGTGAAGCTTTATTAATCTGATATAATCCCCTTTTCCCAATCTTTAATAATTGGGTTTAAAATTGATTGTAGATGGCATCTGCTATGAAGCGACTCAGTGAGCATCTAACTCCTGTCTATACCAAAGCAGTTTTGTCGGAACTCACTGAAAAATTCGTCCATTCTCCCAAGTGGCTTCACAGGCAATTGTAAGACTTTTTTTTAATCTCGTAAATTTACTATGATCATAATTTGCTTGCAATATATCTGTTGTATATAATTCGTAGTAGCTATTCCACTAACTATTGATGGGCAAATTACAGCCTCAAGATGGTTGTGACCTGTTTCATGTTGAATTTTGTTTCACTCTAAATAGAATTTCAAGTGACATCATAGAAATTTTTAAACTGCTTGAAACGTTACATTTTTATAAATAGAAATGTTTAATTACATATGCTATATTATGTTGCAATCAGAATTTCATTCATTGAGTTAACATTGAAGAGTTTTTTTAAAATTAGTATTTGAATCCTTACAGTTTTTAATAAAAAATAACATTGAAAAATAATACTAATATTTTAGTTGTCTCAAAAAAATCTGCACATTCTACAAAGTTCTTCCCTTTTCTCTGAGCATTGAAATAGCTGTCTTCAGTCTAATGAATACTATATCTATTTTCATAGCATTAGTGTTTTTATGCACTGTAATTTCTTTAAAAGGTATCTGTTTAGTTTTTATTACTATATACATCATTGTTACAACACTAGGTGCACTGGAAAAATAAACAACAATTTTAAAAACAGAGAATACAATTTAAGGAAATTTGAAGATTTCCTTAAAAACTGGGAAAATACAAGGAATTTCATTGTTCCTTAATCCCCCCTTTTTTTTTCCACAAATTTTTTAAGCCTGACTTGAATATTTTCTTCGTGTAATTCATTAATTTTTTATATGCATCACCCCTAATTTCAGTTTTTTTTTTTTTTTTTTTTTTTAATAAAAGATGTTTCTTCTAATTCCTATCCGAATGCCATGCATTTTTTAACATTGCTGCGTCATTGCTCATAAAAACAAAAGGTTTACAGCTTCTTGCAATACTGGATTTTGTACACTGAAGGAGATGTGCACTTGTTTGTATCAACAATTGATGCAATGCAGAATGCTACAAGAAACTGCTTTTCATATTCGTCTATCATTGAGAGAGTGATCAACTCAAGCTGATATTCAATTATAGTGCGAGTTACATCAATATATACCCTTATCTAAGCTAAAACAGTGCAACATTTTTAAAAATATTTTAGTCATTAAAGTTATAATAAAGTGCTTCTTTGCAATTGCAGAATGCTCATCATACTGCCGCTTGGAATAAAAACAAAAGAAAAGAAGAAGGGGGAGAAAAAAAAAACAGGGTTATTCTTTTTTTTTTCTTCCCCACCAATGCACAAACATGTCTAAATCGTTATTCATTACAGATTCTTTCTTGTAATTGAGTTCATCAAAGGATGATTTTTCCCTAATATTTTTCAAAATTCTCTTTCATTTAAAATAATTATTTTGGCTAACATACATTCATAACTTACACTATCTAAACACAAGCACAAATGCAATTGCTTCTTTATCTGCTTTAGGATTGGGTAAAGGACTCAGATTCTTTGAATGTTAATAAAATAGGAGTTGCCATTTAAAATTAATTTCTCCATCTAAGAAATGCTGGTCTCTAAACATTGGAAGTATAAAAGATTAAAAATGGAACAGCTGTGTAAATTGCATAAGCTCACATCTTTTCTACTCATTCCTCTGTTTTTCTGTATAGATCATCCTAGTTTCGATTGCAACTACGGTTGCTTTCTTTTTACAAGATTTCTAGATTGCAGCTATAATGATGTGCAAAAATGCTGTAATTGCATGAGAAAATAGAATAAATTGTTCAGGCAGCTATATCAATATTCAGTATAACAGATTTACTCTTGTTTTTTTCCTACTATCTTGTTAGAATTCTTTAAACAATGAAATATACATTGAACTGCATTCCACATAAATACAAATTAGATCTTATTATAAGATATTGGTGTGAATTGACCAATAATCTCCAGAAGACTTTCAATATTTTTGAGACATACCAAAGCTTAAGAATTGTTAGAGAATATTAAAGAAGTTTTGTCAAGTTTGGGCATACAATTACTTTTATTAATTAGTATGTATGGACAAAGCGTATATTTAAAATTAGTAATTAGCCCAAAAAAGTATTACCATGCGAGAACGACTAAAATTTTAGATCTATGTAATTGTGAATCCTTGGAGCATTTCAGTATGAGCAAAAATCTACTTAATGGAAAGCAGGTGTTATTTTAAGAGCAATGCTTAGAATATTTTAAGATAGTCCAGTAAAACATGCTAATTTCCTGGAAGTTACCTGCTCTTCTCAAGTTTTGTTCTTTTCATGTGTAGAAAATATCAGTATTTGCAAAAGTACAATAAATGTTTTTGAGAACCTAAAGGAATACATAGATTTCAATTAAAAAAAAAAAAAAATCCCTGGATTTTCAAAAGGTGATAATTAGGGATTGTAATACCAGTATACCAAATACCGGTATTTTGAGCCATTTGTACAATTTTGTAATGCCGGTATTCACAAGTTTAAATCCCATTTTTTTGGTATTTACAAAAAAAAAAATAATAATAATAATAATTGTCTTCACTATATGTTCAAGGATTGCCAACATAGCAAAATAATATACATTTTTGTTTTTGTCTCTCTAACGGGCGAAATTAATTAGACTGTGATTACAAAGTTGCATCATACAATCATGAGAAGTGATAAAATATTGTTAAACATCCAAGGAGGTGGGTCAAAACTATCCTATTAAGGCCCCTAGTGATACTACACACGCGCAGGATTTGTATCTGTGAAAACAAGGTTGTAGTTGTGAAGAAAGTGCGTAATATTTTGATATTTTTTAAATTGGTGAATTTGTTATTCACATTGTATTTGCATATCATATTTTAGGGTTCAAAATATTTTTCAGATTTATTATATATGCAATATTCATAAACAATAACCCATAATAATGAATTAACTTTAAAGAACATAAAAAAAATCAGTTAATACTTCGGTTTGGTTTCATTATTTATATGATGAAAAGAATATGGTGGCACAATGTAAAAAATATTCAAGAGTTATTAAAGTGAACGGAGGAAGTACAAGCAGACTCCATACACATTTGATAACGAAACACGATACAAATTTGTTAAAGAGGAAATAATCTAAATTTTGTTCTTTTCATGGGGTAGAAAATTTCAGTGTTTTCAAAAGTACTCTAAATGTTTTTGACAACATGCAGACCTACATAATTTCAATTTTTTTTTAGAAAAATCCTGGATCTGTATTAAAAATGCTTGTCAGGATAAATTGATCTAAAATTAACTTGTCTTATAATGCTAATATTCTTTGGCTATTGCTTAAAAACTCCAAAAACATCACATTTGAAAAAAAGGCAATTAAAAATTTTTTAGTTCAAGAGCAGTGATATAAAGATAAACATGTATGGACATTAGAGCTTGTCTTATTCGCCCTTTATTGCATTCAATGATTATTGAGAATATTTTCACATATTGGTACTTTTCCATTGTCCAGTATGTGCTTGTGTCCAAACTGCATTCAATGATATATCAGTTGATAAAGTTGCCAAAAAAGATGCAATCAATGCTATAAATTTATGATACAAATAGAATATCATAGAATAAACAAAAAATTTTTTTTTACTGTTTTTTTTTTTTTTTTTTTTACTGTAAATTGTGTGTTGTGACCACTATTAGTCTACTTGGCTAGATTTGCCCTGGCAAAATGGGAAATTACTTGCATATGTTCACTAGTATGAAAATAGCCAAATGATATATTAGGTTGTATAAAAATGTTGTAGAAATCTTTAAACCATAAAAAAAATTGAAGTTTGCTTTGATATAACAGTATTTTTTTTATAGATCCTAAAAATCTATGATATTATAGTAGTGACTATTAGTTACTTGAGCTGTTTTTAAAAGCTGAATCTTGTTTTAATTCACATTTATTGAAGAACCTATGCATTATTATATGAAAAGAAATGGTTGAATTGTTTCAATTATTTATTCCAAAGCACAAATATCCCCAGTAAGTACAGAATTTGCAAAAATCTGATTTGAAATTTTGCTAAGAAAACTGAAAAGTTAATACAAAGAATAGTTAATGAAAAAAAATAGTTTAGATTATTTCTATTCTAATATTTTTATATCCAAAAATTTCGTGTGTTTAGAGAAGTTGGAAAAATAATTCTTGTGTTGTCACATGGCAATATGGCTGTGATGATTTTATATTAACAAGGATATGCTTGTTGAAAATCTGAAAGAAGATACTTTAATTGGTCTAATAAATGTGTAATAAACATTGGAGGTTGTTTCATGTTTCGATTCCAAAAGATTTATTTCAGTATGCTAAATTAGCATGTGCGAGAGATTATGAAGCTTTAGAAAGAGCAGGAAATTGTTCTGGGAAAAGTTAAATGAAAAATTCTCCGACAAACTCATAGTGGCATTAGAAATAAAAATTCTGTAACAGAAAGAAAAAAAAAATGAAAATGGTGACTGAAAAAATTGCAGTAACTGATCCCAAATATATGAATTGGTAAAAATAAATAAAAAGTCATCTTGCCTTTGTAACATTAAATAATTTTGTATCATGATAGCAAAAGTTTTGTCTTTCATTAATCCGATTCCTAAATTTTGTCTTGCTAAATTCTAAACAGTAAACAAAGAAAATTTTTTCTCTTATATACTATATGAATATAAACTTACCATTATTTTGTGTAATTTGAAATTATGGCTTTTTCTATTCATTTAAACTAGGAAATATTATATCATTATAACTAATACATGAGTGCTGTTTGCACATTTCCTCTTATATTACATATACACATGAGAAAAAACACAAGGAATCCCCCTCCCCTAGATTTAGTAGCAATCCAGTATATGCCATAAAAAATTCCTAATTTGAAAATGGGGGGAAAAGGCATGGCATAATTAAATATTTATACAAATACAGTTTTTAATTTGATGTATATTCCTTGTGTGGGAACATTTTGTTAAGCTCTAATTTTTACTTTAGATATGTTTACATTTGCCAGCAAATTATCCTGGATAAGGCACTTTCTCCAGATCAGTTTGCCGAAGATGCCCTTCCTCAGCTGTTATATCTTTGTTGGGACAGAGTTCCTAATGTGAGAATAGCAATTGCTAGATGCCTGGTTGTTGTCATATGGCCTTTGGGTGAGTAAAATCTTTTCTCATTGAGTCTGATTTTGGTGATTTTTTTTAGACTGACTAACTTTGTTTTTCCAGATGTTTTCTCCAATCCTAAGAGCCCACATCGGGAATTGCTATTGCAAACGATTCACACCCTCCAGAGTGATATGGATGCAGATGTGAGGTTTTATGCCAATATGGTCTCTACTCATGAATGTTCCTGTCTCCAGAACGGGGAGTTTAATAATGTGGTGAGCAAGCTTGATTGTTAGGGCCATAAGCTTCAATGCCTAAAACATATTTTCTTTCTGCTCCTTTATTCTGTTTGTAGATTTCTAAAGACAGTTTATGGCTTCAAATAAAATGGGGGGGGGGGGGTAAATGTGGAAAGTTTTTACCTCTTGAAACATTTACAAACCAAATTTATCAACTCTGTGTTTATTTTAATGTACGTAAGCGCATGATATGCTGCTAATTTTTTTTATATTACGTTTTTCTAACAATGTAATGAAAAATTTCATTAGCATTCGAAAAATATTGACTCGAGCTAATTTACTCCATTCTCTGATATAAATCCACCTACTCAAAAATCAGCATAACATTTAAATATGTGCCGACAAGTGTCTTCTAGCGCAAATGTGACTTATCAAAAATGATAACATATCATGGTGTGATATGTTATCATTTTATATATGTAATAAAGAAATATAATTCATATGTGTTAAATACGTTGCAAGCAGACTGTAAGTAAAAAAAGAAAGAAAAAATCTAGATCAGCCTTTATTCTATCTCATAGATAAAAAATTGTAATAGGAAAAATGTAATGGATCTGTTAAAATACATATCTCCTGTGAAATATGTTTTATAGAAATGTAAGATTAAAACAACAGGATAAGACTTAAAATAAAGTTAGTGAAAAAATATCCCTAAATAATAAGTTAAAACATAATCTTGATAATCATTGTAAAATCTTGTTCAGTAATGGAAGTTTTCCAAAACTTTGAATGTTTGTCCGAAGGAATGTCCTCTATACTATGTTTGTCCTAGTTTTATGAAGGAATGTCCTCTACACTACTGGCCAAAAATCGTGAAATTTCACGTTTTTTTAAGAATAAGTCCCAAAAGTAATATTTTTTTCATTTAAAATGATATTTTAAGTCAATATGTTAAATTAAAGGCAAGATATGATTAAGTTATTGAACAAAAAAAATATTTAAAAAAGAATAAAATACTAACAAAATGTAGAAGTTATCAGTATCGGAATCCATTTTAGTACTGTGGAATAAAATGAAGTAAAGAAAAAATTTCAAGTCAACTGAAAAATTTTAATATTTGGTTGGTTGCCTCTGGCTTCGATCACAACAGCCACTCTATTACGCATGGAATCTACAAGGTTTTGGAACACTTCTTTCGGTATTTCATGGTGCTAAACTTTAATTGTTGTTTTCTGAAGTTCTTGATTTGTTCCCAGTTATTTTCTTTCCCATTATACACTATAAATTCTTAACTGGGTTTAAATCCGTCAAGTTTCCTGGTATGCTAGAACATTAATACCATGCTTCGCAAATGCAGTCTTAATCCAAAATAATTAATGTAGAGATCTGAAATGAAATGAAATTGTAAAATTTGTCTTATCTTTTTCGATGTACGGCAGGGTGCTAGATTTTGCTTAAATAGCCATATCCTCTTTGGGAACGTGTCGCTAGCACTACGAAGCAATTGATATTTCAGCACACAGACATACTTGTCGCCATTCATGGTTCCCTGTACAAAATGAAGTCGTCCTGTTGACTGATATGACATGCACCCGTACACCATTACACTTTCTGGGTGTTTTGATGCACAAACCAGGCATTCTGACCTCTGTGCTCCCCTTTGCTTTACGTCAAACTCAAACAGGCTTGGCAGACATTAAAGAAAAGCAATTTTTGTAGCTGAATATAACTTGCCTCCATTCTGAAATACTATAAATTTGTGCATCTTGACCCACTCTAATCATTTTTTCCACATTTCGTTCATCAGTATTGGGTTTTTTCTACGTACTTGTGCATTGCAAGCAGCTTTACAGAGCCTTCTGCGAAGTGTTCTGGAACTGGCAATTACAGACGTGGATTCATTGCATTCTTTTGCAAGTTTAGTAGAGCTTGCAAATGTATTTTTAAGGCATAATCTTGTCAATGTAGCATCAGCATGTTTATGAGATAACCTCAAAAGGCTTCTAGACTTTTTATCTACATTCCTTCGATTTTGAATCTCTTTATGAGGTGTGAAATAGTCGACTCCCTGCAGTCACATCGATGATCAATCCTGACAATTGAAATGTTTTCTAGATGCATTAAAATAACATCCTAGCACTTCTCGCAAATTAGTTCACACATTTTAAAAAGGAATGAACAGTTTAAATTGAAAAGCAATGCACAGCAAACATACTTCGAATGCGCAACAAATGAAATAAAATCCTTTGCAAACGGAGCTATTTTATAATAAACTACTGGGATGACACAGTCGTTGCAGACGATTACTTCACAATGGATGGCACAATAATTTGAAACTTCTCTACCATTTTTATAGTAAAAAATATAACTTTAAATGAAAAAAATATTACATTTTAATGGCTTATTAATAAGGAAACAAAATTTCTCAAACTTGCAATACTTTTGACCAGTAGCGTAATTCGGTGCCCTTGTGGTACTTCAGTTCTTGTATTCCCCCAGTCCACCTAAAATCATAGGAACATCTATTGTATTTGTGCCAAGATAGGGCACAGTATGACCTATCTTTAGAACTCGCCATAAACTTTTAACTCGCTCATTTACTCGGCAATGGGAATTTATTTGAAGAGAGAATTCGATGATTTTACTTTTTTCACTCGCCAAATCCATTTTTTTCTTCAATAATAAATTTGAATAATAATCTCATCAGGGATGAAATATACCTACAATAGTGTTTTCTGCTATATTTATTTCATTTTAAATGGAATTTAAAAAATGAAAGTATATTATTATCCTCCCATTTTCTATTTTCTAGAGTTAATTGATTTAGCAAGTGAGTGGTGCATATTATAGCTGAATGAAATCTGAAAGCATATGTGGATGATAGTCTAAACTATCACAAATCTGGTAAATATATTGAAATGGGAATGCTTTAGGAATGAAAATGACTGAAGAATCTATTCTATTTTTATATTATACAGTTACAGGGTTGCCATGCTACTGGAAAAACACCTAAAATTTAAAAGCCATCTAAAAATACTGAGAAAATGCAGGGAAAATTTTCATAAAAACAGGGAATTTTAAGTTTCTTATCTGCCCCTCCTTCCCCAATCGGGGGGGGGGGATGGCAATCTCTAAAGATTGCAAAAATAAAAGATTGTAGTCATATTCAAAAAACGAAACAATATCATTTGCAAATTTGTAATGCAGAAATTCATCATTTTTTGTCCCCCCTCCCCCTCTCTATAGATCATTCCATGATAAATATGTGAAACAGTTGTTCTTTTATCATAAGATTCCCAAATTGTAGCTAATTAATATGCATGAAACTTTTGTAACTGCATTAAAAATAAAATACACTTTTCTGGTAGGATTGGCAACATTCAATCTGCAGAGACAGCACGGTGGTTTTTTGTTAACCATACTGTAGATTATTGAATAGTTCATTTACTATTTGAGAAATTGTGAGCTTATTCAAAATAGATTAGAGAATTTAAAAAAAAAAATAATGAGCTGTTCAAAATCCATATTTAATTGGGTAGTTTAAAAAAATTCTGGATTTGCTGAATTGGTTCGAGCAGTTTCACAAAATCAATTTTATTGCACTCTACTGGCTTTGTAGGAAGATAATAATAATAAACCTAAGTAATATGGGAGAACAGGTGCTTGCTAGGCTTGCCCCCTCCCCCCCCCCCTAAAAGCACAACACGTCATCATTGATTTGAAATTAATATCTAAAAGGAATACAGGAAAAGATGACTCGTCAAATCTGGAAATATCTAAAAGGAATGCAGGAAAAAATGACTAATCAATCCGAAGACATAAATTTAATCTCCAAAGATAAACCTATTTCTACCTTTTTAGTTCAAAAACTGTAATTTAAAATTTAAATTTTATTGGCATTAAAATTTGTTGTGTCATATTCGTCCATTAATGCATTCAATAATATATTGGAAATATTTTCACATATGTTCACTGAGAGCGAAATAGCTAAAAAAATGTTCATTAGGCGTAATTATGAAAAGCATCGCCTTTTAAGCAGCCAAGAATGTGCATCATTTTAGAATTTGTGGGAGAGTTTTCTTCACTACATTTATCTCTGCTGAAATTATCACTGTTTATTTCTTGTATATTCAACTCGTATATATATAATCAATTACATATGTTGACATCTAGTTTCTTTTTTTAATGTACATTTTGAAATAACTTATGTGTCTTAAATAAGCTTAATTGCATAAATTAAAATCTTTTGTAAATCTGGTCTCATTTTTAAAAATCTTTATTTAGTCATCCAAATTAGCCCGATATCTCTTAGTTTAGTTATTTGGAGTTTGGTTGTAAAAAGTTTCGATGTAAAGCCAAAATAATATTAATGGAAATACCTTTATTAAATGCTATTCAAACTGATGATATTTTTATTTCTAGGTAGAGCCCTTTGTTTGATATGCAATTAGCTCAACAATCATATCTAGTCCTATTTTGACTGGGAATGCCATTGATCCTTTTCTTTAAATGGTTAATCTCGACAAGAAATTGCCATAGAACCTGACTGTGAGAGATGTCAAAAGATCTGTGCTCAAGATTTTTCCAATAGGAAATAAATTGGACCTTTTTTAAAATATGTGTATAATTCTGAAATATTCAGGTAGTGTGTTTTCACATGACTCTAAATAAAAGGGCCGCTGAGAACATGCATTTCGAGTGATTTATGGTGCAAAATGAATGATAAACTTAAAAAAAAAATATTTTAATGTGCTTTGCATGGATTTTTTTTAATATAACTAATTTTTATGTTGATCTTTTTTACTAGCTCCTTTAAGACAGCAATATATTTATATATTTATTCTCAGATTTTAGTTTTATTTTTAAAATAAATGATTTGTGTTTTTGTAAAATATTCAGTGTGCAACAACGTAATCTTTCTGTTTGTTGTAAAAAAAAAAGTCAGTGCAAATGTTTTTTTTTTTAATGATACAAAATTTAAATTATTTCCATGTATTATACATATCTTAATGGTCTGAAATGTGTTTTACGTTTAGCTGTTATTTCTATTAAGTTCTTTTTCACTTTCTCATTGTACTTAAATCATTTCTCTATATCTATCTTTTTTTTCTTTTTTTTCCTTTCTTTTTTGCCTTTTAAATAAAAAAAAATGTTATGATATCATGTCTTAGTTTAATAATTATATAATGTTATCTCTAAAAAATATTTATTCCTCAGTAAACAGTTAATGAATATAACATAAAATTATCGATTCCACACAATACTTTTTTTTTTAGATTTCTGTATGCAGGGATCGAGCATAATTTTCTTGTAGTGTATTGAAGAACTTGCATCGAATATGGTAAAATAAGTTGAGCTTAGTAAAATGGGCAAATTATTTCAAATGAAAATAGTTGACGTGTTATTTGTTTCCATTATTTTTCACATAAGAATATAAATCCTAATTTTAAATGGAGTGGAGAAATATATTGTAATTAAACAGCCCATTTTATTTAGTAATTTATAGTAGTAGCAACACCTTGGTGTTGAAATAAAAACTGATATCAATTATCTGTCAGTTAGAGGAAGATTATATCCGAGTACCAAGAACTTCATTAATGTCATATAATAATAAAAAGTGTATTTCAAGGAAAATCAAAACTGTAAAATCCCTTTCAACTTCTTGCTTTTTGTAAGATGTTAAGAGAGATTCCAGAGGTTAAGTTTTTTTTTTTTTTTTTTTAATGTACATGTAGCACAATTTGTTCTAAATGAAAGAGGGGTGGAAAAGAAAAAATATGTAAAAATATATTTGTCTTTCTAGAACTAATTCGCACATTAAATAAATTTTTAAAAAATCCTTTGGACAAAGTATCAAATCCATATATACATATGTAAATAATCTTTTTCTCTGCGCAAGTCATTATTATATTTGAAATTTTCAGTTAAATGATTAACTTTGATAAGGATTTAAATTTATAAGCTGTAAATACACAAACAAATTTATCATTTTAACACATTAGCTGTCAGAATCTCCATTTGAGAATCTTGAAATTTTACTTGCACTACTCGACTCAAAAATATATTTTGTATGCTGGTCATTTTAGTTTCATTCTCCATATTTCACTCAATGTTATGCATTGCCGAAAGTGTGAATTCTATACTTTTTTATAACTAGCAAACAAATTTGAAATCATCTGCAAGTTTAATGGAACAGAATTGTCATACTTGTAGCATTATATTTTATTTGGTTTTTATATTAAAAAGCAATAGTGTACATAAATATGTAAATTGGAGGTTATGATAACTATCTTTTACAGACTCGATCGTTCTTTTTATTGATCACTTTATAACAATATTCTTTTTTAAAAATATTTAATATTTTCAAAGTATAATTTCATTATAATTACACTGTTACATAAATTTTCATGTATGTATATAATTTATCTGACCAAAAAAATTTTTTTAAAAAGTGCCAGTTAATGGGTTAAGCTGAAATTAGCATATGAAGTTTTGACATCTTAGTTCTGAATGTAGATTACTAAATATATTGGGGGGGGGGGGTAATCAGTTAAGTAATATTTTATGATAATTTGAAAACTTTTTTTGTGCCAAGCAGTTCAGCTACAATCGAAAAAGTACAACATTTTCTGTTCCATAATTATTGAATTTGTGAATTGCGGGAAATAAAATATCTAATTTAGAATCATTGCATGTTTTTGTTTAAATGCATGGCATCTATTGCACATATTCCATGCTGTCCTATGCATTTGTTTCAACAAATTGTACAGTACACTACTTTGAAAATGGGATGCTTCTAGTATGTATTTTCACATCTTCACAAAATTGGTAATAATGTGAGGAGATGACAATTATTTCAAAATTACACCATTATGAGATTCAAGATAATAATTCCATTTTGGCATGTTTCATTTTATATAAATGTTAAATTATGTTTCAAAATTTGAAATAATTAATTGTGATAAAATAAATTATTTTCCCAAAACTACTGGATAATTGTCTGTTAGGATTCATGCTTTAAATCTCAACTTGTTATTTGTAAAATGAGGGGTGGGTATTTCTTTAGTTTTCTTATTCACTGTGATTTCATTAAAATATTCAAACACGATTTAAATTTGTGTTTAATATGAGAATGATTTTTAAATAATTTATCATTTTCAATCAAGAATTAAATATTTCTGTTACATTTCATATTAATTTGTAACTCATCCTCTTTAGCATATATAGTTCTAAGAAATTAATAGCCACTAATTTTCATTGCAAATAAAATGTTACTTAATCCATTTTTAAAAAAAAAGTCAGCTAAATGGTAAGGTGAAAATACCATAATTGTACTGGAAACTAATGAATTTGTGGAGCTTTATTAAAAAAAAGGTTTTTGGGTGGAATTGATGTCTGTCCAGTTGAAGACAGATGAACTTGGGCGGTATTTTTGGTGTTTGGCGGCATTTTGGAGATATTTTTTTTAACATGAAGAGAGAGCAATCGTTAGATAATTTGATTTTAAATTGAATCTTTTTATTTTTAAAATCATTCCAAATATGAAAGGAAATTTTGGAATCTCAATAACTAAAATATGGAATTACTGTGCAAGAAAATTTTGTATGATTTTTAAATAAAAATCGTAGATTTGGATCTGTTTGTTCATATAAATATTATTAGTCATTATCGAAGGACTTAAATGAATGACATTTTGTATATATTTTCCCACCATACTAGTAGGTCTGTGTCAATTGTGAACCATTACTAACAAAAAGTAGGAGTTCTGTCTTATTTTCAATCTTTGTGTATTAGTCCGGTTAATAAACACCTAAAAATATCTCACTTTAGAAATAACACCCATAAAACAGAATTTTATTCCAATGGTAGATAATTTAGAACTTTTGTGATAGTCTCTAAAAATGCCTTGCTTCTGTCGGATCCAAATCGTTGGAAACAGCCATTATCTCTGTAATTAAAAATTGAATCGAGTTCGTCTTTTTTTCCCCCCCTATTTGTAATTAAAAGGCCTATAAGTTTCATTGTCGTCATATTTAGAATAAATGTAATAGTTCCTACAATATATGTGGGAAAAGACAATATATATATATATTTTTAATCTAATCGAAATTTTGATGTTAATTCTGGGGAGGATGGAATCATTTCCAAATAGTTAGATTGAAAGACAAGTAAGAATATGTTGTTAAACATTTAGTTTCAATTGAAATGCAATGGAGTGAAGAATTTTCAAATTGCAAAAGAATTTGGATATGCAGAAAAATATCCACTCATACGTTAAAAAAAAAAAAAAACTATTCTTATTATTTTAATTATTTTGAGATTGTAAAGGAAACAAATTGCAGATAAACTAAATGATTTAAAATCAAAAAGGGCAAAAATTCAAGAGACGATTTTTAAACTGCAGAAATCTGCAAACAAACTACAGAAGAGAATAGATTTTCAATGTATATTAGAAGGAAATTGTTTCAGGAAGCGAGGCTTTAATACAGAATTTTAAAATAGTATAATAACTCACTGTTTCAAGTTCATTTGTTGAAATGTACAGGGTATCATTTAATGAACCTACATCTTATAACTCAACTACTTTTCTGAGTATTACTAGAGAGTACTGTAATTCTTGAGAACATTTATCTTCTATCTGTTACACATTATTTTGATAATGTCCTCCAATGTATCATATTCAATTGAAGATCGTATATTTATTGTTAAGAATTGGTATTTATATGGTGAAAATGCAACACTAGTGCTACAGAAGTGGTCTGTAAAATTCAAAAGTTGATATAAGCTTTCTAGAGAAATGATAAGAGATCTGATTAGAAAATTTCAAATGTTTGATTGCATGTCAGGTGATCTAAAGGAAAAAGTTGGTGCAAAGGTAACTGTTAGAAGTATTTGATTCAACAAGAGATATAGCAGAACCAAGCGCTTTCTTTTATAATATGGTAATTGGATATTAGTAGCTCTGCAGCCAAGATAATGAGGGAATGTAAATTTGGATCTTGTAAGGAAAAGTCTGATACAATTTATCCCAGATACTGCTAACGCCCAGCGGCGGGACTTGGCCAATGGGAAATTAGTTCATAAAGAGAAATGGTTCTCGGATGATGCCCGTTTCTGGCTGTTTGGTCGGGGGAACGAACAGACAGAAATATCGCTTTTGGGGATTCCCAACCCTCCTTGTCTTAAAGCATCCACAAAAGGTAACAGTAACTGTTCTTTGTGAATTAGATCCAAATAATTGCTGCATTGCCTTGGCCTCCTTATTCACCAGATATGAATCCATGCGATTTCAATATTTGGGGTCATAGAAAAGATTTGCCTTACAAGAAGAAGCTGGCTGACCTTATTAGCCTCAAATCGTCCATAAGAGAACGAAATTGAACTAGCTATGTTGTGCCATTGTAAATTTTTTTTCAACCCCAATAAAAAAAATGTTTTTAGTGCTAACTACAACGACTCAAAAAGTTACAGGCTTATTGAAAGACACCCTGTAAATACGGGTTTCTTAATTTCTAGCATTTCCCTCATCATTCTGCCAGTCACTGGTAAAAAAATAAAATTAGAGGCTTTTATGGAATTAATATTTTTCAATGAATTTGGTTTCAATTAAAGCGGTAAACGCGTTAGTGAAATTAGCTTCTAATAGTTGCTATATGGTAGCTAACGGCATTGTTATCTTGAGCTGCTAGTTTTAACTTATTTGAAGATGAACATAACAAATACTCTCCCCTTATGTATTAAAATAAGTTGCCATGCATATAAAAATTAGTAAAATATTTTATTAATTTTTTATATGCATTACTATGTTTAAAGCATATAATTTTATTGGACTTTTTATTCTTCATTAAGAGTGGGAATTTTAATTGTTGGTTCAACTTTGTAAGACAACACATGAAAAATTCTGGAATCTTCCACACATTGGAATTTGCTTTTTATTCAACTAATAATGGCTTAATCTGTTTAAAATGTCATGGTTTCTATCTGTTACCTGCAGTTTTGTTTTTCTCAGCAGTCACATTTGTTCAGCACAAAACAATTACAAGGGCTTTATATGTATTTGCTCCTTTAATTTTTTCGACTTCGGGAAGATGTACTCGGGTAGAGCTTGTTTCGTCCGCATTCAACATGTCTCATGAAAAATGTTTGGTAAATAAGCTGGCTGCCCTGGTGCTTGTTGATCAGTATCCCCTTATTCACTATAAGGCTTCAAATGCTCTCTCTTTTCTTCCACCTTCCTCCGATGCTTGAAAATTATATATATTTAGCTTCCATTTGTGCAGTATGTCATTCTTTCATCCGTGCAAATGCAAAAAGTGAGGAAAGAAAGTCTCGGTTACTGTCTAAGGTCTGGAGGACCGCCAATTTTGGTGCTTCAGGGCAATATCTCATCTACTTTTAAACAAAGTTTCTGAAATGTTGAACTCTGCAAACCTTATACTATATTGGAAGAAATGCAGTCTATATGTGATTTTTTTAAATTGACACATTAGTAAAAGGGTTAAATAAATTGCCTTGCTTTTACAATCTATATCTGTGGTCTTGCTGGAAATACCATTTTCAAAATCTTACAACTCAAAGTTTCTTTGACCAGCTTTCATAATGGGAGATAAATTCAATGATAAGCATAATGGAAAAATTTCGAAGATAGCAGGTTCAAGTTAATTAGTTTGTCAGTTGGAATAAACCTTCCTTTTGAATCCATGGGCACTACCTTTGGGAAGATGAAATGGCATTTCCAAGTCATTTAACTCATTATTACATCTTTTATAAGATTAAAAAAAGGCAAAGTGGATTTGAATCAAAATTATATATGCATTCATGAATGCAATGACATCCAATTTTGACAAATAAACATTAAAAATTAACCCATATTTAAACCATTGTAATAAATAGAATAAAAGTAAGAGCATTACGTAATGAGTAAATCAAAACAAAATTTATTGCAAAAATTCAAATTTTATTTACATAAAGTAAATCTATTTATAATCTCTTCTTCTAAATACTAATTTCAACTCATTGACTTTTCAGGCTCAAGTTGTTTTTGCCACATGTTTGCATAAAACCCATTCAATTCCAGTAGGCCACTGTGCCTGAAACGATTAAGGAAACATGAAATTATGCCAAATCATATCTTTTAGAACATAGAAAACATAAGCAATACACATTCAAAGGGGGGGAAATAAGGGTGAGGAATTTTCACAGCTACATAAAAAATAATTTATGCTTGTTGAGAAATTTGGAAATGATAGAATTATAAGCATTTTCAATAACTACTACAGTTTTAAAAACTAATGTAAAATTCAGAAGCCCAATTCATTGGTACTGCAGAGGTAATTGCAACTTCATATAAAAAATCATAAAAATACATTATTATATAGAATTGCATGCATGTACATTGCATTAACATAATATGAATATATTATACGTGATGCACAAACATGCATTCATATTTCTTTTTATTTAAATATCATGAACACATAAGCCTAATTTTTAATAATTTTGAGATGTTCATATTTTTAAAGCAAATTTCATTCAAGAACAAAATAAAAATGTTTGAAAATAATTATTCACTATAGAAATTCAAAATATCCAAGCATTTTCTTTTCTTTTTCTTAACTGTTCAACTGAGGATACTTTTGGGAAGGCAGGCAGTTCTATGAACTGCTGCAATTCTTAATCGATAATTTAAATTGGGGTTTGGTCATATTAATTTTTGACTTTCATATGATTTTTCATTTAACAATTCCATTAGAATCTAAAATGTCTTAACAGGCACTGAAACGGAAATGAATCCAGCAAGAAAAACATTCATGGGAAGTAAAGGATTTTAGTTGGTTTGGTACAGAAGTTTCCATAAAATCTTCATCAAGAGAGTTTAGTAGAATTTGACTCCTGAACGCAACATGCATTTTTGTTTATAATAGATCAATTCCATGGTAACTGACTGACAACTACAAAGAAAAACATGCTACGCAAGATATGCATCTTTTAAATAATTTTTCACTTTTTTTTTTTTTTTTTTTTTTTTGCTCAATCTAATGGTATATTTGGTAATTTTCAAGATAACTTTTTTAAAAAATGGTTAAAAATACTGACTGGCATTAATTTAATTTAACCTATATTGAAGCGTGAAACTGATTCAATAAAAGATTCTTCTGAAATTAAAATGAATTTTATCTCGCAGCTTAATGAGCTTACAGCATATAAATTCTAAAATATTATTACAACAAAGATTGCCAGTAATTACAACAAACTAGCATTTCTAAATATCTTAAGGTAAAAAACTCAATTATATTGTAAAATGCAATAAATGTTTTAATTACCAGAGCCACACAATTAAATCTAGATATTTATTAATTTGATTCTATTGACAATTTTAGTTTACCTAGGTTTAGTTTTTTTTAAATTTTCTTATAAACTTTGATGATTTTTTTCTCAATATGAAATGGACCTAATCCTTGTAAAGTAATAGGACCATAAAATATAAACCTTTATTTCTACTGCATCTGCAAATTTATGAATGGTCAGGATTTGATAAGTCCCCCCATCTGAGAATTTCTCTTTGACCTCATCTTCCTATATAATATTATAGACTATAATAAATTATTTAGTAATATTTAATAACTATCATTTATCACATTTTAGATCCTCCCTTTCTGAAAGTTCTGAATTTGATAATTTGTCATTTTTGCTGTGTTGACTACAAAAAATGTTTTCCTCTACTGTTTTGAAATGATGCATTTTTTTTTTCAATATTAGGAATGATCAAAGCTCCATGAAATCTCATATCTAATTCATTTTGGAAGCACTTAAAGGTGAAGATATAACAAAAATAAATTGTATTTTAATGTCTTTCTCTTTCACTGCATTGTAGGAGTCTAAATACTACTAAGCATTTATGTCTACAACTCCCTAGCAGTGATAAGAGCAAAAAAAAAAAAAAAAAAAAAAAAAGCATAACAATAAAAAGCAATTGATTTTAAATCCTTTATTTATTTTCTTATTTATCGTTTTAAGATAATATGGCACAATTGTGTTTGATTTTGCGGTCTTTCGATCATCTAAAAAACAAGAGACAGTTGTACATGCTTACAGCGGATTTCATTTTATTCTTCACGTGAAGTTTTCTGCAATATTAGTTTTTCAGAATTGAAACCATCTTGTTTTGCTTTAAACTCTTGCGATTGCTTTTGTTTTACAAAAACATGCTGAAGGAATGTATATAATTTGATATTTAAATTATTTGTGTCATCTTGAGCTGCACCTTCATTGGTTTGTAAATATTCCATTTAATACATATTTCTTTTTCTTCATCACTTATAAAATCTTTTAATTTTAGACTTCAAGCCTTAGAATTCTTCTAAAAGAAATCTGATATTTTCATGTTTCTGGCAAAGGCATTATGTGGAATATCTCTTTTCCATAATACATAACTTGAATGAAGACTAACATCTGGGGTTTTCTTCATAAACAAGAGCATATGTCTCCTAAATTAAAGAGCTCAATACACATCTTTTTTCCATTTTCCTTGCAAATAATTAAATAATTTTAAGTCATAGTACTTGTGATGATATATAAATAATCAATATAAAAATCTTTTACTTTTTGTGACAAAGTATCTGATATTGTTGAGGAAAAACTGGAAATTGAAAAACTAATAATATTGTTTAAAATGCCCTCTTTCTTGGCTAATATAAATACCAGTGATGTTCTTTTGTTTGGAGAGTTTTGAAAGGCGGATGTTGCACTCTTTTTTGCTTTCCCATAAGTCTATCATGAAGAAAATGCTTCCAAAGGTGAAAAAGAAAAATGGAGGTCGATGAGTGAATAGCTGATTTTCTACTTCTTTCATTTCTTTAATAAATCTTACCGTTTTCTTTTAATTTTTTCTATCGGATTTTCTCAAATTTTGTCTTTTACTTCTTATATATATACATTTTTTTTTGCTTTATTTATTTAATATGTCTATGTCTTTTCAGTCATAGTTAAATAACTCTAAAATCATGCTTGAACTGTGAGATATGGAATCAAATCTTGGAACAAAAAAACTGAATTCATTGTTTACATTATTCAGTTTAACTTTGAGATGTTTTAAGCTAAATTTTAAATATTAAATCAATAAGTTGATAAAACCTTGAAATATTTAAAACATGGAACAAAGCATTTAAATCTTTGTTTACTTAAAATTGAGTTGCTTATAAAAATAAGTAAATTGAACCCTAAAATGTTTGAGATGCGCACATGGAAAAGTATATATCAATTATTTTAATCTTCAATAAAATGTCAATCAGTTACTAAGGAATATTCTTCATTTGAGATGCAAACTTCTATTTATTAAGTATTTAAATACTTTTAATGTTAACAGATAATACGAATTTTTGAGTTCCCACCAAAACATTTTCATGCTGAATGCAAAAAGTTAATATTTTTAATCACTGACTGATATTCATGAATTGAATTTGAAATTGCCCCTAAATGAAATACAATAAGGATTTTTTTTAAAAAAATAATAAGCCTATAGTATGAAAGTGTATTCAAAAATATACTGACCATTTTTTAATCAGAAAATAATTTTGAAAAATTAATTACTGTATATACCAAATTATCACACAAAAATTCTGAAAGGAGATAAGACATTTATAATGGCTTTTTTAATAAAACAATTTATAATTTTAAATTTAACTATTCACACATATTTAAAATGATTTTGCTAAGATTAAAATTTTGATGCTCAGGTTGACACTTTCATGAAATTGCCCTATATATTTTACAATCAACACAGCATGCAAATTATCCATTCTCGAAGATGCTCATCATTTATCATAATATTACCCAAACAATTAAATGGACTGTCAAGACTAGGTAATTCATTTTTGCATGTTCATTTAATACCTGAATCCACAAGCATCAAGAACAATTGAAGAATTATTTGATAGTTTTTGATTTCTCAGTCACACTCTTTTCATCAATTGAAGTTATATACAAACGATTATTGATCAATTTTATCAAAACAAAATTTGTTTCTTCAATACATACAGACTGAACTTGACGAAAATATTTTTTAGAGCTAAGCTTTTTCCAGTATCTAACCTTCCCAAAATTTCTAATAAATGTAATAATATATTTATCCTAATAAATTAAATAGAAATTATATTACCAGACAGATGATTTTCGAAATCGAGTTCAAGAATTTCAAATCTTTAAAATTAAGTTACATGTTGCAGTGATATATTTGCTCCAGACAGAATTAACCAAAAGTCTTATCGTTCAGTTCGTGGAACATTCATAAAGCAATACATCATCTTAGATAGTGACAAAAACGAAATTTCGTTAAAGAAGTACTCAACTGTCATTCTTTAGAGTTGAAATGAAAACTGAGTTGTCATTTTTGACAACTTATTTGAAGGCAAAAAAATTTCTAATTTGGCAAATTAGTAAGTCCCAGTAAAAAAAAAAAAAAAAAAAAAAATTGTTGGCTTCAAAAAGTAAAAAATCTGGACACAATCGCTCTTGACTATAACTATGCTAAATCTAATCTCGAACTTAATTTTCCAACCCATGCCTCTCCTTTGTCAGGAAGATAAAATGTCTATATATATATATATATTTGTCGAACTCGTGATGAGCTTACTTTTACTAAATAAGTGAGAATTTTGCTCAGCAAGTAATTCAACAATTAAGCTGACAAAAAAAAAAGCATTGTGCAATCACCGCATCAACTTTTACTTTTCTTAAAAAAGAGACTAGCAAGGACAAAATTTTATATTTAAATTATACTCTTGGGTGCAAAGACAACAGACAGCACTGGTTTCCAGATTCCTCCTACAGTAGTGGTAACTGTTTTATTTAAAATATTATGAACCAAATCTGTTATTTGTTCTGTTATCTATTAATGGAATTCAATTTACAACAGCATTGTAATTTGAACAGAACAATATTTCTAAGATCACTTTTAAATGTATGAAAGAGAAAGAAGTCTTACGTTCCCCTTTCGATAATTTCTCCTTCATTTAGAACTAGAATTTCATCTGCATGAATAACAGTGGATAACCTAAGAGAAAAAGTTGAAACAAAATTAAAATCAAGATATTTTTAGGCATATGGTCATTGCATTTTTTTCACAATTCTTAATGAACTAACTTTGGCATAAATTCGTAGATGTGTTTTATAGATAAGTCATTCAGTTCAAAAGCAGCAGGAGCTGATTTTTTTTAATAGCTTCTTTATTGTGGAAAATATGCAGTATTCCAACTTGTGGAAAAGATTTAAAAAAAAAAAAAAAACGCATTTCTATTGGATTTCTTTTACCGAAATATCTCAGAAATTACTTCAGTTTTCTTCACTTTACTTTCTTTAACGCCACATAATGCGAAGCAATTCATTTGACGAACAACTAAGAATTCTTTCTCACCTGTGGGCTATGATGAGTGTAGTTTTATTTTTGCAGATATTTGCTAGAGACTGCTGAATGTTTCTTTCTGTCTGGGTATCCAGCGAAGAGGTGGCCTGAAAGAGCACAATCAATTTTAAGCTGACAGAGTGCAATAGTTAAATGGTCCTGAATATGACTTTAATGTATTAATTAATAATTATATATAGGATTTACATACAGGCTTTTATCGCGACAAACAAATTTCTAAATCAGTAGATAGATATGTAATACCAGTAGCAAAAATATTTTAACTGATTGGAGAAATGACACATTTTGTGTTTGAGTAAATAACTATGCTGAAATCTATTTTTTACCCGGTTTCCAGAACTTCAATCGCATTTATTAAAATATTCTTGATCTTGTAAAATGAAAAACGCTACTTTTACGACTAAACCTAATCGAGTTAAAACGTTAAAAACTGCTTTTATAAAGAAATTTTACAGTTAAATTCGCGGCTTGGAAGCAGATCATCAAGGATCGTTTGCAAATTGAAATAATAAATCGTTGTTTTATTAAGTTTACAAGTTTTTTTACTCCCCAAATACTTTACATGAGGAGGTATTACTATTGATTTAAAAATATTTTGAAGCATAATTTTTAATCAACTTTTTCTTTGAATTTATTTTTCAAAATTGTTTTATTCATAAAGAAATCTCTGATTTGTATTTCATAAAATTATCAATATTATTTATGCTCAATTTAACAAAAAAATTTACA
Organism: Argiope aurantia; assembly: GCA_026543865.1. Lineage (NCBI taxonomy): Eukaryota > Metazoa > Arthropoda > Arachnida > Araneae > Araneidae > Argiope > Argiope aurantia. The sequence goes on along the minus strand of JAPMOR010069089.1, from coordinate 104,339 downwards.
CGTTGTATCTAATATTCACATAAAGTTAGAAAATAAAGAAACAAAATTAAAATATTTAGGTTTCTAAATGAAAACTATATTTATGCCATTTTACATCCGAAACCAGCTACCAACCAGCCTAATAAAATCCTTTTTCCATGACGAAAAATTTCAGCGGCTTCTAACAATTTGTTATTCTCTTTTTTACTTTCTTGAATATGCATAATCGAAGAAATATTGTAATCCTCAAACAATTCGAACTTGTTCTTCACGATTTAGATCTCCTCGACTTTCGATTTTTTTTTTTTTTTTTTTTTTTTTTTGGAAACGTCTGTTTGTGACAAAAACACCTTGAGCAAGAACGGATGAAATTTAGTATAATATCTTTACAATAAATTTGCAGATTTCTCTTTAATTTTGAACAAAATTTGTTCAGAGAGGATGTTCAAATCTAAGTGAACAAGACAACTACAAATTGAAAAGACCTCGATGGATAAAATTCAGCACACATTTTTAACATCCATAGTGTAGATACCCAACAAATTTTAAGTCAAATCCAACGAGGAATTGATCATCTATCGATCTTTATTTTCAGCAACATGCAAGCAAAAATGCAATGACTTAAAAACATCAAATTTGATAAGTTATTTTGTGTCTAGAAGTATAACTTGAAGTCAAATTTCGGTTTTAAATGTGTCTAAAACTCAAATTCATTTTCGGATACTATTAACCAAATGCTAAAGATTAATCGCCAAAGTTCACACGATAGATTAAATAAAAATGTTAAATTCACGCCTTTATTCAAGTGCTTTTGAGAAAGTTTTAGTGAAAGTCTTTGTTTTTGTTTTTCTACATATATTTTCATTTATGTGAGAAACTCATTTTCACTTGAACATAGCTTTCGAATTAAAAAAGGTGTATCTGTGTTACAAATGTTTTGTTCATGGATCTTTCTAATAGAAACAATTTCCATGACTGCAACTAAGATCACAATTGTCAGATTCATTTATTTTCTAACTTCTGCAGCACTGTAACATCACTTTCCTATTCTTCAAATAAGCTACAAAGATAATAAACAGAATCTTTCTTCCTTAGATTTTAATGGAAAAAAATCTCATGATTGGATGAAACAATGAAAATGATTTCCATTTCATAGTAACAATGTATTAACCAAAAAATTGCCAAAATGAGCATGATTATTAAACTATTATCATCAAAAGGAGTTGGTTTTAAATTAAATTTTGAAAAGGTGTAAAATTTATTTTTGGGCGATAATATTTTCATAAGTTATTTCGGAAAGGCGGCAGAATCGCACTTAATTTTTGATTCATTAAAATCCGAGGTATATATTCCTACTCTTTACCCCTTTCTAAGGCCGTGGGAAGTATGCTTCCCACCCAATTTATCAATCTTTGTATGAAATGATGTAGGTTGGCTTAAGTTCTGACACATTTTTTTAGAAAGACAGAAACTTAGATGCTTCAATTCTTTATTTCACACAAAATGATGTGTCTTGGTTTGTCACTTCATTATTAATGAACCAAATGAATTAATTTATCAAATTAAATTTATCTAATAAGCTCAATGAATTCCTTTTCTTATTCTAATTTCAAGCCTAAAAATATTTTGACATAATATGACTAGAAAAAATTGACCCTTTAAAGGATTAAGGTATATAAATATGTGCCAAATTAAATAACTATCAAATGATTTGGCCTGTAAAGCGCGAACACACACACATTCATGTTTATCTTTAGTAGATATATATATGCTGAATGAAAATGAAATTTTTAATTTCATCCAAACATTTTACTTTTTTCAAAAAAAACTGACTTGTATACGATTCCATTTAAATCAAATAGCAATAGTTCGGTCCATCTTTATTTATCATATGTCTTCGGGGCCACTCCATTTTTTAAAATTTTATTTTTTACGAAATAGGATTGGAGAACATAGAATTCGTCACTTTTCAGAAATACATTGAGTGACCCAAACAACAAAATATAATTATCCCTATAATTTAAAGAATTTTCCCAACAGGAACTACTTGTTTATCGTTAAAAGTTAAGAACTTAATTATTGGACACCCTATATATATATTTGAACGGAATCCATAGGATCTTTAACATGCCTACATACAGACCCATGACCAAAGTCAAAAACTAATGACTGTTTGGCAACTAAATATTGTGGATAGATGATTTTAGTTCATCTACCTAATCTATGTTGTTGTTTGGACTCCCACCTTTTAACGAGTTAGGAAATCGAACTAATTATTTATTTAATATCGAATTTATCCCACTTTAAAAATGGAAGAACAGAACTCGCATTTCAAATACTTTTTATGGCAATATTTCCAAACCTCGCAAGCATACCAGAAGTAATGCACAGAAGGTTTGACAGAAAGACCGTGGTTTGCCAAATTTCGTTCCGGTCATTTTTCACCCAAAAGTATGTTGCGGCCCGGTTTAAGAGTGGGCGAGAACCCTGTCATGGCCGCCATCGATTCAGGTCACAGAAAAACTCAACAGATTACGCCAAGACCATCCCCAAAACTTCACTTGAATACGAGTGAGTTTGTGTTTCAGACGCAATTGAAACCAATACTGGACGCAGAACTACAATCTCACAATCATATACCAAATTTGATATATGGAAGTCATTGTGTTTACATGCTTCCGAAAAATACAGACCGACAAACGGTCAACCCCCTTGTTGAGTTTGGCTCAGAATTTGATAGGTATTTACGCTATATATAAATGTTACATATATATATGTAACATTTTTTTTTTGAAGCAGAATGCAGGTTTGACAAGCAGTGAAGAGACTTTGTATTTTTAATTCTCTTTCATATCCATCTCGGTAAAGCAATTTATTTACACACAAACACAGCGTGCCACAAAAGCAGAAGCAAGAAAGAAAGGCAAAAAGGGACGTTTGTACACTAGTCTTGTATAACATGGGATGTCCGGCCACGCGCCGATGGAAGACATGTTTTGACCTTTGACAAGGGCACCGGAAGTATCACTTTCATTTGATACGTAGTACGGATGGTGCATTAGTTTTACAGAGGAATGAATTAAACCGAAAGTGGAATTGGATCACGAAATAAGAGAATATTTTTAGAATGAATTTACTGTATGCTAAATGAAAATAAAATTAGAATTAGAAAAAAAAATTTAGAATTAAAATATCATTATATATATATGTGTGTGTGTGTGTGTGTGTTGAACCTGGTTTCATCAAAATGACGTCACTGTTTAAGTTGCGTGATCCTGCAAGCGACTTATTATACGTGCACGAGATTTTATTCTACAGCATTTTATTAACTGCAACTGTATCTTTCTTTTTCTTAATGTTTCCGTAAAATAAAGTTATTTTTGTTAAGCCATCATTGAATTTAAATATTATAGCCAACATCCACATTGGTGACCCGAAAAGGAAATCATTTCCGATTTTGAAAATGAATTAAATGAAGTCATCAGAAAATTCTGAAAAAAATGGCGAACCTGATTGTTTTACGAAAAACCACGTTATCTATTGCTCTTACTCGCTTTCGAAATCCATCATCATCATCAAAATCCTCCGTACTCCATCTTCAAAAATTATACGTCAATAAAAAAAGAAGAATTTTTTCTGCTTACGATGGTGAAAATATTTTGAAAATCCGTCCAATAATTCAAAAGTTATAACCAAGTAAAAATCTTCATAGACGGTAATTAGAACACTCTCCATTGAAGCAATTCAAGTAAAAAACTGGGAAATATAATAAGACTTTTTCATCACTGAAAACCTCTCTGCATCAAATGAAAACAATATGTAAGTTGCCTTTTATCAAAAATTAGGTAGAATTATAACTATTTTTAGTGTTTTCTGATCTTATTTAATCTTTAACAGTAGTCCTATGAAACCTTCAAAAGTCGCCCTATAGCGCCATTGTTTACTTTTGATTCACGCCAAAACCGAATTTCCTCCATAGACTTAGTACTAAAAGTTTGGCATTGTTGAACTATATTTGTCGAGTTTTCAAACATTTGGTGACATTCTGATTTTTTAAACTAAAAAAATCTAAAATTTAGCCAATATTTAATGATCTACAGTGAATTTGACCTCGCTTATTTCAAACATGCCTGATGATAATCAAGATTCCGCCAGCAATGATATCACAATTTCTCGTGTTGGCAAATTACCTCCTTTTTGGAAGGCTAATTCTGCATTATGGTTTGTACAGTTTCAGGCATAATTTGTCTTGGCCGGAATTACTGCTGATACCAAATTTAATTGTTATTTCTGTAGTTGATTCTGATATTTTAAATTCTGTTAGTGACATGATCTTGAGACCGCCCGATAATGATAAATATACTATTAAAAAAAACGTTTGATTGAATTACATTTCGAAAGTGAGGCTTCAAAAATTCGTATACTCTTACAAGGATTGGAGCTTGGTGAACAGAGGTCATCTCAATTGTTAACACGCATGAAGGCCTTGGCTGGTGAGACTGTTGGCGAACCGCTATTGAAATCTCTTTGGCTAGGTAGACTTCCAAACGATCTTAGCTGCTTTGAGAGAAGATTTGGGTGGTTTGGCATACATCGCAGATAAAATTAGTGATTTGACATTCCATTCAAATATTAATACAGTTCAGGCTACACTTACAACTTCCGACACCCGAGTTACTCAACTTGAGCAGCAAGTCGCTCAGCTAACTACATTGGTTGGCGAGCTTACTTCAACAATACGCCAAAGACGTTCGCCAAGTAGGAATAGACAGTTTAGCTACGGACGCAGCCGCTCTCAAGACCGGTTCCGGAAATATCAAGAACCTTCAAATGGCATCTGCTTTTATCATACTAATTTTGGCAAAAATGCAATTTACCTTGCTTTTTCAACTCTAAGGAAAACTAAATGAGCGATCGTCCACTGGCCTTGGAAACGATCGCTTGATAAATCGAATCATGATGGCCGATAAAAATAGTGCATTGAACTTTTTAGTGGATATTGGGGCAGATGTGTCAGTTTTGTCGAAACATTATGCTCCGAAAGCCGCTCCCTCAAATGAATTACTTCTTATAGCCGCTAATGGTACAAAAATACCGACTTTTGGTCGAAAGCACCTGACTCTAGATTTGAATTTGCGTCGAAATTTTACTTCGTCTTTTATAACTGCAAATGTTAATCAACCAATAATCGGCATTGACTTCTTGAAACATTATAATCTTTTGGTGAATGTTAAAAATGGCTGTTTGGTTGATGGCATAACTATATTAACTACGCAAGGCAAATACACAAGCACTCAATCACTAACATCTGGTATATCAATATAGCTTGGTGATTCAGAGTTTTACGGAATTTTATCGCAATTTCCGGAACTCACTAATCCCTCTCAGCCAACGAAAAACAATAAGCCCACTAAAATCCATCACTTTATTGAAACAACTGGCCAGCCAGTATTTTCAAGACCTCGTAGCTTATCTCCCGAGTTGCATAAAATAGCACGTCAGGAATTTGAATTTGTAATGTCTCAAGGGATTATGCGTCCTTCTAGCAGCCCTTGGGCAAGTCCTCTACATATTGCATAAAGGCGAATGGAGACTGTGGTGACTACCGTTGTTTGAATGCAATTACCATTCCTGATAGGTATCCGGTACCTCATATCCAAGATTGTACTCAAATTTTATACAATAAGACTATTTTTTCCACCCTAGATTTGATGAGGGCTTATCATTAAATGACGGTTAATCCGGCTGACATACCAAAAACAGCTATTACAACTCCATTTGGTCTTTTCGAATATGTTTCGAATATGTATGCCCTTTGGCTTACGAAACGCCGGCAACTTGTGTATCCGGTGTTAACAGAAAAAGTTGTTAAATACATCTTGCCTTTTCCAACTTCATATTTATGTGAAGTTGCTTTTTCAGCATTTGTAGAGATTAAATCGAAAAAAAGGAGTAGACTGTTGGACGTGGAACCGCATCCGAGATTAAAATGAACAAACAGGGAACCAAATGATGACGATCTGCCATCTCGGCACAAACCATTTCATCCTTCTCAGTGATCCAAATAAATGTTACTTACAATAAATATAACTTTTATTTATATTTTCTTATTATTTTGTGTATGTCACAAAAAAAGAGAAGAAATAAATATATTTTTAATTGTTATTAAAATACATCCTTTTTTTTTTTTTTTTTTTTGATGAGGGGTACTTAACGTTATGAAAATTATAGAAGGGCTACGCATATGTCATAAGTTCGGGAAACATTGCAACACTGCCCTAGCTCCCTTATAACTTTTTTTTTTCAAAAAATAAATAAAAAGCTTTTTCTAACTCAGGGTGGTCTAAAATGTTCAAATTTTTTGACCTTCTCTGTGCTTCATATACGAGAAAATAAAAATTAAAACATGTCGACTATGTTAAGAAATTCGATTTAAGAGTCTCTTCATCCACTAAAGGAAATTCATTTGACACAACGCATTAATATCTGCGATTCTGAAACGTAACGAAATTCATCTATTTCCGAAACGACAAAAAAATGGATTGTTTATAACAATTTTAACCGGAAACACCAACCCAGATAACATCAGAAACTGAGATTCACCAAAAGAAGATTAAGCTAACAGGTTGGCGAGATTTGAAATTTTACCAAGAAACGTAGCGGTTCATTCAAACGCCTACGTCCAACATCTCATCCAACTGCAGAGTGCGTAGTGATAAACTGCAGCAAAAATTAAGTATTTTTAAAGCACCTTTGTATAAGTATGCACACATAAACTTCGTATTTTCTAAGCGTAGTATTTTTCCCCTTATTTTATAATAAGTATGCATAGTTTTTATTGAAAAAAAATTCTTAAAAATTATTTTTAAATATTTTTTTTAATTTTAATATTTATTTCTGTTTTTGCACCACATCTTCTATTATAAAATTCTCAAGGTTTTTATATAGGCAACAACAATTAAGATCCGACATTGCTGGGATGGATCCCTGTGCCGATTTATTTCCATCGCAATCTTTTATAAAGCGTTCCCGTGAAATGGATGAGAGGACAGAGTCATTTTCTAAATAACCATGTTTAAAAAGAAATTGCCTTATCGCCGCTCATTTTTAAAAGTCTTTTTGGAACGTTCCAAAAATTTAATGAAAACGTGCTTTTTAATCTATAAACAAAAATTCTTACTTTAAAGAAAATGGCAGAAGAAACGGTATACATATCCTTTCCGAAGAAATGAAAATGCTTTGACAAGTCCTAGTTTTCATAAATAACGAAAGAAGTAAAAATCAGCTCTGTAGTGAGAAGTGAAACGAAAATAAATCAGCGAGAGCGTCTCCCCAACATTTTCTCGCATATTGCAGGGAAAGGCCTTGTGGCGTACGTTACGGAATATTATCACAGGGCGTGAATGAAATATTTTCCATAGTGTGATCGTTGGCAAGTGTTTTGGGATTCATCTCTGGCATGCGGCTGAAAAAATCCGAAAAGCAAATTGGGGTTTGAGACGCATTCTTCCCAATGGATCAAAACAAAAATTGGACTCAAACGACACTCATCGTCACATACCAAATTTGCTATATTTGTGAGTAGTCGCGTTTACATATTTCTGAAAGGACCTTGTTGGATTTGGCTCAAAATTTGACAGATGTTTATACCATAGACACTAAATCTTAAGTATCTAACTCTCTTCGTTTTGTGGTTATCATGCTGACAGTCGAACAGTATTCGAACAATCAGACAGATTTCCTCTAAACGGATGTTGCTGAAAATTGGATCGAAATCTACACGTTTGGTGTGAAGGCCGCAAATCAAATTTCATCCATCTAGCTCAAAGTCACGGGCAGGTCATTTCTGAAAATGCGTTTTCGAATTCAAGGAGGTATGAAGATATTAAAATCTTGAGTTCGAATTTTTTGACGATTGCAATATTTTAACTAAATTTTGTATAAGGAAAAGTAAAAGTGCCCATTGAAGCTTTTTTTTAAGAAAATCTTTCTTGAAGCCACCCCGAGACAATATATCGCATTGTCCAAAACTAATTTTTCAGAATAAAAAAAATAATTAAAATTTGCATTCAACCAAAAATGTTTTTTATTATCAAAAGCTATTCTTTTTTAACCTTTAAAACGGTGTAAAAATAATTTTATGCCATAATATGCTTTGATGTTATGAAAACACGTTAAAATTCTATTTTTTAACTAAACTTCGAATTAAAAGTTTGAGAAATCTGTTCTTAGTGTCCCTCTAATGCCCCCAAAATAACATCCCAAACTTCATGCTCCTAAATTCAATGGCTCAATGCTGGGCGTTGCTCAGGACAAAGACTTTATATATAAAGGAAGATTTTGTTGGGAAAAAATTTCTATAAGAGTTATAAAAAGAAGAAAAAAATCATTATAAAATGATAAAACCTAAATTCTGAAAAAAAATTAAAAAAAAATTTCTTTACAAATATTTAAGTAGCAGATACACCGGTTTTTTTTTTTTTTTCATTAGTCAAAAAAAAATTTTTGGCCAAATTAATCCAACAAATAAAAAATGTTCAAATGGATGGGGACATTAAAAAAATACCACGAAAGATATCACGGTCATTGAAAATGAAAGGCGTCGAGTTAAAATTTCATTATACTAGATTTTAAGCGATTGATTAACGTCATTACGTACCGCAATGAATAACAATTCAATATAGTACAGTTGAATAACTGTAGTAGGTCGTTCAAGCGAAGTATGGCATAGTACACATTTCGCACCGCCCTTCCCAGATAACTATTCCAGCATTTTAATAAATGGCAACGCACATGGTTGAAGAAAAAAGGGGGAGGGGCAAAAAAGAAAGGGAAGGGAAAAAAAGAACCCTCAAGCGTTACCTTCATATGTGCTGGAACCCTTGGAATAATTCTTAAGAATTTTCCCTTTTGTTGGTTTTCTTTTTTGATACATCCGGTAAACAAGCCTTCGTGACTATGATTTCGAATTGTCATTTTCAACTTATGGGGAAACAAAATAAAACGCTTTCTTCACTTCATGTGAAAATGAAGTACTTTTTAAGGACCTTTTCTGAAAATTAAGCACTTTTATGGTGCTTAAAAATGGTTTTCAAATTTAAGCACTTTTTAGACGCTAAGCACCCTTCACTGAGTGATGCAGTTCAAATAAAACAACCAACATTTGCAAATCGTAATTACAAATCAGCAGTCAACCTGCTATTGCTTTTCAGCACGATAATTCAAAACCCGACACACCTTTGATTATTAATCCAGACTCATTGGAGCTAGTGGGGATGTGCCATCACATCCGTCACACAGCGGTGACCTTAAACCTATAGATTTTCAATACAGAACTCCTTAAATATTAACATTATTAATGACTCCAATGATGTAAAATGTTATTGAATCCAGATTTTAATTTTCAAAATCCAAAGTTTCATGAACATGGACACTGCCTGTCCTCAACAAAAACGAACAATGCTTATTTTAATAAACCATTTTTTCAAGTAAGAATTTTAAATTTTCTACTTATTTAAAATCAGCAATCATTGAACCCAACGTCTCTTCTCGACTCAGTTGAGTCATTTGAAAGGGTTACAGTGTATGTCTTGGACATTACTAGAAGGTGAAAAATGAAATATAAAGTATTTAAAAGGATTACTCCCCCCCCCTTATTATTCTCATACAAAAAGAAAGCATTGAAATGGCCAAAAAAGATCTCGAGATTTGGATGAATTCTCGTTTTTAAATGAGTCTGAAAAACAATTTTAAGAATGATAGCTGCTTGTTTGTTTGTGATGTCTTTGTAACAAAATGATGGAGGAGATGTTGTGAAAATAATAAATTTCTAACCTATTTTCACAAAATGTGTCTTTTGGAACTCTTACAGCCCACATGTGGACACCAAAATTCAAAAATGCATAGAACAAGAGAAAGATTGATAACAAGAACTGTATCAAATTCTAAGTCAAATATATCACAAGATAAGTTTAACTCATCTTCTATTTCTCTAGTTGTGAACCTACAAATACTATAACTATAGGGTCATGGTACCAAGATACGACACATTCAATGGCTTGCTATTTATAATACTTGAAAGCTCGGATGTGTGGGGCAATCTTCCAAACGGCAGATCTGTGTCGAGTGCTGGTTCCAATCGAAATAAAAGACATCGGAATGCATTCTGGATTCTGTAAAAAAGCACCCTGTCATAATGTATGAGAAAGTGAAGGGCACAGTGTCCACTCTGCTTTAATCCTGACTTTAAATACATACTTATTTAAAAACCAAAACTATTTTCAAATGGGGCCAAACCTTTTAAAGACCAGTCTGACCCTATTATCTGGTTTCAAAAATGAAAACCCTCCATGTTTTAATGCAGACATTAGTAGAGAAAAGCCTATACTAAAAGAAACCACCTCTTCTTCCATCAAAATGGGAGGAAGATGCTTGCTTATTAAACAATATAGAGGAACAGTTTATTTTCACTGATTTAGAAAGTCTTAAAATGTTACCACTTATTTTTCTAAGAATAGACTTGCTTTCAGTCATGATAGGCTTACTTCATCAAAGATAATGAAAGATGGGGCTTTCAAAATGGTCCTGGCAATGGCCACACGCTGTTTTTCGCCTCCGCTCAATTTCAAGCCTCGTTCTCCAACAATTGTGTCATAACCTGCATTCGGAAACATAATAAGCTCTCAATAATATACTTTTCTTTTCAAATCCATAAGATTAAAAAAGCAAAATAAAATGCATTACCTTCTGGAAAACTTAGTATTTGATTGTGTATATCGGCGGCTTTAGCAGCTTCTTCAATTTCTTCTGTGGATGCGCATGGTCTACCATAACCTATATTGTACCTTGATGAAAAGTTGTTAAACTTTGTTTTACATACATTTTTTTTATTTGTAGATTGATTAAGAGAATTTTTTTTTCTGAACCCGATTCCCAAACAAAGAATCATTCTACTTAATACAAGGTAGTCAGTCATAAATTATGGGACACAGTGCATAGTGAGAAATTACTATAAAAATTAAGTGATTTTAAGAACCTTCATTCTGATGAATGAATAGAAGTCTTGATGTAAAGACCTTTCTTTGCATATTGCTTTTTTTTAGAAAGTTCTTTAAATGTTTGTAATTATGATAGTAATTGTATATAAATAATACTATTCAGTGAGAGAAATTAAAGCCTTCTGTCTTATAGAAATGAATCATTTTCTAAAAGCAAAGCTAATAATCCATATTGTCCTTGGGATTAAAAGCTCACAATTGTGATTAATTTAATAACTCATATGAAACACCACAATTTCAGAGACATAATATAGCTGTAATAGGCATTACAGCTGTTTCATGTTGAAAAAAATTGGCTTTATTGGAACATTTTTCCCAATTAGTGTAGTAACTGACAATATATATTAAAAAAAAACATATATTACTCATTTATAGTATTTAAATTTTATTCATTCAAATACTAAATGCTGGTTCAATATTTTTTTTTTGTATTGCATAGCTATAAAATATTGCAGTTTATGACAGTATTTACTAAAAAGCAATATTACAGTGAAATAAATTGTAGCCTTATGAAATAAAAGTATCAGTTATTTTTCCAAAATAAAGCGGAAGATTTGTAATCATTAGAAATACAAAAACTCGCATAGGTTACATGTGTAACAATTTCACAACTAAATGAAATATTGTTTGTTTCATAGACATAACTATGCCTTCAAATGTTTCACATTGTAACAAGCATAATTATATTATAATTTCACATTTAAGCAATTTATTCATTTCTTACATAGATCTTTGTACATAGTTAGCTGAGAATGAGAAAAACTCTGATTCAAAGTATGTTCTTTCTTCTGTCAATAGAAGAAATAAATGCACATATGCAACATTTTCACACAATCAAAGCGGTACTTACAAATCAACCACAGATGATAGAAAGAGAGCGTCAAAAGCTCAAGGCACAATCAAATTGGGATTTCACTGCACATCTAATATTCAAGTGAAAGTGATAGACATTAATGCCACTGCAAGAAACATCCTCAGGGTTGCCATTCAAATATGGAAGGAAAAAAAATCCTTGCGTTTTTCCAGTACGCATATGATATATACGAGGAAATGCGAACAGCACTCATGTGCTAGTTGTAATGGAATATACTCTATAGTTTTAATGAGTGGAAAAAGCAAGGTTAATCAAAAAATTTGGATTTAAACAAGATGCAGTTTTTAAAACAGTAAAATTTTTGGACAAGCGACCATACATTTTCTATAGTATTCTTCTAAAATATGAAACACTCTGCTAAAAAGGCTTTTTAAGTTTCAGTAGCTCCACTAGTAATCAGAAAATGTAGTCATCATTATAATATCGATATTTTTTCTCCACCTTAAGTTTTTAAGATCATCAGGCTCTATCGAAAATAAGTTCTAATGTTTTTTTCTTATGCTTCTAATGACAATATTTTTTATTAACTGTTTAACAAAAATGAAATTATTTTCATATAAGAAAGGCACCATTAATTAAGATGTCTGAACTTTAAAGAAATGGCTGAAGAATATCAGCAATATAAGGGAAGCTAATTTTAGAATCAGAAGCCCATTTATAATATTATCACTAGGGATTGCAATATCGGACCAAAAGTTTAATACCAGCATTCGGTATTTTTTAGATCTTAATACCGGGATTAATTTAGAAAAAGAAAACACAGGTGTTCTTTTGTTTTATTTGCCAGTTTTATTAGAGATTGTCGCGTCAGTAATCTCACAGCTTGGCGACAAACTTGGCAAGCATTTAGCCACATGGTGACGGATTTGGCGACCAAATAGAGATTATTGGACTAATTTAATTAATTAATTAATATTTGGAAAAAAACTGTATTAACATCAAGTGTCATTCACTACAAGTTTAAAAAAATGTATTTAAACTTGAGTGGATGAATAAAAAGCATTTTATTAGCGATTGAAAATTTGAACAAGATATATAAATATATATAGGGAGAGTGTGAACTAATAGTAAGAATTGAAAAATAGGGGAATGAGTAGAAAAGAGGTACACAGCTGTTCTATTTTTGGTGCTATGGCTACAATCTTTTATACTTGAAATGCTCAGAGAATTGTATTTTTTAGATGGAAAAAAATCAAGAATTAAGGAACATAAAATTATTTTCTTGCATTTTCCTGCTTCTTAGATGATTTTTTAAATTCCCTGTGTTTTACCGGAGCCATGGCAACCCTTTTTATAAAGGATCCGAGTCATTTACCCAACCCTAAAACAGATAAAGAAGCAATTGCATTTATGTTTGTCTGTAGATAGTTTAAGCTATGAATGAATGTTAGTTGAAATAATTATTTACTTTTTACATGATTAACTTGTCTTTTAAATTCATAAGTTTTCTTTGATGCATCTCATTCACAAAGCTATGCTTTTGATTTGTTCCATTAAATTTCCGAAGCTACAAGAAAGAAAGGTTTTTGTGTGTGTGCGTGTGTCTTCTCGAAAAAATAAGAATTTTTTAAGGACCTTTATTTTGAAATTAAAACCTTTTAAGGCACATAAAAATGATTTTCAGATTTAAGCTACTTTTATGAAGTCCAAACCTTATTGGACCATTTTAAAAATCTAAATCATTTTTTTTATGGGAGAGTTATTTAAAAAGCTTTGACACGCCCCCTCCAAAACAGACGGGACGCTCTTCCAAATGCACCACAATGGAAGATTTCCAATTCAAGGGTTAAAATGGTTTTCATACAATAGAAGGACGAGTGAATTCACTGGTTTCATGAAAGCAAATTGCTACGGTTCAAAGACTCTTTCGTTTAGTGTATCCAAACAATCAGTCTCCAAATAATAATTTCATTAAGCGTTAATACAGTCATCAACAGAAAGAAAAAAAAAAAGGAACACTTTTGTAACTTTGTTATTGATTAAAGCATCTGCACAAATTTGGTGTGATGGGAATGACTTGAAGGAGCAAGTTTGTTGAAACAGAGATACTGATTCTGAATTAATTAACTACTATGGGGTTTTGAAAAATAGCACTTCCAAAATTAAATTAGTCTTATGAACTTTCGGCGATATCTCGGAAACTATTATATACTGCTCAAAAAAAAAAAAATCTTCACTTAAAGTAAATTATTATGTTTCATAAAATCACAAATTAAATGCATAAAAAATGCAAATTTAATATTTTTATGAATTTTAAAAAATGGATGGGAGGGGGGAGAAGTAAATTGCTACATTTTTACATGGAAGCAAAGCTGATATGCTAAAATGCTGGAATTCAAAAATATATGCGCATACCCCAAAAGTTTTCAAAATATTCACAAAAATTGTAAAATTGCTACAATGGATTTGTAGCACCCACTTTTTGATAGAATAAAAAAAAATTAATATAAGTAATCAATAGTGAGTAATTGGCTTAGGGCTGGCCCTATACTGAGTTATTGGAAGAAGAATAAATGAAAGTTCCACAACACCTAGTGCATAATACAGACTTCAAAATTATATTAGTTATTTAATTAAAGTTATTTAATTGGAAAATGTTATTAAAAAACTGTTTGACTTTTGCATACTAAGAAACATGAAATATGTAGGTACACTACATTTTAAAAATCAATTATAAAAAAAGTATTTAATATTTTATGATCACCCTTTATATATAATATTCATCACAAATTAGATACTAGACTAGACTAGACAAACTAGAAGACTCTAAACAACTTCTAAGAATATTTAATAATAATTTTTATCAAAAATTTTCAATCATTCAAAATTTTTTGGGAATTCCGATAGAAAACAATAAACAAACTTTAACCATAAAAATAACTTACCTAACCAAAAAAAAAATAACCATTTAATCAACAAATAATAAGAATATTTTTAGTGGTGAACTGATTTTTTTATAAATTAAGATACATCAGCTTGTTAATAATAAAAGTGATTGAAACTCACCGAATGCTTCGATTGAAGAGAACAGTGTCTTGAGGAACTACACCAATACTTTGGCGTAAAGATTTTTGTGTAACCTGGACAATAAACAGAAAACAAGATTGGCACAAGCAGAACTTGAAAAATCTGTTAGAATCAGATTTTTGAATGTCTACATTTGAATTGTTTCATTGGAACACACACATATATAAGTCAAAGCGATCAATAATAATTTTTAATGTTGCTAAAATTAAAAACCAGGCAGAAGATAATTCTTACAATTGAATCACAACAGAATAATCTTTTAATATTTTTTTCCCAAATAATAAGAAACTTATTAAACTTACATCAACTACATTTTGACCATCAATCAACACTTCACCAGAAGAAACATCATATAGTCGAAACAGTAACCTAGTTATCGTACTTTTCCCACTTCCAGTTGGTCCAACCTGCATTACAAATTTGCAATATTTACAAACATTTGCATACAATGAAAATGAAAACACTCAAAGTAACTAATTACATCTATATATTCTTCCTTTATGTTGAATATAATAAAGTGTATTTTTTGGGAGATAATTTTATGATAAACTTGTTAGTAAAGATTATTTAAATTATATATCTTTTTAAATTTTAAATCTCAGTTTCATTTAAAATTTGAGCAGCAGAAATCAAAAAGATTCTCCATATCAAACATGTCAAATACAAAATGCCATTAGCATATTTGATATAAAATTAATTCTACTTCCAGTCACATTTTTGCATGTAAACGGATGTCAAATGGTCAAAAGTTTTTTGATTCAGAAAATTCATTAGAAATTTTGGTTGGAGAAAATTTTTATGCTTTATTGACAAAATAAACTTTTTGAACAGAAAAAAATTTTTGAAGTTTACAGAAAAAAAATCATCATTAAACTAGATGCAAAATCCTACTAATGGAATTTTTTTAAAAAAATCATGATTATTAGTATTTTTATTCCTGTAAGAACAGAAGTCAAAAATGCATTTTACTTATCAGTCTCTTTTATTCAAATTAATAAAACAATGCTTTGGAATGTATGAATTCTAATTTTCTTTTGAATATTTTCCCTATACTCACAGCCTTTCTGTCTGCTTATATGCAAACAGCTTGGATTCAAAGGTCTGATATGTATGAATATCATCTTTTTTTTAAAGAAACAGATCTCTTTATATAGTTTGGAATTTAAGAAAACAGTTTAATTACAACTTCGTTAACTATTACTAAATTTTTATAACAGCTTCTAAAGCAAATAAGACTTTAAAAATAAGATTTTTTTAATGATAAAAATGGCAGGTATTTAATGAAATCGTGAAATTCTTTGTAAGTTATTTTAGTTCATTTACATTAGCATCTAATTTGGAAGAAAGAGCTATTTTGAAATAGATTTTGATTCTGAATCCTGATTTGAGTCCATTAAAAAGACTTTATAGGCAAATAACTAGTCATTTACTAGCAGATCTTTCCCATAGTGGCTCTCTACAAGAACAGTTCAGTCCATTATAACCATAGGTGGGGAAAGAGGGAAAGTGCAGAAGGAATAATATAATTTATCAATAATATAACATTTAACTTAAAACACTTATATAGAATCTTTTAAAATGAAAATAATATAAAAAATGGTTTTAACAAATGCAACTTTAATTTTTGTACTGCAAAAATTAAACAAATAGCTCAGCAATTTTTTTTATTATGGCATAATTTATATGTTTCACATGCTTAATGAATCTCAAAAAATGTTCAATAACATAGAATTCACCAATACCAAAGCAACAGTTTTTCCAGCAGGAACAACAAAAGAAACATTCTTTAATATCTGCCTCCTATAAAAAGATACAAAGAGAGTTTGAACTTTTGTCTAAATCAAACTACATTTGAAAAAAAGAAAAAAAATGAAAAATGAAAAATTTTTATACTTACTCAGGAACATAAGAAAAGTTGACATTCCTGAATTCAACGAAGCCAGATCGTATTTTCAACGGGCGAGCATTTGGTTTGTCTACAATCTATCAAATCACAAAATATTGAAACAAACATATTTAACATAAATGATTATTAAGTATTATGGGCTAATTGTACAGAAAATATGATCAATTTCATTTGTTGTGTGTTAGTGTTAGCGTGTGTGCGTAATAATTTCTAATTCATCTATAATCTAAAAAGTTTCTAATTATTCAAACTCCGACTCCATAGAGTAATTTAACCTCTGAATTGTATGGACTTTTATTTTTCTCAAAATAGTGTTATGGCAAATGTTTTTCTAAAATTAAAGTCCAGAATACTTTTTCATACTTTCTCTTTCCTTCCTATTCAATCCACTATATTATGTTCACTACGGTTAGGACAAAAAAATCTTGATAATATATAAAAAATTTGAATATTTCCTTAAAATTATTAAGAATAAAAATCGTTAAAAAACGCAAGGACTATTTCATTAAAATATTAATACAGAAAATATAAAATATATACATATTATATATAGATGCTAATGGTGTGGCTCTTTCTATGTGTATTAGCATTCTACAGATCAGACCACTCAACTTAGAATTAATAAATAGTATAAATATATTTTTAATTATTGGAATGTGACCTATAAAGCATATTTATTTAAATTTTAATTAAAAACTAAATGAAATTTTTATGTTTACTCGCAATGATATCCAAAAATATTTCTTACACAATTTTAAATTTACAAAAATATTTTTTAAGTGATTGCAATTTAATTAATATATAATTGTCTTAAAAATTTAAAGAAATTTTAATATTCCAAAATATAATTTAAAGCAATCACAGCTGAATTTCATAATTCTAGCTCCATAAGTCTTGTCTGTAGAATGCTAATATATGCAAATGTACTTTTATTAACAGAAGAGATTGTGGCAATATTTTTTACATGCAAGATATGGAATTAAAAAAAATTAAAGGATGCTGTGTTTGAATTTGAGATAAGTCTCTGCAAATTCGTTTCCCCCCCCCCTACAGTTTAGAGGTACAAGTGCAAAATTAATCATTTCAAGTGCAAGAAGCAACTAAAAATAATTAGAACGAATTGCATTAATATTTTTACACAAATATCATCATGTTGATACCATCAAGTACAGGCAAAATAATGCTAAAAATCAAAATACATAGATCATTGCTGTATAGAAGACTGTATTGATAATTTCACAAAATCAAGTTAAATATACGAGTTCACTGACTGTCCCTGATTATATAAAAAAAATCCTATGTGAGAAGAATAATGGATTATTAATTTACCTCTGGTTCAGTATTCAGCAACTGAAACATATTTTCCATATCCACGAAGGCTGTTTGAATCATTCTTGGGAAAAAGAAAAAGAAAGAAAAGTAGACATAATTAAGGGATTTGCAAAATTCATAATAGAACAGTGGCTAACATTTAAATATTTGGAATTCAATCCCCCATGTTCCTCTTAACTAGTCCAATAACTTTTGGAATTTTAAATAATATGCATGAAAACAATTTTTTCATTTCTTTAAGTAGACATACAATGAATTATACCAAATTAAAACATTGAAATTCATCAACAGAGGAAGGAGGAGCAGGTCTTTTATCTCGCAATTGTAGGATTAGTGGCATAATACAAGAAATGCAACAAATATGTAGAAATTTTTAAAAAAATTGATTCAAAACATTATTACACAAGTGTACATTTTTATAACAAGATTAATTAATTTATTTAATAGAAAACATGGAGAAAGAAGAATACAAATAACTACATGACCAATTTTGCACTTTCACTGTGGAATCAGATCAATTTGGAAAGTGGAAAATTTTGGCACAATAGAAAATGAAATTACATATTTTATTTCAGCCTGATTTGTGTATATACTGCAATTTGATCTTGAATTAGTTCTTGTGATCAATGAAACAACTTAGTACACAGATATAAAACTTTAAAAAATATATATGTGAAAACAAGTATAATGTAATAGAAAATATCAATAGGCAAACAAAAATACTTAATCAGAAATTAAATATGTCACGATTTGAAATTCCTCTATTTCAAACTTAAACTTTTATTTAAAAGTTTGAGAAAAACAATGGCTGCTTTACATTTAAGTTTTCCAAATTTACACATCATTTATTAAATAAAGCTGTAAAACAATCCTTTTTTTTAATTAATTTATTTTTTAAAATATATTATTTCTATTTAATGGTACTTATATGGATACCATTGCAAATGCAAAGCTACGGCAGTTTAATTTTTAGAGCAAACAAATTTAGTTCTAAATTTATTACATGCCATAGAATGTATTAAATTTAACAACAATATAACAATCTTCATTTTATTACTTAGAATCTTCAGGGGGAAACGCAAAGGAGAGTTGTGTAAGGAAGTTGAGATTCTAATTTATTTATTTTTTTAAAACACGAGTATGCCTACAAGAATGTTTCTCTACATAAAATAATAATAAATTCCTGAAGAACTTTACTTTTACTCAGTCCCAAATTTCTCTCTGATAAGGATGTGCTGTAACAAAGCACAGTCCCCTACCATGTATATAATATGAAAGAAGGACAACAGAAAAGGCATTTTATTGTAAAAAAAAATATTTGTGTGAGTTCAACATTTGAAAATAACAAAAATAAAAGAGAATTAACTATATTTAAAAATAAACTTAAAATTATTTTTTACTGCAGTTAAATTTGAATGAAATTTTTGACTGTCTTAATGTTTTATTTAATAATTTAAAGTTGCACATTTTGAAGAATCTGAAAAAACTAACTAATTTCTACAATACTAAAATTTTTTTGTGCATCCTTATTTGGAATCATAATTCATATTTTAAGAGAACAAAACATAACAAGAAGCCCAACTTTCCAAAATACATTAACATTTGTTTTCTCACTTAAAATATCGAAGCACATCTTTAAACAGTTGCAATAGAATAAATTAATACTAAATTTTTTTATTTATTTATTTCATTTTGGCAATCCTTGTTACTACATGACATTTTGAATTCTACCTTGCAACATAAAAAAAGAAAAGTATTTTCTGGTGTACACTACGAATTAGAATAGGTTACGAGTCATTGCAATAATTTCAACAGATAAAGCATCTGTCAATTGACCAAGAAGATAAAAATTTCACAAGAAACAAAACAGAAAGGATGAATTTTATTTCAAAATAATTTTTAATTATATTAATAACAGTTTAATAATTATGAATTTAATTTCAGTTATGGCATAAAGAAGTTTTCATATAAATTGATAAGAAAATAATCCCTTCACACATATTTATTTTAACTTTACATAAAAAGAATCTTTTATAGTTCTTCAGCAGTTGTGTGAATCTTTATAAGTGAGGTAAGGAAACTGGAAAAGCACATAAAATTAATTTTTCAACTACTAGCTGATACCCAGTGTGTTGCTGCAGCACAAGAAATAATTTTAGAAATATTTTTTGAAAATTGAAATAGCTAACTTTTTTAATTAGCAATGATAGGATGAATGATATTTATTTTCTTGTCAACAATAAATACATTCATTGAAATTGAATGATATATAAAGGAGAAGTCATATTTATTCTATTTTTTGGACTTCATTATTCAAGTGCTTAAAAGTAGACAATATTTTTTGTTTTTCCGTCTTCAGCAAAAACAAATTCCTTGGCTATCTGACTCATGAGCATCCAAAATACAACTGGCCATGTGAAAAACATGGATTTTCTAGGAAGTGATCATCCTTGCACCTTCTTGATGATCATCGAGATGCAACTTGAATAGGGAACCACAGTCATTTGAAATCAAAAGACATGTTGGTGTGAATAATGGGAAAGTGTGGTATGAGCACATCTTCTCTTTTCACCTTTCCATTAAGAATAGTTGCCTCAATTCTTGCTGCATGCTGATTTTCCAATTCAGATGGAGTGATCATTTAGCACTCACGTCTTTCAATTCTTGCCTAATGTTATCTTGATTCTTTTCATAATTTTCAAATTACGAAAATTTTCAAATTGTTCGTTTTCGTTTATTTCTACATGCTGCGAAGGTAGATCTACTTAGTAACAAACGTTTGGGAGGCATATTTTTTTACGAAATAATTAACACAATACATGATTATACAACTGAAATATCATTTGTTGATTCACTGAATAAACAGAAAAAATTACTGTCTGCACAGGAAAATTTACCTTATATATAACTCACCATGATTGGCATCGATCATAATAATACTATTTTGTATGTGTGAGATAAACTCTGAATAATGTGTGCGGTTCGATACAGCCAAAAAACTGTTTCCGTTGAATGACAATATCTTGTGTAGATCACTAACCATTAACAAAAAGAAAAAAAGTTAGCACTTGCTCTAAATGTTTTTGATTTTATTTAACTCACATTGATTGGCATCAATGATGATTTACTTTTGTTTGACATGTGTGCGCTTAGCTCCGAATTACATGTGCCGTTTATTGTCTGTCAACTGTCAATTTTAAAATAATGTTGAATAAAGGAAAAGTATGAAACGATTTGCTTGTAAATTTTATTGTGTTCAAAATAAATGCTAATAATTCTACTATGCTTATAAGCTTCTTGCAAGTGTAAGCAATAATTTGGAAACATTTTGTTGCCATCGGATGGACGATATGGCAGCGCATAAAATACAAATAAATAAAATTCATTTTTTATATATTAAGATATGGTAATTTTACTATGGTTATAATGCACAAGAGCAAGCATCAAGTTGGCAAAACTTTTATCACGATCAAATAAATGGTACAGCAGTACATAAAATATAAAGAAACAAAAAATAATTTTTATAAATATTATATATATATTAATTTCTAATATTCAGTACAATCAATCAATATTTAAATAGTTCACATTTTCTTATTTTAGATTTTAAAAAATAAACTATCTAATTTTTTAGGTATTCCTATTTTGTAACACATTTTTGGTTTGGAGGATTCACTCAAATAATTTTTTTTAAAACTGAAAATAACATTTGATATAATTTGTAAGATAAAATATGAATAAAAATAAAGATGAATATTTGTTCATGATTTGTTCAAAAACTTAATCTAACATCATTTGATGTACTGAACATTATTTCAAATATTTAATTAAAACTAAGTAGAAGTCTACCTATAATATGTTCCAAAGAAATTCAAAGGGGTATAAAGCTGCAAAATATAGGAACTGAAAAGTACATAGTCTCCAGAAGTGAGTTTCCCATCTACCACATAATGAGCACACAAAAGCGCACCTGCCATCACTCCAATACTGATGACAATATTCTGAACTGTATTCAAAAGATTCAATGATGCCGTGCCGATCCACTCAGCAACCTAAAAAATTATGAACAGATTTGATTTTGAAATTGATTCATTGTATTTAGTAAGTTTGAAATAAGTGAGAGTGTTTGAGATTTTAAAATTTTAAATTATTAATAAAATAAGGCAACTAAACTCTAAAAAAGAATTTAGCAATGCAAATGATAATTATACCTAAAACATCACAAATCAAATATCAACCAAGTTATTAATCTAAAGTAAATTTTATATCTGTTTAATTTCTGTTACTATTAATTTCAAAAATTGATGCCATTTTATTTGTATATATTTAAGCTTTTACTCATCTGGAAAATAAATATTTTGTTTGAGGGACTAATTTTGAATTTAAAAAGTTTCTGTTAACTTTTTTTTTTTTGTTATAACGAAAAGAAGCACACATATAGAGGTCTGCATTAACATTTTATAAATGTACATCCTCTACAACCTCTTGTATACACATATAAAATTATGGAAAGATAAACAATGTTCTTGACTTTACACAATTCAAAGTTTTTCAACAGACATTTTATAAATTATCTGTTTATTACAAAAAATCCAAATACAAAAAATCCAGATTACAAAAAATCCAGATTTGATAATATTTATTGAGAGTGCATGGGAAAGATTTACAGCTTTCTAGAACAATTAAAGACATGATTTTAAAATTTCTTATTGATTTGGATACAAAAAAAAAATCCTTCTTAAAAAATTGATTTTATATAATAATATCAGTTCATTTGAAATAAATTATTTTTAAACCACTATTATAATAGAAGAACACAAAAAGTTTTAAATATATGAAAAAGGAAGAAAATAAATTTATTTTAACTATTATGATACATTTAAGTAGCAAGAAAAAGAAATTCTATGAAAATTAAAGCTTTGTAATATTAATTTTTTAGGGGGGAGAGGGGGATTGAAGTAAATAAGTTTGCAATTATTAGAAAAAAAAAACAAGTAATAATTAAAATTTTAATCATAATTAAATGAAATAAATTTCAAATATTCAAAATTTTAAAATTTAACAGTGGAAGAAAAATGTATTAATTAAAGATGCTTGCTTCTTAAATAATATTTAAAAAAAATCTCTTAATGTAATATTTTTTTAGTACTATTAGTTTGTGATTGATAAAAGAATTTATTTTTTAAAAAACTTTGAAAGAATGCATGGCAATACATCAGGTCATTAAATTTAATGAAACATTTCTCTCTATTAATAATACAGAAGAATATGTGTATGTGTTTATTAGCGTTCTACAGGAAAAACTTTTCGTTCTTCTGTTTGGTACATATATACTTTGGACAGTTAAAATACGCAATTGGGAGAGATTCTTTCCACAAAATTGTGGCTTTTATCCATGATCTTCAAAAAATATTACAACATACAAATGATTTCTACATCATTAAAAAAAATTATACTTTCAATGATGCCTTTTTTTTTTTACAATATATTTATTTTAGATCAATTTTTTAAAAAAAATTATGTTTATTTTACAGCAACATATTCCAATATAGATGCAAAGCTCACATCATTTTTATTATTGTTACTAATATTTCATACCCTCCCCCCCATTCCTGAGAATCAGGATAAGAAGATTCAATTTATCTTTTCAGGACGAGTAAGTTTCAGTGTAAGACATTGTCCTAATAACATTTTAGAATTTACTTTTTTTTTTAATTGAAGAATGAAGCAATGTGAAAAACTTTTATAGTCCAGCTTTCCTTTAAATAATTGGATGTGTAAGGACAATGACAGAAAAGTAGGGAAATGCATAGCATAATGAAAACAATAATTAAAGACTTCTAAAATAGATGTCTATCAAAACTTGAAATCTAAGAAAGACCACTGAGGAAGTGAAAAAAGGCACAGTTGTATAAAATATTATTTGAAATTTTTAGAAATCATTAATCCACATAAACCAACTGGTCGCCTCAGGAGTAGGGCTAGTAATCTAATGATAATAATACAACTTATAATATTTAATCTATATCTCTACTACTAATAAAGGAGAATGAGTATGTGTTGACACTTTTAAGAATAGATTTTGTTTTGTTTTATGTTAGAGTTACCATATTTAGCACATATATACACTGGTGGGTGGAAATAAGCATTCTAATTAAGAACTGAGATTTTAGCACTTTTCCATTATAATTTCAAAAAAATATACAGCACAAAAATAATTTTTATATCATCTTGAAAATTCAAAAACCTTTTTACTTATACCAATTTTTTGCTATTTATTTTTTAATAATTTTTAATCCCTTTACAATAGATCTCATTGTTTAACTAAATTTCAAAGCAGTCTGTTAAGCAACTACACGATATTCTTCCATTATTATAAGTTAAGGAAGATAGTTTTTTTTAACATCTGCGTAGTTCACATGAAAAACAAAAAAGCTGCTATACTGTAAAATTAAGATTATTCTCAATTATATTTTTATTAGCAGTATGATGTGAAGGGATTAAGACACTATACAGATAATGAATATAAGATAAAATATTACAATAACATAGCTTTGATGTCTGCCACAATTTGATACTTAAGAAATATTTTCTCGGGGAATCATGAACATTAAGCTATGTATATGACAGGTAATTGAATATATCACAAAACAAATCCTGGCAAAATATAATCAGTTAAATAATTAAATAATTTAAACAAAGATTAATTTAATAATTGCTTTAATTATTAGGTACGAAATCAGGAAAAAAATATAAAAATTGTTACTTTGCTCACAAAGCCATAATTAAACCTTTTCTTGCATTTTTTATCCAGCATTCTGAGACAACTCTTAGAAACTGAAAAAATTCCCACTATTAGAAAAGAATTTGTTATTTTATTGTGATACCCTGAAAATATGTCCTTATTCATTACAAAAAAGGCATAAAACTTTGATATACCAACCTGATAGTTATCAATTGCTTTTTCATAATTTTCCATTTCATACAACTCAGCATTATAATATTTTACCTGCATTTAAAAAAAACATAACAAGATTTATTCATCTAAAAATTATAAGACACAAGTGGAATATGACACTAAATAGAAAATTTTGAAAGGAAAGGAAGAAAAAATAAATTTAATAAAAACAGTTTTTTAAAAAAACTTTCATTAGTGTATACAAAACCCAGAATTTTTTATTTAATTTATTTTTTACTTTTTATTCTTCAGTTTGTATTTCATTATTATAAAGATAATGGAATCTTAAAATTAATTATTTTCACAAATTTGTTACCAGGTGAGGCTACTCACACTAAACCAGAATCATAGCCAAAAGAAATGATTAATTGACAAGCAAATTATGATAATATACAATAGTGTATAAGCACTATGAAGACTAAAATATATAATACTTGAAAATCAGGCACATGAAGTGAGTGAAGAATTGATTCCAAAAATCTATCTTTATAAGCACGAAACTTTAAATTAAATGTTTAAGAAAAGTTGGCTATTAAAAAAAGGTAAAAAGAAAAGTATTTATGATGGCCCTTTAATACCATGAAGCAAGTTCACAGTCATTTTTTCAATTAACTTTTTCCCCCATCGGGTGTTAAAAAAATACCAGAAATTTCTAATCATATACTATATAAAAAATATATCATATTTCATCATATTGAAAATATTTTTTAAGACAGTAAAATGATTAATAAAATCTATTTAAAGAATGTTATAGAGAAACATTATTATTAAATTTATTTTATACTTAATTTTATTATCAGATAAGAAAATATTTAAATGTGGGAAAGTTTTACAGAATACAGATACAAAACTTTTGAAATAACAAATGACAAGATTTACATCAAAAGGATCTTATGTCCCTTGAGAATCAATAGAGCATATGCTATCTCACCTTCTTGTGAGAAAAATAAAGACAAGAAAACATTTTTAGATATGAATTATTTTACGATTAGAGGGACAGAACTTAACTCGTGCATTTTTTAAAGGACAGAGCAAAATTAGCATAATTCCTGTATAAGGATTAAAAAGAAATTGTTATTTTTCAATTCTGATCATATAAATGATTTATTTGTAAACCTCTGACAATACAGTAGTAATTTCACTATTTTTTAAGAAATGAGAGGATATTTTTTGGAGATAATTATTTGTTTTTTTTAAGCAAAAGAAATAAAAAAAGCACTGACGAAGAGAGCAATTTTTAAAAGATGTGAATGTGAGAATAAAAAATATCTAACCACAACAAAATGAATTTCAATAAAATAACATTTTTCTTCACTTTGTCTAAATATTTATTCTATAAATTTAAAATGACATTTCCCAAAAATTTTTTGATACAGGACTCAGAATAAGCATTAAAAGTCACAGAAAGTCATTTAAAATGGTCCCAGACATAAATGCTTTAATTTTATAAATGAATTTGGAATTCATTTTAAATCAGTCTGATTTATCAAGTACTTTAATTTTCATTTGACTTTTTTTAATTAATTTTTAAAATTTCTAAAAAATTTCTAGTCAAATATTACAATTAGAAATGTAATATTTGACATTACAGTTTTAGAATCAACATTTAGTATGCTTAGTGTAACAGACAAGTACATATTCTTTTAATTGTAGCCAAATTGCTTATTCTTATCTAATTGCTTATTCTGGAAATTTCTGTTATACACTGAAAATACTACTACTGACAGAAAGTTAAAAATTCACATCATTACGATGCAAAAATGCAAAAATAATCCAATGCACAACATACTCTTTCAACAGAGACATGTTCCCCCCACAGATTTGAAATATGAAGCAAAATTTAATAAATCTAGCTTTGAAACTTTCTGGTTTTGTTTATTATCAATTAATAAACTCAATTTTTTAAAATTTCACATACATTTTATATAAATTTATTTTTCACAGTTTTTTTTATAAATTGTTAAATAAAAATCCAATAATAAGCAAATAATATAGTTATAACGATGCATTTTTTATATGAGCTTATACATATATTCAATATATGAATCATTCGTGTATCATGTTATCCTGGTTGAATAATTTGATCTGTATTGAACAGGACTTATAACACTCCCTATTAAAATATAATTAATCAAAATTTAGATACCATAATAGATTTTTAAATAAATCTCCAGTCAGTTTTGCAACCTATAAAAGTGTTGACTATTTACTAACTCACTAAAAAAAAGTCTTGTATAAATAATAAAATCAAGTATCCTTAACTAAATTTTTGGAAATATTTACAGTTTCAAAATTGAGAAGAGAATCAACACATTGTGCCTCCACTTCATTGTCTAGTTTATTAATGTTTCTCCTAAACTTGGTTCTCCATTCAGTAAGCCACACAGTTGAAACTAAAGAAGGAAAAGAAATTATTTATATATAT
Source organism: Argiope aurantia (assembly GCA_026543865.1). NCBI lineage: Eukaryota > Metazoa > Arthropoda > Arachnida > Araneae > Araneidae > Argiope > Argiope aurantia. Next base: position 76,781 of record JAPMOR010069089.1, on the reverse strand, counting down.
CTATATATAAACATAAGGAGATTTTAAGGCTTCTCTTTCACCCATAAATAATAAGAAATGTATGTGTTTCAATGTACTCTTGCAACCTACCTATATATGCATCTTATTTTAGCAACAGAACAATAAATTTAAATTATACCATATATTTATGATTATAAGCCATTCCAAATATACATCAAAAATGCTTTTTTCATCAAACATTTTTACAAATTCAAAATCTGCATATAAGCTAAAGTAAAAATTTAAAAAAAATCCTGTCAAATTCAAATATTCCACCATGAGGATGAACATATCAATAAGTAGGTAAAACAGCTGGTTTCTTTTCCAATCAAGATAATGAAACAACACCAGATGCCAAATACAATAGTTTGAACTTGGTAACTTTATCAAATGTTCGTACATTTTTTAACATTCTTTTATTATTTTGCGTATGATCTGTTGTATCTGTGTGCAAGTCTTATTTTTAGCACCATTTAGTTTTTGTTTGAAAGATGAATGGGAATAGGAATTCTTGTATGGCAAATTGTAAAATAAGATGATTGGGTTTTCTCCTTTTCTCACTCAACAGGAAAAAACGTGCCACATTTACATATCTCATTTTGGTGATGATGCAATAAAGGGACAATAACAAATAATTTTGAAAATAAAGCAAATCAGTTTCACAGAATAACTTACTTCATTTAAAATCCATTTACTATTTTAAACTCACTAATAACTCACTTGATTTATTGTTTTTCGGAAATTTAAAAATATATAAACTAAAGAAACAAACATTACTTTTTAGAGATATTTAGTGATTTCCCGCTTCTGCCCAATTAAATAAAAAAGTATCTACATTTTTTTTAAAAAATTAGCAGATCTGTATATAAACTAACCCTATAATTTATATTCTGAAAACATTCCAAATATTATCAATTTATATACGGAAATATAAAATATGTAGAAAATATAAACAATGTTTTTTAGTCACAATGTAAATTACAAAGTGATAAGAGAGAATTCTGGCAATAGTTAACTGTGTATATATATATGCACTTTAAATTAGTTTTCTTAATACTAAATTCTGCAGTATTGAAAAAATGACACAAATACAATTCATTATCTCTTTGATGAAATAAAGGATCATTTTCAAATAATTCTAAAATAACATCGTATTAATAAAGATTTTAAAACCAGCAATACCTACTTAAGTAGAGAGACATAGTTATGAAGACAATCAAGCCAAACCAGGGGTTGAATGCAACAGCAAAATAAATCACAGCAATGAATATGTCAGCAAAAGTGGGTAAAATATTAAAAATAATATACCTGAAAATATTAGATAATACAACTTATAGCTTTGCAAACTAAAATTAAAATCAGATTGAAACTAATTAAAAACACTTTTAAATAAAAACTTCACAACATAATTAATGTAATTTCAAAAATTATCTTTTAATTATATGAAATCAATTAGCAACACACCATCCCTCAATGTTCCTTAAAATTAAAATTATAGTAAAATCTGTGATATTTTACAAAATATTCCACTCATATAACTTTATTATACATTAATATATAGTGCTATTAACCTTACTCATATCTTCTTTCAATCCAAACAGAAATTTGCAAAATGTAAGGTTTGGAAATAATCTGAGATAATTATTTGGAAATTAACATTTGATAGATAATCAATCATAGATAAATAACGGACATAAAAACTTGCATAAGTTTCTTATTTTTCATTAAAAAAATTTTCACAGATCATTTTCATTTCATTTATTAGATCATTTTTACTATCTTTTTTTTTATCAGATATTCCAAATATTGGAGAGCATTATAAAGGTGAAAACAAATTTCTGAATTAAAAAAAAATTCATTACCTTAATTTTCATTCATTTTGAATTGCACATAAAAATATTATTAAAACTAAAATGATTAAAATGCCAAAATAGAAATTTGTTTTGAATCTTACCCTAACAGGCTGCTGATACTACTTGTTCCTCGATCCATGACTCTGAGAACTTCTCCAATTTTTCGACTTAAATGCCATTTGAGTGATAAACTGTAGGGAAAAAAAGCAAAGCATTCCTAAATGATTAATAGTGGAATGTTTATAGCCTAGCAGGTTTTAAGATGAAAATTGCTTATTTTATTCTCTCAACCTTTTTCAAACTTTAAAAACTTATAAAATTTTTCATGAAGTTTATGAGCATTTTAAAATGATTACAATTTTTATTTAAAACTCTCATTTCTTTGATAAAATTACAAACATATGTTATTCGAAAATTCCTCATTCCAGAATCGCTTCTAAAGCTGCAAAAAATTTCTGCTTAATACTTCTATTACATTCTAAGAATCTAATTTGTACATTCCAGTATGATAACTCAAATTTTAATATGAAAACGCCAATGTACAATTTTGATATTTTTTAATAAAATGTTGACATACAAAGATTTTAGAGAAAAAGAAACATTTAAGAAGTTTGCCATGGCAACAGGAGAATAGGAAAATCATGAAAATACAGGGAATTTATAAATCGTTTGAAAAAAACTGGAGAAAATACAGGAGAATGGGAAAATTTCCATAAAAACCAGGAAAGTAAAGGGAATTTTTCTTAGTTCTCTTTTGTTTTGTCTAAAAAAATGTCAATCTCTGGACATTACAAGAATAAAAAATTGTAGCCATAGCTCAATAAATGGAAAGCCACTATTTGGTACTGTGTAATTGAAGGAATTCAGTCCTTTTCCATTTGCTCATATAGATAAAAAGAATATTAGATATAGATTATTACAATTTGAGATACAGTTATTCTCATTCCATGAGATTAGTGGATAACAGCTAATGGGCATATGCGAGATTACTATAGCTTTGTGAGAGAATAGAATAAATTGCCCAGGTGGGAATACCAATATTCAATCTGAGAAAGCATTGCAGATCGTGTTTAGACGCTCACATATAAATTTATTGAATAGTTTGTTTATTATTTGAGAAGTTGCGAGTTTATTCAGAGTAGATTAAGGACTTTTTAAAACCATATGCTGCTCAAAATCCATATTTAATATGGACTGAACAAGTAAAAACATGAATCCTGACATCACAGGGATGAATGTGCAATACAATTTTTTAAAAATATAATAAACTTTATTCAAAAATCCAATGTAATGGTAAGACACAAAAAAACAGCTTACAAATAGTTAAAATCAAAATGAGAATAATTTGAAAATAGCATACATGAAAACATGATGCATACGTAGGAAAACATGAGAGATACAGCTATATTACAAATGGGATAGGGTAAATCCATTGGTTGTGTAATACTATCTTTGCAAGAAGATAATAAGCTCAAATAATATGGGAAAAAAGGCATTTACTAGTGACATCAAAAGAGAAAAACATAAAAAATTATGTGCCAGTCCAAAAAAATCATTAGTGATGTTGGACTAAAAGCACTGCAGGTGAAGATGATATGTTAAGTTCAAAAACGTCAAATTTAAAAATAATCCATTTTGAACTGTTTAGTTCAAAAACAATTTAGTGCTGAACTCTGTCCATTAAAACATGTGGCATCGTCCTTTAATGCATTCGATATTGGAAATATGTTCAATGATAATATTAATATCTATATTAGGCTGTACAAAAATACCATATGTTATTTGTTGCACATTAGCTCTATTTTTTCACCAATCTCTTAAGAAATTTTTAAACAATAACAAATTTGTAATACACTCTTATGAAACAGATTATTTTTGATAGAGCTCGATGATTCTAAAAGTCTAAGATTGAGAAGAAAAATACTAATATTGGAGTAGTGACTAAAAGTTACTTGATTACTAGTGGAGCTACTGAAGCTGAAATATGAGGCTTCATAGCAGAATGTTTTATATTTGTAAAGAATACTATAAAAAAATATATCTGAAAACATTAAAAAAAATTTTGCTGTTTTTAAAAGCTGCATTTTGTTTTAATCCACGTTTATTGACGAGCCAGTGCATTATTATATTAAAAATAAATTGTTGAATTGTTTCAACTCTTTATTCCAAAGCACAAATTTCCTCAGCAAGTTCAGAATGTGCAAAGATCCAATTTGAAATTTTCCTAAAAACACTGAAAAGCTAATACAAAAAAAAAAAAAAAAGAAGATTTATTTAATGAAAAAAAAAATTTAGAATATTTATATTCTAATATTTTGATATTGAAAGAATTTCGTGTTTTTAAAGAAGCTGGAAAAATAATTCTTGTGTTGTCACATGGCAATATAGCTGCAGAAAGTAGAGGATTTCATATCAACAAGGATATGCTTGTTGAAAATCTGAAAGAAGATACTTTAATTGGTCTAAAAAATGTGTAATAAACTTTGATGGAGGTGTTTTCCAAGTTTTGATTCCAAAAGATTTGTTCCAATAAAAATGTTCAACGAAAAACAAAAGAAGAGAACTCCAACATTACATTTGCAATGCAAAAAAAAAAAAAAAACTTTGCAAATTAAATATATACACAAGAAAAATATCCCCCACTCCCCAAGAATTTTACCGACAGCTCTTAGTTTATCATGAATTTCGAAAAATTTGATTCACAATATTGAGTTTATTTTAAACATTATTTAAATTATCTCGCCAATACAAATAAGATGAAGTTTACAAATTTTTAGAATTCTATTTCATATTTCTGAAAACTTTACCCCCACACTTTTCCTTTTTTAAATGATTATTTTATCTGCAAAAAAAAAAAAAAAAAGTTTGCCTAACAGGTTTTAATTTTTAGAAAAATGCTTTCAGCTTGAAAGAGAGGGGAGGAAATGTATATAGTATATGAATATTTATAAAAAATAAAATACAAAATTTCCTCTGCTAATCAGGACAGGCATAAATCCAATTTTAGTTAAATGATAATCAGTAGAATTTTTATAATAAAAATTATAACTTACCTATGGAGATGAGCATACATATCCAATTCAACTTCTTTAACTGTATATTGTTGAACTCTAATCCACAAAAATGTCCTTATGTTGTTTAAAAAACTATTACTGCCTGAAATAAAAAATTTTAAAAATACAATAGAAAATTAAAATTTATTAAATATAAAATAGAATAGAAAATTAAATTTAGCTTAGGTTCTAAAATGAACTATTATACAATAAATGTTGAATATGATGAGCTATTAATATAAAATATTTATTAAATATAAAATAGAATAGAAAATTAAATTTAGCTTAGGTTCTAAAATGAACTATTATACAATAAATGTTGAATATGATGAGCTACATTAAACAGAACATGTACTCTCCACTGGTAAAATAAACTGTGCAAAAGCTTAAAATGCAAATTGTAAAAGTACTTCAAAGTAAAGCAGATACAACTTTCAACCTTTCAGATGTGGAATACAGTATACCAGACACTAACAATAACACTACATTAATTTATTTAATTATTAGCAGAAGCAAATGCTATTTTTACTTTCTTCTATATAAAGAGATGTACTGTAATCTTCCGGAGATTCAGACAGAAGTTTCAAGCCGCAATGACAAGGGAAGAACCATTTTTGGAATATCTGCTTGTCAGCAAACATGATAACTCAAAAATGTTTTGAGATAAGACAAATAAATTAAAGATATAATCTTGTAGATTTCTATCAAATTTTGAAAGAAATTGATTCACAAGAAATTTTTGTGTTTAAATTCAAGCAGAGGTGCTCTTGCTTTAAATAGCACAAAAGAGTAAATACCAAAACAGAACCAACTTTTTTAAAACCATTTTCATACTTCTGAAATATGAGTAAACCTCAATAAATATATATAAAATATTTATGAACTAATATGGCTTAGCAACTAGTCAATAAATTTTACTTATTCAAATAGATTAAAAACATATTATTAATAAAGTAATTATTAATAAAAAAATATAGTTAAAATGTGTAAAAACAGCTAAAATGCAGAAGACCCAAGAACAGGGGCAGTCAGCAAGCTTTTCCCAGCTCTAAGGAGATCAAAGGAATGCATAGTGATTTTATATTTTATAAATACATCAAAATTTTCACACAAATAACTATTTACATTTTTATTTAAATCATTTTTTAGCGATTTAAACATTTAATATATTAAACATTTCCTCAGTACAAACAGTAAATTTCATTTAAAATTTTTTAACAATTTTAAATATTTCCATGATATATAATTATGATACTATTTAGATGCAACAGGTATCTGTATTAAATGTTCAATATACAGTTAGCTCATCCATTAATATTAAAAATAGAAATGTGTTCATCAACATATTACAGGCCGAATTGTTAGAATTAAAGTTACTCAACCTTTCAGAAATATATTTTGGAAGATGGAAATGTACATTTGAAATCAATTTTTCAAACTTGAATTAGTTTTAATCAATCAAAATTGAAATGAAATCTCAATGTTTTTATTGATAACTATTGCATTTACAAAAAAGAATTATCAACTTTATCACTTTAAAATTAAAACACTAAATTAAACTTTAAACTCCTATGTTTTTCAATAATATATTAAGTTGTGCAATTTTTTCCCAATTATAAAAACATTTTTAAATATGGCTTGCAACATAAGTTTCATCTGTTAAAATTTAAGTCAGTCTTATTTCTTATATATAACTATATAATACAGCAAATATTTAAAAATAACTATAAATATATAAATTCAAAATTGAGGAAAAAATCTTAATTTTGCCTTTTAAGAAATTTTATTTTAGTTCTTGGGAATAAAAGTGAAAAAATATTCTTAAATTAAATTTAACTATTTTATTCCATAATTTTGCACCTTCCAGTAATAACGCCCATAGCACTTACCCTGCTTGCCCAATTTTAAATATGTTACAATGTGAACACAATAATAATAAAACATTAGAGGAAGATGGATAAATTTGGTTCACAATTTTAGCATCTAAAGTGTAGACCTGTGACAAATTTTGAGCCTAATCAAATTGTGGGCTGATTATTTTTCAGTATATGACCAGTTGCAATACTCAACTAAACATGATAACTCAAAAATGCCATGACACAGGTAGATAAATAAAGATAAGTACATTATCCTATATGAGTAAATAACTTTGCTATAAAAACTGTAGTTTTGAATCAAATCTTGGTTTCCATTTATCAATTCCCCCCCCCCTAATGCATAGTTGGTCTTTTTCACTATTCTATTAAAATAATAATAATAAGGATGGAGGCTCACAGGATTCAGAAAATAAAAAAGTCTGAGTATCTATGGTGGATAGGATGATTTTTTAAGGAAGGCAAAAGGATAATATCTTTATAAAAAATGTATGCAAGAAAGTTTTAGGGACTTTACTCCAAATGATTTTAGTTAATTCTTGACTTTTGTATAATTACAATCATTGCAGGAATTTGTTTCATGGACAGTATCATTCATTTATTTGGTTTTTTCATAAATGTTTCTTTGCAAAGATAAATTCTGTTTTAGTTATTCTTCAATTACTTTTTTAGTTAATATTTATATTGGATCAATTTTTTAACACATAAAATGCTTGTGCAAATTTATTACCCTTTGGTAAACACTTTACATAGAAATATGTGCAAGGTTTCATCACGTTTTTGAAAGAAATATTAGCCACAAATTTGAACTTTTACCAATAAGATACTCTGCAGAGTTCTACCTGCAAATCTTATTGACTCAACAGAAACATATATATTGAACATGTGTTATCTTTTATTAGTGATTGCTTTTGGACAAGAAAATGACATGTTAATATTTTTAAAATGGAATTGAGATGTGAATTTATTTTTTATTAGAAGAATTCAATTGTTACATGTAAGTAACAATGCAAATTATTAATACTCCTTTTTTTTAAAAATAAATATGTCAAATGACAGGACAAAAATAAAAATGTGTGTATATGTGGGAGGGGTGTGAGGGGGAGGGTATAGTTCAGATATTTTTATTTGCTGAATCATCATTTCAATAAAAACAATTTTCTAAAAGATAGAACAAGAAGGAATTTATATTATATACTGCATAGACAACATAGGCTGGTTATTTAATAGGTTTGAAATACATCAAATTTCACATATGGTTTTAAAAATAAAAATATTAGGTTATTTATGAGTAAAGCAGATCTTAAAAAAAATTGCAATGTCAATATTTTTTTTTAACACTTCTAATTTCATAGTTTGATAAGTTGGTACAGATTAAATTTCGATATAATTGAGGTGATAGCTTCATAAGCCAGTTAACAGGCTCTGGACGAGGGTGATCACTTTTGTCTAATGGTTATGTTATACGGCTACGGACCCTAACGTCAAGGGTTCGGTCCTCGGCAATGCATTCCCTACATAAATTATTATAATATATAACTGATTTATTTAGTTTTTTGGCACAACAATCACTTTTTTTCCATACTATGCAGACAGTAATTTTTTTAAAAAAAATCACCATTCTGAATAATTTATTCTTACCTTGGCCTTGTAGAAACCAGAAGGCGACATAGACTAAAATATAATCCCATCTGAATTTAAGCGGTTCACCTCGGTAAGTCAAGCTGTCAACTATAGGATGAAGAAAAAAATATTTTGAAATAGAAGTTTAATAAAAACAATCAACTTGAAATTTACAGACAATCATTACTTAACAAATGTTCTAGAAAAATGTCCTAAATAGTAAAATTTGAATTATTATTCTGATAATAGGTATGCAATATACTTAAAAAATACATATTAAACAATATTATGTATTTATCTTATAAATTAGACAGCATGTTTGTAGGTAAAAATTCATATTTTTAACTTATTTCTTTATGCATCATAATATTCTTTATATTGATGCCTAGTGCTTCAAATCATTGTTAAATATCTCAATTAATAATAAAAAAGAATGCATGTTGTGTGTGTCTCTTAATTGGTGCTCTAAAGGCTATTATATTTGACCAAGGAGTAAAAAATTTGGCACAAATACACTTTAGACAGAAGATAATGATCTTGGAAATTTTTTATCGAACTTTTAATTAAAAATCAGGCAATATATTGGTATTTTCCTCACAATATGTATAAACAAGTGATATATATATAAAAAATATTCCTACTACAATTCCTACTTAGGTCAACAAATTTTTATTATTTTTATTTTGGTAACTTTTTATTAAATAATTACAATTAATATAAATATGTATATATATATATGACAGAGTTATAATATTAAGTGGAAAATAGAGCTTGGCGACCAAATAGAGATTACTGGATAAATTTAATTAATTAATATTTGAAAAAACTGTATTAACATCAAGTGTAATCCACTACAAGTTTTAATAAATGTATTAACTTGAGTGGATGAATAAAAAGTATTTTATTAACGATTGATGAACAAGATATATGTATAAATATATACAGTGGTGGCCAAAACTGTGGACATTTTTTGAAAGTTTCATGTTTTTCAACTTTGCGTGTTTGTAGAATATATTAATTTTCACTTAAATACAAATGTTTATATATCAAATTGAAGGTAATTTAATGTAGAATTTAATAACAAAAACAGTATTACAATATCTGTATTACAAAAAAGTTACGCTCATTTTAGTAAGATCTATCTTAGATTTGCATTTTTTTAAAGTGATACTTACACAATCAATACTTAGTAGGATAACCCTTATTTTTTAAGACAGCTTCACAGCGTCTTTTCATCGAGTGAACGAGTGTTTGGAGTTCATCTTTCGTAATCACATGATGCCAAGAATCAATTATAGATTCAATAAGTTGTCTTTTATTGGATGGACGTTTTTTTCATACAAGAATTTTCAAACGTCGCTACAAATTTTCAATTGGATTGAGATCAGGGCTGTTTCCTGGCCATGGTATACATCTATGCCTTTATTTTGAAACCATGCTTTGCATACTTTTGCTGTGTGGCATGGAGCTGAATCCTGCTGAAAAATAAATGGTGCTTTGTTGGGGAAGAAATCACTGATGGAAGGTATCAATTTTGGTTCCAGGACAATTTCAATGTATTTTTTGCTATTCAGGATGCCATCAATCACTTGAATTCGGCCCACACCATCTGCAGACATACGTGCCCAAATCATGGCATTTGTTGTTTTTATCGTTGCTTCAATGCAATCAGGATGAAGCGCTTCACCTACTCTACGTCTCATGTATTTTCTACCATCACTACCAAAGAGCGATATTTTAGTCTCATCACTCCAGATTACTTGCTTCCATTGATTTTCTGACCATTTAATGTGTTCTTTTGCCCACTTAACTCGTTTTACGAGTTGCTTTTGATTTAAATATGGTTTTTTCCTTGGAATTCTAGCTTGTAGTCCAAATCCTGATAATCTTCTTCTTTTTGTTCTTGAACTTACTGCAATACCCGCTGCATTCATTTCACATCTAGTGGCATCTGATGAAATTTTTCTATCTTGAAGGCATAGCCGTTTAATTTTTCTATCGGCAGTAGCAGTTGAGCATTTTTTTTCTGCCTGATTTGGCCTTATTTTCCACTGATTTCGTTTTTTCATAAAGTAAACAACACTTTCATACATCAGAACAAGTCATTGAACCACCAACTTGACTTGCAATTTCAGCATAAGACAGGAGATTTTCTCTCAATATGACAATTCTGCTTCTTTTTGTAGATGTCCAATCAGTTCTTCTTGTTGGTGTTGTTTGTTTAAAATTAGTTTAATTAAAAAAAAAGGACTTAAAATATTCAAAAACAGCAATACTCTATTTAATTGTACTAGTATGCATCATTCTGCAAAATATTTCCACAACAATAATTCTTTTACCATCCAAATAACCTAAATTATACTTAGACACTTGATGGGTCCTCAGAACAGTGTTTGTGATTAGCTAGTACGCTTTTATTACAAAACACGTCATTATTCAAAACGATTTGTGTTTTAATTCATGTTTTTTGTTCTACTAAAATGAGCGTCTTTTTTTGTAATACAGATATTGTAATACTGTTTTTGTTATTAAATTCAACATTAAATTACCTTCAATTTGATATCTAAACATTTGCATTTAAGTGAAAATTAATATATTCTACAAGCACGCAAAGTTGAAAAACATGAAACTTTCAAAAAATGTCCACACTTTTGGCCACCACTGTATATATATATATATATATATATATATATATATAGAGAGAGAGAGAGAGAGAGGGAGAGCTAATAGTAGAAATTGAAAAAGATAAATATAATTAGAACATAAAAATAATTTTCAAATTATTACATTTTTTTTCTTGTCCTTTAACAATATAATTTACTGTCAAACTTAAATTCGAACAATTTTTATTTTTCCTCAAACATTTCATCACATGATTTTCTTCTGTATTACAAAGGGAAAAAAGATTTTGTTTAATATTTAAACAGTTTATATGAGGAATATATAAAATGAATTCACAATTAAGTGCATTAACAATACCACAAAAGTTAAAAACTAGATAAGCTGGATATTTATGCTCTAAATAGCAATGTCACAGATTACTCTTTTAAGGTAGTTTATGTACACAATGAGTTTAATAAGTAAATCAATTAAAATAAACTGGTTTTATTGTCTATAATAATATCATGCATAGAAATGCATTGTTGGGGGAATCATGCCTCATCAATTTATGAATAAGAGACTCGATAGAAATTAAACAAAAGCAATTTTCAATGAATCATCTGGTTGCTAAAGGTGTTTGGTACAGTATATACAAACTTGCTTGTTTCATTCTTATTCAGAAAATGACCTTCATGAAAAAAACTTTTTTCTCTGATCTATAGCCTTTATCTGTTTGAAGATGAACTAAAATCTGCCTGCTGTGAAAATTAAAGGTTTGACACATAAAAGTTATATTTTTTAATTGGTGATTCTGGTAGTGTTGAATTGAAACTGTTTAACTTTTTTGTTTAAAAAAAGGGTTTAATGCATAGAAATTACTATATATTTTTTTAATTATGCTTCAAAATGTAACAATGAATACAAATGACAGAGATTCAGGCTAAATTGGGTGAATTACACAACAATTACATATTAATATACTAAATATCAAAGCAATATAAACTTTGATAATTCATAAAAGTGAAAAGATTTATATAATATAATGCAATACAATCATACCAAAATATTTAAGAATGTAACTGAATTTAAGGGCAGTAAGGCACTTTTACTGTGCATTATAATATGCACTGTAGAAAACCATCATAGGTACCTAATGTAAGCTATTAAAGAGTGGCAGGATTCATATAGACTGCTCATAAAAATCAGGGATTTCCAAGATGAATAGGAAGGAAAGAAAAAAAAAACATTTGAAATACTGAAAAAAGTTTGAATTCACTAATATGAAAATAAAAAGACTGTTTCTTCCCCCCCCCCTCTGCCCCGAATTTACGATTGCTCATGGCTGCTAAATAAATAGACAAGTGGTAAAAAATGGGGATACATGACAAGCAATTGCAATGCTTAACTTCTTGCAACCTTAACTTCTGTTCACCAGTTTGAGATAGGTTATCAGCATGTAACATGGCCGTTAAAACTGATGTTGTTTGATGGCTGAATTTGGGAAAGGCAGCATTATTTAAACAAAAGAAAATGGTGCTGCAGAGTTTCATCGACGAATTAGCTAAGTAAGGTGAAAAATTCTTGAGTGTTGGTTTGTGCATGAAGGTGCAGAAAATTTACAGATAACAAATTCATATTTATGATGAGGAAATCTACCACACCAGAAGATCTTGTCCAAAGAGCTCATCAAACAACTCAACAAAAGGTTACCCATAAATGGATAGTGTGAACAATTTTCTAGAGCATTGAAATGAGCTTTTTAAAAAGATGGTTACAGAACACCCATGCCACACACACACACAAAAAAAGCTTGTTTGAAGGATTTCAAAGATTTGTTCTGATAACCACAAAGTTTGCTAAATGGGACAGCCTAGGCATTCTTCACCAATTATAATGCTGAAGGTGAAGATTTAATTAAATAAGCTATTACTAAAGATAAAAACCTAGATTCAGTACAGCAGGCAAAGCAATTGATGAACTCAAAATTATCAAACGGATTGAAAAAATCAAATAAATCCTCACAAACGTTGCTTTGGTTACAGTTTTTTGAGATCAAAAAATGGCATTATTGTTGAGTTCATGGAAGCAGAGAAAATAATCAATGTTGCAGTTTTCTGTCAGACTTCATAATGATTGTAAAAAGTCGTCCAAGACAAAAGATAAGGAATACTGACTTTGTTCTTATTATTGTAAAATATAATCTATCTTAAAAATTTCATAATTAGGTATATGGAAGGAAAAAGTGAAGAAAGAACATGGTGATATGTAGAGTGATATGAAAAAAAATGTCTGTTATAGCATAAAATGTTGTTCTTTTAATCAAACTTTTACAATATAAACTTTTACAATATTTATAATAGAGTATTTATTGAACTGCAATAAAATTTCAAGCTCTATATGAGATGTCATGCTTTATCAGAATGAATTTTAAGATTTTTAATGGCTTGCTTTCCCAAATTTGTGCTGAAAGTAATGCATAAAAATATATTGGATTGGCAAGAAAGTAATTTCATTTTGCACAAGTAAACAGCATTATATTTGTTTTGTTATACTTATGTCAAAATTATAATATGTTTCTTATGAGATTTAGCAGTCTTAGGTTGTAACAGAAACGAATTCTGTCGAACTATGTTTAAACCATTATCTCACAATCAATTTAAGCATGGAGAGCAAATATAAACATTTTTGATATATTTGCTTTATTTTCATACAGGCAAGGAAACGGCTGAAGCTCAGAATAAGTTAATGATGTAGATTTTATTTAACAGAATGAAGTATGAGAATTGGTTTTAAAAATTTCATTCAGATGATTTTTCACTTAAAGATTCAATAATGTTGTGGTCGGTCTCCTGAAGTTAATGATAGCAAAATGAATGCCATAATATTATTATTATCTTATTAATAAAGCCATAATATTAATCATATAACAATGTGAATTACTATCATATTATTATACGATTACAAAAAGAATAAATACATCACATACAATAAATGAAAATCACATAAGACATCTTAGATTCATTAAGAAGCCAGATATTTAGATTTTGCATCAATTGAAAAAAATTCAATTAACACACTGAATCAATATTGGCAATACACATTTCAAACATAAGACAATCAGTCCTTTTTTAAAAATTGTGATCCCTTTTTTTACCACCACAGATGATAAGAAAAAATGGATAGTTGACAGTAATATTAACTAAAAAGAATCATGGTCCAAGTTGATAAATCAACAGAAACCATATCAAAAGCTGAACTGCATTAGAAAAAGATCATGCTGTTAATTTGGTGGGGTAACAAAAGTTTTGTGTATTTTAAGTTGTCCTCAAGCAATCAAAGAATCACTCAAATGTTTATTGCCAATAATCATGAAATTTGAAGAGGCAATCAAAGATAAATGTCAAATTGTACAGGAATTGTATTCAATCACAATAATGTGTGGTCTTATACGTATTTAGAAGTATACATGAAATCACTAGAATTTGGAAAAAATTTTGTTGCATATCCCATATAGCTTCAATCTTGAACCATCAGATTAACAGTTATTTTAAAGTTTACAAAACTTTTTATAATGATGATGTTTCAATAATGGTCACTTGGTTGAGTTTTTGGTTGATAGGGACCAGAAGTTCTATGAGTGCAGAACTATGAAATTATTAAAAAGATGGTAAGATGTTATTAAAAAGAATGAAAACTATTTAATTGCCTAAAAGGCATTTTTTTGTAAAAAAAAATTAAGTTTAATTGCACACAAAAAAACAAAATTACTTTCTCATGAAATCAGGATTTTAATATTTTAAATATTTTCAAAAAGCGTACGATAGAATACCAAAATGTTATCAATATAAATAAAAATTGAATTCAAAAACAGTTTGCATAATTTAGAAATCCCAGCAAAATATTTCATTTTTTTTTTTTTTCAGATTTTGCTCAAATATTCTGAAGCATAGGAAGGTTTTATGAAGTTTTCATAACTAATTTAAAAACCTACTTTCAAGTACAGAAAATATTATAATCTTTATATTTGGTATTACTACTAAATGAAAACGTTAATACTTATTTTAAATAAATTCCCAAAATTGATATCATTCCTCAAAATTAATAATATATGGAGAAAAAAAATCCCGCACATTTATGTTTTTAATAATGCCATGATGTCAAGGGATTGGTAATGGGACCTTATCTAATATAGGTTTGTGTAAGCAATAAACAGAACTTAAGAAAAACAAAATAAGATGGCATTATTATCTGATAATTTGAAGGAATTTTGGACATTAACTTATATCTAAACGATTTATCTGAAATCAAATAAAACTAATATAACCAGTTGGTTGCCTTTGGTGACTAATCCGTGCTAATAATAAAAATGAATGTGTGTTATATTATCGCTCTGTATGTCAGACCATTTGACACACAGAGACCAAATGTTTCACATATATACTTTGCAGGATAGAAATTTGCTCTTTGGATATATTTTAATCAATTAAAAAATGATATTTCATGTCTATTTAAATTTTGCTGCTATTTCTTCTGATATAATTGTAAACATAACCACGAAATATCATCCTGCCCCATTTGAAGGCTTTTGGATAAATTAGATATTAATAAAATAAATATATTAATTGGGAGAGTTAGAGATAATAAGTTATTTGAATTATTTGAAAACAAAATAAATATTTTTTGATTTGAATCACTGGAACGAACACATCGACAGCACTGATGCGAACTATGGTCAAGTCCTAAGGGCTGTCATCAGCCATGGTACAACTCTTCCTGTATTAGGTATATCCCACCATCGATAGTGAGTAGCCAACTCCACACCATTTCAGTAACCCCATGATGAGAACCAGCCACTCTGTCGGAAGCTTTGCAATCCCATTTTTGTGGTACCTGGGGGTGATAATTTAAGTACAAAAATATGGAGCGGAAATTAGAAGAATGCATAATCCATTCAAGAGAATGGTGTAAGACTTCTAAAATAGTATGAACCATATGTCAACCAAATTTGAAATATAAATGAATTTTGTTTGAAACCCTTGAAACCAAGTTACCAAAAGAAAAAAAATTTAACTAAAATTTTTAACAATCAATAATCCAACAAACCAGCTGGTCATCAAAGGTGGCAACTTAAAAATAAAATTGTAAAATGATACTGCTTATTACTAAGTTTTATACTAAATATTTTTATGCCAAGAATATTACATACAATTTTAAGAGTGCATTTATTTACAGGAAAGTTAGCATCCTATTCAATGTTGATTTTAAGCATAATTTTACTTTTGCGCACATGACTTTTATATCAGATAAATTCATATACAATAGCTGTAAACTTTGCAATGATATCTGTATTATTTATATAAACTTGCTTGCAAATATTAAAATATTTGTATTCTGAACAATACTAGGTATATAACTGGTACAAAATAGAAAACACTTTTTCAGCAAAATGAAGGCAAAAAAGTATTTCTCTAGGAAAAAGGAAAAAAAGTCACTAGCTATATGGTCAAAGTACAGTAAAATAGTTTTGAATATCCCTTAACAGATTTATTTATATGAACACTTGATCTTGACACCCTAAAAATGCTTAAGACCTTATTATTATATTAAAATATTTTTTTGATATTAAAGTAAAGGATATTTCATATATTCAAGGCACATATATTACTAGCAATCCCAAAAATGAGTGGTGAAAAACAATTTGTGTTTTAAAAAATAATTTATTCATAACACTGCTAAGAATTAAATTGAAACTAACTTATTAAGAAACTTACTTATATATTTGTTATATTGAGGAACCAAAACAGTAATAACTCTTCCAAGAATCAAGAAACCAAAGCAAATCAATACTCTTATCTGTAACTTGATACTCCTTTTTGGCCACAAGAATGGAATAAGTCTTTTGATTTTTTTACCAAAATCTGCAAAGGCAGAAGGATTTTCAGACACTTCTGTTCTATAAGAACCACTTTCAAGAAGAGCCTTAAAAATAAGAAGTAAAATATAAAACATTGCTTCATCAAATACTAATAATTATAATTAGTAATCATTCAATTATTTATTACTGGCTTTTACTCAATTCATTTATTTATCAAATAAATAAATGGAACATATAACATATTTTTCTTAAAGTAAAGTTGAATATTATAATAATTTTCATGATCAAAGATATATCATTGTATTCATAGAACTACTTTTTTTCATATGCATTAGTCTCCACTTATTGAAAGAATTTCAACATCTAAAAAGCTGATGAAAATAAAACTGATAATGTGCATAATTTAAAAAAAAAAATGGAAAACCTTTTTTTTAAATTGTCTTATGAATGCATCACACACATAATATATGAAATCAACAGAAAGAGAATTTATAGCAGGTGCTTTCAAAATTTTTATCTGCATTTTGTATTACATAATATCTTATCTTGAAAAAGTATATACATACATATAAGTACATCATATAAAATACATTACATATAAGTACATCATATAAAATACATTACATATAAGTACATTATACATACATATAAGTACATTATAAGTACATCATATAAAAGCAAATGTATGTCTGTCTATTGGTAGGGAAGAAGAGGTACATTTCACCAATATTTTTATATAATTTCAATACTTAACAACATTGGCTTCAACAGAATCTTACACAGCTTGTCAGTGTGTATTACTTCTTAATCATAATTTAAAGATCAAATTATGCATTTTAAATTAAACCTAAATCTGCTGAAATGTGCCCCAGACATGAGGTGCTTTTCAGCAAGACAGTGGATAGCTTTCTTTAAATAAATAACAACTTATTTTAACTCAAATGGATATGTTTTATTAAAATATAACAAATGCACAGAAAATACAGAGAACAAACAAAATTTATCTGTTTTTAGAGAGCTTTATTTGCTAAAAATATAAAAATGTTAGAGAAGGATTCTTATTAAGTTTTCTCATTATTTTATAACTAGCCAAAGAAAAATTTACAGGAAATAGTTTGAGAAGTTTCTTCAGTTATGTGTGGCTTTCAATTTAAAGTCATCTCTTTTGACACAATATCATTTATTATATGGAACAGAAAATTGCCGAAAATTCCCCTTTCCTTTGCATTAATTTTACTCTGTAATTGCTTGCTATTATTTGTCATTCAAAAATTACTTTATTCCTCTTTCTACTAAACTTTACAAAATCATTTATTTCTAACATAAAATTTTCATTTTCAAAGTCCAGATTTTTTCAGATTCCATTGTTGTAGGAAAACCAAATAAATGAATTTAAGGAAAAATTCCTCAAAACTAAAGCAGTCTGAAATATCCAATTATGAGAATTAGCTGTTTTATTTATTTTAATCTATAAATTAATATAGAATTATGCACTCCATACCACTCTACATCTGCTCTGGGAGACATGCCATGTTTAACTACTTGCATAACCTTTCTTTCTTCTTTCACTTCTGATTCATTGTGGTTCTTTATGGTTCAGGTTCAGACCATCTAACCCACATTGAAGAGAAATTGCTACTTATCTAATGTGAAAGACATGTTTCAATAGTGTTTCCAATACTTCTTTCCAGAGGTTTACTGAAATCTTATCCATTAAGTTTAAAATGAGAAACACAGATCTCTTTAGAAAAGAAATCTTCAATTGTTCATAGCATTGTTAGATATAGAAACTCTTAATTAATTTGGTGAATAAATGTAATTTACCTCAATGAGTAATAATAAATTAATGCAGAATAATAATAATAAATTAATATTAAAAAATTCACTCATGAAAATAAATCTTACTTTTCACTTAACAGTTTACAGAATTTTCAACATATCTCTGGGGATAGGTTTCAGTACTGTTGAAACCTATCCTATATGAAGCCAATACGTTTAAGATCTCATTACTCTCTTTAGAAAAGGTATTTTTACTTATTAATAAAATGTTTAGATAAAAAAATCTTAGTTTATTTAATTAATAAATCTATCTTACTTCGATGAATCAAGAGTAAGAAAATTGAGCAATAGAAATAAATTTCGGTATATACTTAGCAGGACACAAAATAAAGTTCATTGAATAATACATCGCATATGTTGAACAATGTAGGGAAGCCTATTGCCAGAAGATGCATTCTTCTGGAAATTGATAGATTTGCTGTCAACCAAAGATACAATGTTTCCAACTGCGAGAAATTCAAAGTGTTAAAATGTATCTTCCTCTCTCTTACTCTACACTTTCATTATATACTTCTTGAAGATGAAAATGTGCACTTTTAAGAAATTTTTTGAAAATTTAAATGAAGTTTAAAAAATTAAAATTATGAAGTAATTCTAGTGATACAAAAGCATTTTTTAAATCCCATTTTCAATTTCAAACAATCAATATTTCAATAATATTTATCTGGCAGTATGCAATTCTCTTTAATTTTCAACAAATATCAATAAAAAAAGTTTTAAATATGTTACACAACATATGTTTTTATTGTTGTAATTATGTCAACTTAAGTTACTTTGTTCAACAGAAGTTGTACTATTCTTTCATTACAAGTCCTTGATTCATAGATTTAGCTTATGCTAGATCAAGTAAGATTACTCTTAACAATAAAAAAACAAAATAAATTTTTAAATTGCATATTTTTTCTCTATTAAATAAAAATTAACCTCAGTATTAATATACTGACAGAGAAAAAAGAAGGATGCATCTTTTTTAGTGATGAAAATTTGATAACCAAGATATTTTACCATCTTGCTTTAAAAAATTTTTATAAATTAATCCTTAAACATAAATTGCGACATTACTTTATTTTGTTATACTATTCATTTCAATAATCTATCAATCCGCTCCTCTCATTTCATATAAAGTTTGGTTTATTCTTTGCAGTTTCTCTCCTCCCCACTCCATTGATAAAAAAGTAATTTTTAAAATATGCTTTTCTTATCGTTTTAATGGATTCATTTTTTAGGTAAAAGCCATTTTTCCACTTATTTTTGCATTTGTGATTAAAAGTAATATAATAGATAAAATTTACAGTGAATTAAATTTAAATAAGTTCTTAACACATATATGTTAAAATTAAACATAAGTTATGAAATTAGCATTTTGCTAAAAAGAAAATATTTCCACTGTTTTTTTTCTTTCAAAAACTGGCATTTTATTATTTTTTTTTTAAATTTAACAATAACAAACACACTTAGAAATTAATGATATGTGTGAATACATTGTATAATTCTTGATGGGAATATAAAATAGGAAATTTAGAATCAAAATCTAGAAGCTCACAATTTTAACACAGTAGTTGCCCTACAATTCTTAATTGCTGGACAAGTCTGGCCATCGAAATTTTGGATTCTTTTCATTTGGATCTTGTATGAGGAAGTGAAAAGAAGTATAAATATTCACAATAATATTTGCTTTAGCAATATGTCTTAAAATAATTTATATTTTCTCCAATTCATGAGAACATAAATTATTATAGAATATTATTTCCCCATCCCTTATAACATTTAAATACATGTTATAAATTCTTTTATAAAAATTATTAGAAAAAATGTTTTTGTACAGTAAAATTAGTTTGACCTATATAAGTTTTTGTTCATTTCATATTAGACTAAATATTTAAGAGTAAGAAATAATATTTACAATAAATAAAAAAAATCATCAATAACTATTTATTTAAACACTAATGAAGTTTTGAAATTAGTTTCTTATTAGTAAATGGACAACTCATTAATTTTTATAATATTTTTGTATCTAATAGTCATGTTTAACTTATAGAATTTTTCTCCTGATAATTAGTAAGTTAAAAGAAATGTTTTAAAAAAATGAAGTGAAAAATACATTAAAGAAAATTCTCACTGCTGTGTCTGATTGTAGTTGAAGCTGCCTAAAGAGAAAATAATCTTGGGCACTAGGAATTCCAGGAGCATTTAATCCAAGTATAAATAATAGTACTCCACATAAGTAGCGTAGCACAAAAAATCCAAATTCAATTTTATCAGAGAGGCTGAAAACAAAAACCAAATTTTATTTACTGATGATTTTGGAAAATCTCATTTTTTAAAAAATAAACTGAAACATATCACCAGATTCATAAAAATTAAAATAAAGTCTTTTTTTTTTTCAGGAATGAACATGTTTGTTATCAGTTCATGTTAAAATTTTGCAAAATATATCTGAAAAAAAAAAAAAAAACCCTAAGAAATGAATTTCCCAAAAATTCATTTCATGAATAAATGTTTACAAAATAAAGATACAGAGGAATTAAAAAAAAAAGGATACATATGTAAAATCCTATTAAGGATTTTTGCCAAAACGAAATAATGGCATCTAACATCACGATTTATCACCATCAATGGAAAACTATATACCAAATACTGTCAACTCTCCTATAACGCGGTACTCTCAGAACACGGTTTCCATATAACGCGAAGCTGAAATTGCGACAGTCCTCCTGCAACGCTGTACTCTTACAGTGCGGTGTTTCCGTTCAACAACGTCCCATCATTTCTTTCTGTGCACCCAATGAATGGTTTTAACTGGATATGTTTATATAAATATTCAAGCTTATCTCTTAGCCGTTTACGGCATCGATTTTAGTCGTCTCGGAGCTCTTTCACAGTATGTCTCGTTGGTGCCCAATTCTTAATAAAATTTTGTCTGCACCGTCCATTCATTTAGCTTTTTGCTGCTTAATTTGTGGTTTATAATTGGACAACATTACACAATACTTTAATATTCTTCAATTGTTCTAATATAATAATAAGAAAGTAATTATTAACACTAGATTTGCCTCATGTCAAAAACAAAAGAAACAAGGAAAGGATTAAAAAGAAAGTTTATATCGCTTGTCTTTTGTATTTATTGGTCTCCATATAACACGGTACGAATGATGTGATTTGTACTAATTTTGAGTTTCTTATAGCGTGGTTTCCATACAACGCGATACGCTCTCACCGCGTTATAGGAGGGTTGACTGTAAATGGTTAATATTTTGATAAATCATTTCTGTTTCTTTAAACGAGAGTTCTGTACTTGTTAGTTGTAATGGCTACCAAAAAGCACTTATAAAAAGTTCTGGCAATTTCAATTGTCAAATTATATAGTATGTGAATTAAATGTTCAAAATTTTTCATAATTAATAATAATGCACTTTAATGTATTTTTATAATTTGCCAAAAATTTTCTTGGAATAGTTTGGTTGTTGTTAAAACTGAATTGTACCCAAGAATTCTATTCTAATAGTTATTTCTCTGCTTTTACAAAACAAAAAAGGTAAAAATTTTGAACCTACCTACTGCAGAACAGAATGTGATTGAGTATTTTTAAAGCTACGGGATTCTGGCATTGGAAAAAAAAAAATTATCAAAATGGATGATATGAAACTTTATATAAGTTAGACAAACAATGGTGTTTCAATATTAAAATTGCAACAAGCAAGTACCAATTCAAAAAGAAACTTGGTTGAAGGGTTCCAATATTTTTTTTTTTTTTTACTAAATTCAGATTTATTTATTGTTGGTGCAAGAGTTAACAACTATTGAATGGAAGAAAGAACAATTACAACTGAGTAACAAGACCGTCATAGATTATTTTCATTTAAATAACTCATTTTTTTGTTACCGATAAAAAAATAAACTTCAGTACTTTTTATATTTAGTTATTTTTGCAAATAAATTTTGCCACAAATTTTTTTTAAGTGTATGTTCAAAAATCTTAATTTCACCTTTTTTTAAAATTAACTTTTTGTTTTAATTTTCATTAAATATGCACTAGGGAATAATATAAAAAGATTTGGTGTCAATTTGGCAGAATTTGTGCAAAGAAATAAAAATACAGATTAGATATAAAATTCATAAAATTAAAGTGAATTAAAGAATTTAACAAAAATATTCATGGGAAGTAATTACTCTCATGAATAGAAAAAAAAATAGTTTCCGATGAATTTTCAAATGTGATTATTTAACTATTATATATTATTTAATTGTGAATTTTTGCTTATATTTCTTTAAAATAGTTTTTTCTTAACACTGATTTGCTGCCTTGAATGCTTTTATTTTCCATGCCATTTTATTTTTTGTTTAAACATTTCCCTTCCCCAAAAGAAATTTTAAAAAAAGAAAAAGATAAAAAGAAAGAAATTTCAAATTGAGTGATTGCATTTGCAGAAAATTTTCACAGCAGCATGACTACTTAGCATTTTGCCTTTAATTCTCTTTTTAATGCAACAAAAACAACAAACAATATGAAAAGAATTATTTTAGCAGAAATACTCAATTCATTTAAAAGTAATTTTTTCTCAAGAGAACTACCAAAAAGCTTATAGAGCTGCATTCTGTGTCCCAGTGAAAAGCTGCAGAAAAGATTTGATCAGTAAAGGAGGAAATAACAGAGCTTCAATCTTCCAGTGAAATAAAGGAAAAGTATAAGAAATTATTGCATCATACATTTAAAAACATTGCTTAAATAAGGTAGTATCTATAAACGCTACAAATTCATTTAACAATAATGGTATGTCTAATTTTTTCCAAAAAGAGAAAAAAAAGATTTCAGACAATTTCTTTGTTAAAAAAATGGGCATAATGAATAATAAACTACATTATTATAAATATGTTTTCAATTTTATTTTAGTATTTTTTTTTTTCAGAATGGGACACGTTGCACTTGTTATGAAGATAACTGTTATATTGCAAGCAGTAGTAATTTTTTTTTTTTAAAGATTTTTTAGTTGGAAGTTTTAAACTTGCAAGCAAATAAGTTTTTTTTTAGGATAATCACACCAACATAATAAAATTTTAAAAATGAAAGACTTATCTTCTTTTTCAAATGAAAGGCTTTCTTCAAGCAGGAATCCATTAATATGAATTAAAATTGAAATGATGCTGCTATATTTATTAAATGATTTTACATATTGCTATTACATTTTTGCCAAAATTGTCAAAAGAATCCTCACAATAGATATAGGTATATATTATGATTATTTTTAAACTTAAATGAAAGGTACAGTAAACATAGTTAAACATATATATATATATATATATATATATATATATATATATAATTAACCTAATTTTGTAAAAAAAAATCTTACGGAAAAACTAGTAAATTATAAATTTAATTTCAAATACAAATTTTTTTAAAAAACTGCTTTTGGATACTTTGATATAAACAATGTTTAAGCAAAACTTTTTAAACATCAAATATTTGTGAACTATTTTATTCAAGACATTTTAAAAATTACAATTTAAAGAACAAGTATAGTGATAAGGAATTCAATCCAAGAACATTATGAAATAAACTTTAATGAAATATTTCAAATCAAGATGTTTTTAACATATATTAATAAAAATTGCAGTTTTTGGAAGAAAAATTTCTGCAGACTAAAATCTTCGGAACAAATTTAAACGATTGACATCTCAATAATATATCACTACATAAGTTTCACATATCACTTTATAAATTTCATCATAATAAATATAAAGTTTATGAGAAAGATTTGAAGTAATGAAAAAAGGCTTACTTATTAAGACGGAACCACCACTTTTCATTTTTTAGATTCAATAAGGTGAGATTTTCAATAATAAAAACTGAAGTCCAGAATACAAGTAAAACCAACCCATGACCACTGGTTGGAATACTTGGCAATGCTTTGTGCCTTTCCAAATACAACAGATAAATAGCAAAAGGGAAAGCAAAACAATAAAGAAGAGTGTGAAAGATCATATAACCATAAACTATTCGGTTATATAAAAAAGCACATTCCAAAACAAAACGCACGAATATTACGATAGGTAAGAAAAAGTGGCATGCCAGCTGAAGTTTGTATAGATTTGATTTTGGAAATATTCTAGGATCCAAATCAGAAGAATACTTAGAATACATATGACTTTGAATACTTCCAAATATATAAATAAACAAAAAAATAAATGTCGAAGACACTGTGTCAGCAAAACAGTGGGAAAGACCATGGTCAACCCATGGTGTTAGAAAACTAACATTTGCTGGACAATACAACATGTTTGTTGAAAGCCGGCGATGTAAATGCAACACAAATTTATATATGTTCAAAGATAGGAATATGACATTAGAAATGGAAAACTGCAAATTGTGGGTTGCATTTCGGGATTCCTTAGTAAATTATAATATTTTGAAACATTTTCGATAAACTCAAAATGTATGTCTTAACTGATTTTGTTTATAATTTCAACCTTTGAATGAATCTATTGAAAGCGGCTTTTTCTCTTGTTACAAATAAATAAATAAAAAAAAAAAATAAAAAAAACGTGTTTTCAAAATCAAACGTTTTTGATCAAATGCCATCATATAATTGCTGTTCCATTTAGAATGAGTATTAATTTACTATAAGTATTAATTAAATTGAAGTCTCAGAAAATGCATGGGCTGTAAAGTCTTCCGACCTTTCTTGACGGATTATCTTTTATTTGATCTGGAATTTCATCTTTAATAAAAGGGGGAAGGGATTGGTCTTCTCTATACTTCTTCCTTTTGTAAACTAAATATCAGGTTACCAAAAAAGTTATGTGATTTGTTTGTTTTTTTGTGGACAGAAAATAAACATAAAAATGTACAGGAAATAACACAATTTATTCATCAAAATAAGCACCCTCACATTCAATAACCCACAGAGAAAGAGGTCTCATTCTCTGTGCAATAATCTTTTCCCAGCGGGGAACAAGATTATAAATTCATAAAAGGCGCGATCTTTAGAGTTGGAAAAAGTTCTCTAACTCACTATTTCGTATATGATTATCTAGGTTTAAATATAAGTGATTGTCAGAAGGGCTAAGGACAAGGGAATAAACAGGGTGCAAAAGAAATTCCCAAGGATCTGAATTGTATCAGAAGTCACACGCGTGACATGAGAAATGGCATTATCGTGTTGGAAAAGAACTTCTTTACATTTCACTGAAGTTGACTATTAGCAATAATAGTGTGACCATGTGGTAAAAGATCACAGTGAACAATTCCATTTGCAATCCATTATACGTACAATAAGACTTCCGATGATGGATATTGGGTTTGCTAGTCTATGGCACAGCATCAGTGAATGGCAACCAATTATACGATTTTTTGGGATTGTTGTAAAAGGAACGAGGCTCCCGGTAGGGAAAGTATCCAGATCGGTGACAAAGTTGTCCGTGTCAATCATCCTGGAGGAGAAGTAGGTATGCTTCAGGGTTCGTATAATAAGTAAAAGTGACGAAGTTGTCCTCTTTTCAGCGCATGCGTAAGGACTGAGGGTTCGTTTATATCTTTATAAAAAGTAAAAAAAGGTCACTTCTTAAGTAGACAATACTTATTTTAACAAAAAAAAAAAAAAAAAAAAAAAAAATCCTGGAGAGCGAGATGAAGTCAACAGTAGTTAAGCCAAATGGATGAGTGATATTATTGTGAATTTAATGAGGACTTTTTTTTTCTTTTAAAAATGAATAATCGGAAAGTCAGAATAAATTGAAATTTTACACGCCGGGCAGAAGGTTTCGATGATTTAATTCCAGATAGAAATTTTGATACTCAGTTTTTTTCCAATTTAATTTATAATCATGTGATTAATTCAAACAATAAAATAACTCATAGTCAATTAATTTTAACTATTTAATGAAACTAAAAATTAATTCCTTAAATGTATAATTTCTTTAAAAAAAATAATGAATAACACATGCAAAAAAAAAAAAAAAAGGCACAGATCGTCAACGAAACAATTGAATGTCGACTTTTAATCAAAAATATCTAATATTTTTAACATCTACTTTGATAAAACTTAATCTATTAAATTATTTACAGAGAAGAAACAAAGGTTTTAAAACTAATTTCAGCAAACTCCATTAATTTAGAACAATATCTTACGATGACAATAAATTAATATTTTTGATTATACTAATAATTATATATATTATTTCAATACTTGTTTTGTAACTGACTCTTTAAAAAGAAACATCAAACATTTTCCTTTATTAATTACTGATTGTTACGATATTTGTTTAAAATAATGCTGAAAATGAAGGTAAACATATGAAAGTGTAACCTGTAACATATTTTAAAACTCACCAAATAAATAAATACTTCAAGATATTCTATTTTTTCAATAATTTTTAAAAACCAAGTTTTTGCTTCCAAAATATAAAAAATGTATTTCCGAATTACCCCAAAATTAGGACATTTACATTTGTGACTTTTTTGAGGACGGGGGGGGGGGGGTATTTACTAAGGAAACATTACAATGTCTCTCAGATAAAAAGTAATTTTAAAGTAAAGGTAAAAGTATGGAAAGTTTGTAATATAATCTGAGTACTGGACTTATGAAAACTAGTTTAATAAAAACATTCTTTTAAATTAAATCTTATTTTGAAATTAAATAAGCCAGCTGGAGTAATCTTCCCAAAACTTCATCGTTATGCTATAATAAGGGAGTTATCTCTTTCCCTATTCCCACATAAAATTGCGGATCTTGGATAAAGGCTTGTATCTTTATTATAACATTCGCAAAGAACGGTTATGAAATATAAATCTTTGGCTTAAATTTAGTGTTTTTACTGAATCTATCGAGTGATTTTCGACGGGTTTTTTAGAAGGATTACTCTCTAGCATGCTGTTAATAGAAACCGAAAATGAAATATGTGTTTTAGACGAATTTTTTTCCAAAATCCATTGAAAAGAAAATTTTATACAAAACTACAATTGTTGTCAAAAATTCATAGAGTACTTGTGAAAATTCTATTTTTAATATACGGAACAACAGACGGTCAACCCCTTGACTGATTTGGCTTCGAATGAGATAGATATCTATACATAAAATGTTAAATCTATATACCAAATTTTATCCATCTAGCTCTATTCCTTTTATCATGTTAATTTATATTACCGCAACTGGACAGATAGACTATATCTGAATTAATTTCGATCAAAATTCGGTAGAAAACAAATTTGGTGAAAATACCATGAACCAAATTTCATTTGTCGAGCTCAAAGCGCTATTGAGTTATCGCGTTCCAGGACAAACAAACAAACAGTGAAACTTTATACAATTTTTTTTTCTTTTGTACTCATTGAAGTTTAAAACGGAGAGATTCGTCAAAATCTCAAGTCAAAATTTTTTAAAGATTACTTACTCTTTATTTCGTTAATGAGAAAAAAAATTTAATTAAAAAATAAATAAAAATTTTATTGTTGTTGTTTTAATGTTAGCTATTTGTTTATTGCCAGTGTTTAATTTGCTAGGGATTTTGTTTATGTTTGTGATGTACAAAGAATTATTTTTTAGGTGTTTTATATAAAACCTTATTATCTAACTCTTTACGCTTTTTTACTTATTGTGTTCACCTGTACTCAAGTAGCCCTACAGACTTCCTAAGAATGGATTTCGTTCAAAAATTTAATGAAATCTTCAAATTTAACATAAAATCCATGCATCAAATTTCTTGTTTTTCAGGTTTCTTGTTTCTAAAAACTTGTTTTTAGAACATGATAACTTGTTTTTCAGTTACCAAGCTCTAAAAACAAGTTTTCAAACCCGGGAAGATCTGAAACATACACAGTAATCAAAATCATGACTTTCAATTTACTTAAATTTTATTTTATTTATTTATGTTTTTTTTTTTCTTTTGAGAATTATAATTGTATGTACTATCTACATTTACAAAATTTGGTGCATGGTTTTTATACTAAATTTGTAGATTTCTATCAAATTTTGAACGAAATACATGCTCAAAAAATGTATGGCTATTTGAGTATAGGTGAACACAATAAGTACAAAACGTTGAGAGATAGATTATAAGATTTCATAGAAAGCACTTAAAATATAGTTCCAAATCATATTTTAAATAATATCTAACTGCGATAACTTAAATCAAAATAAATGAAATTTGGTAGGTAATTTTGTTACTAAAATTGCAATCCTGTTTTTTTCTTATATTTGGGATTCGGGATACAATCTGTAGAAGAAACCTTTCCTAAAATACATACGCAGTTTGCATAGCTATATTAAGAAGCACAATGCTCTCATTTACGGGGCTCTGAAAATAAAAATTTGAATACCCGTGATGTACACGACCTTTATGAAGGTCCATTTTTGTGGTAGGAGGAGGGATGATAACATCATTATTAGAGAGTATACGAAAAAGTTTCAGGGAAACAATTTCTGTTAACATTAAGTTTAGCTGCATTTTTTTATCTTTATTTTGAAGTTAAGATTGCGACTTAACAAAAATATTTTGGTTAGTATGAATATTACAGTAAAAATCGACAAAATTCCTCGAATTACAATAAAATATCTCCATTGATATGATGTGGAAGTTTGAAGAAATCATAATACTTGAAAACCACTGATAAGACTTTAAATTAATACTTTAAATTAACTTTCATGCAAATATTTGTCTCTTCAGAAAAAAAATTTCACTTTCCATTTGACAGGTTATGAAGATAAAATTTGCAAAGCTACAAATTTTAATTTTCTCATCTTTGGTTTTAAAAAAATTCAGTTAGTAAACTAGAAGATGTTGAAAAATTTTGTTTATTAAGCTATAAAGTAATAAAAAATACAGCTCTTCAGTATTTTCATATCAACTTTATAAAAATAGAGCTACGAAAATGAAAGAAGATGAGAGAGAATGTAAATAGCATGAGTATTATAAGGAATTGTCACAAGCAAGGCTTAGAAAATTTAAAGAATATTCATACTTCTAATTCAAAAACTGAGTCAAAAACTGAAAACCAAGTCAAGTTAATCAATTTATTAAACTTGATTAGTTATTATTTTGAAAATTTTCTCCTAATTAAAATAAATAGCAATGAATATCTACGAAAATAAATGTATTTAGTATAGTCAATAAGTGCCTGAAAATAAATAAAATGACTGAAGTAATAAAAAGTATTACTATAACATTAAAATCTTGAAATATTAAAAAATTGACTGGAAATAAAATTGATTTTACTGAAAGGTACAGGTGAACACGATAATTTCAAAACATAAAAAGTTAGATAGATAAATTGTGATTGAAAGATTCAGCATATAAAATATAGATACGTATCATATTTAGAACTGAGTCAGTCAGGAAATTAACTATCTGTCTTTACTTTAACATATATACAAATGCAATAAGTTAAGTCGCAACAAATTAAATTTGATAGATTATTTTATTACTAAAATTGTAATCCTTTCTATGTTATAATTCGAATTCTGGTTTCAATCGCTAGAAGAAATTATCTCCAAAAATGCATATACGGTTTCTCATTACTTTCATATACGGGCCTCTGAAAATAAAACTCTGAGTTTTCGTGATGTTTATGTCTTTTCATGTTATGTTTGGTGTCGATGAAAATTATTCAAGAAAACAGGTATATATAGGTCGAAATAGTAATTAATAAATTAAATTTGCTAGATTATCGTGTTAGTATCACGGAATTTTTCCATTACGGAAACAGATTTTTCAAAATTTTGGACCCAATATGCCTTTAAGTGAGTGTCAAATTCCATTCCGATATTTTCAGTAGTTCTTGCGGTATAAATTAATTTTGTTTGCTTAAATTATGTAATAATTAAGTAATAGTTATTCAGTAATAGTTAATATTACTATGTGTTCCCTGCTATAAAATCTTACATAAAGATCATTTTTAAATTAAAATTGTTTTTCTGAAATTCTTATTCTATTGTAGACTTTATAAATAGAAATGTTTTGTTTTTTTTGCATAAAAAAAAGTATTTTTACACAACCCTGTAGTTTTATCCTTTCACAACTATCTTAGCCATAACTTCAGGGTTAAATTTATTAAAATATTTGATGCGTTTAAATCATATGCTTATATTTTACAATACATATATGCACATATGATATTTTGCATTACCAGTTTTACCTACAATCTGCTTTAATCCTATGAGTCCTGACAGCCCCATTCGATAGGCGCCTGAAGCAGGCGCCTATCGAATGGGGCGATATCGGGCGGTCAGGGCTCATAGGGTGAAATATTTCTTTGGAATCAACATTCAAAAATTTTAGCTTGTACATAATAAAAAACAATGAAATATGTAATTAGCTGACATTCAGTATCAGTTAGGCGACATCAAATTATAGGTATCATCAAACCAACATTTATTTAATTAAAAGGATTCTTGATTCATGGATTCAATAATTTATTTGAAATATTTATACAAAATCTTGTTCCAATTGAATTGTAAAGTGATTAACTCTATCATAAATTCCACTCATTCTTTATAGCAAATATATCAAACTCATATTAAACAAGGTTTATATAGAAGACAAAAAAAAAAATCTTTCTGGAAATGTTGGCCTATTTCAAAAATGTCATATAAAAGAAGAAAGAGAAACTGATATCAATGCTTCCTTCTCTGCACGAGGCATCTTCAATTACCCTCGTTCCTATTTCTGGAAATAAGTTGTCAATAGTATTAATTTCAAAATGATACAAGGCGAATATCAGTAATTCTGTATCTGACAGTGAACTTATTTCATGTCAAGTGAAAATAATTGCTCATATCTATGATTACTTCAGAAAAGGGAAATAATTTTATATTTCAAGTTTCAAATCTGTCTGCGAAATATACATTCTATGTCTATGGAAAAAATTTCAAGAAATGAATAAAACTACAATTCCAAGGATTTTAAATCTTGAAACTTGTTCCATATACAACTCTCAGCCTTAAAATGTTTTTCCCCCTGTATATTTTTGATACCATGTAGTTTCTACTGAACTTGGTCTGTTAAAAGAGTTGAATTATGAATTTTAAAAATTACAGTAAAAATGTATTATTTACAATTTTATTATATAGTGTTATGGCTACTGGACCATTAACATATTTACTGTGGCTCAGATTGTTGTTTTGAGGAATAAGATATGTGATAGCTTAAAAATGAATAATTTTTTTTCACATTTTTTTTCCTTAAATTTCTAAAAGCATTCAGTAATAGAATTAAAAACTTGTATGATAAATGTATGCTTGCATACTTCTAAAAATTCTCATCAAAAATGGTATTCAAAGCAAATAAGATTATTCTAATGATTATCACTACCACTGCTTTTGCCATACACAAAAATTGTTATTAATAATAATGTTCTATATTATTTAATGTGGTTTCTCATCCTGAGTGTTGAAAAAAATTAAAAAGTGATGAACATATTGTTACGAAATTTTCTTCACCGGGGTTCGTTTGGATAGTGGGAGTGATATGGTGTAAAGAACGCTCAATCAGCAGGCAGAAGTAGAATAAAAACAACGACGTTTATTTACACGAAGACACACAGGACAGCACAAAGCGACAACTATATACAGCACAGAAGACGATTATCTTCACCCGAGGCGTGTAGCATACAACCAGAATCTACCGCAGACAGTAGCGCACAGCTCAGTTCAGCACTAGCTTGCCTCAGTCGCTTCCGACTCCTCCGTCTTCTACTTCTCCGACTCGGATTACTGACTTCGTCGACTCGACTCCGCTGCTCTCGAACTCGGACTACTCCGTCGTCTCCCCGACTACTGGCTTCGTCGTCTACTTCCGACTTGACTTCTCTGGCAGTGCAACCCCTTTTATAGGTCTCAGGAGGCGGGGCTAGAAGCCTCTCAACCAATCAGGAACTTTCGAGGCGTATCTCGGTTCCTACTGGACGGATCGGGAAAATTCTCGAAGTTTCGGGTATTATCTATTTTGGCACCAAAGTCGCCAAATTCGTCGCCAAGTCGCCAAACGGTCGCCAAGTTTGTCGCCAAGCTCTGGGACCTCCGACGCGCAAGTCCCATTCAGATTACTGTAAAACTTTCTTTCTATTGATGGAATAAACTATGCTGGGAAGCCGAATTGCAGGTTTGTAACAATATATATATATGTAGTCTCTTTCTTAGTGATTTTATTAAAATTTTATGTTATTAATATAAACATTTTTAAGAGACAATTATTGATACATGTGTTTATGAGAATATATTTTCTAAAATTAAGTCACATTTCTGTTATTTGTTAGCATGCGTGCAGAAGTTTTCTCTTAATATTTCACCGTTCTTATTTCATGCCATACCATTTAGAATAGTACAGCACATATAAACCTAATCACATTATACAGAAATAAAAGAGGAGTAATGATTTTTTGCCAATCTTCCTTGTATATTTCAGGAAGCAAAACATATACTGATATAAATCTTTAAATAAAGTATTTTTTAGATTTTAAATTAAAAAAAAAAGACGCCTCACATAATCATAAAAATACATTTCTTTCTTTTTTTTCTTATTGGTTCTTTTATAATATATAACTAAGTATCGTTTGATGTAAAGTAAACATTTTTTTTTCATTTAATATATTATATATTTACTTACTATTAAAATTAGTTTACTGTCAGATAAGGAGGAAGCACAAAATTTATCACTTTTGATCTATTTTTAAAAAAAATAATATCTATAATAATAATAATAATGAATGAATGAATGAATGTGTGTTAACTCTCTACAGCCCACATCATTTGACCTACAGTGTCAAATATGGGATATAATTGAAATTAAGTACAACCAATATCCTGACAAATCATCCATGTCAGCAAAGACATCTAATAAATAATAAAGTTGATAATTTTAAATTCCAACATGATTTTTTTATTGGCTACTTTTCTATACTAAATTTAGATGAATAAAATCGCAGCTTTTGGCATTTATACTTTACTTACATATACTTGATTTTACAATGATCAAATTCTGATTATACATTAATATTTAGAGTTCTAAAACATTATCATAAAATCCTAGGATTTACAAATTTTTCAGCAAATAAAAATATTAAAAAGTATTTTTATTAATAAAAACTAACATTTTCATTTCAAATTATAAAATCTCAGTTATATATATATTGCAATCATAAACATTAATAGGTCAAAGAAAACTCCAAAGGCATTGAGCTGACTATAAATATCAAATTAATAAAAGGTATTTTAAGTTACAGAAATCCTTTTCTTGCATTTGTTCTCCTAAAAAATATGTTTCATATTTTATTTCATAGATACATGTTAAGAATTACATTTTCCTAGATTTAGTTTTTTTCTGAGAGTTAACCTATTAATTTCAGCTTTTGTTAACATAATAGCAAAACATTTCATACAAGCATAATGCATTTTTGCACTTTATATGGCTTGTATGTGTGTATATGTATGTATGTACACAAACATTGAACGCATGTTTAAATTATTTAAAAACTGACTGAAGATTGAAAACAATTATTTTATGTTGTAGTAATATTCAAAGGTTATTGCCAAAAACAAAGACAACAACAACAACAAAAATATCTACAAATAAGATTAAGAAAGTGAATAAGGCTTTTAAGTTGGCTGTTAATAAGTTTATAAATAATAGAAAAAAAATTTAATAAAAAATTATTTTATTTTCATTTTCTATTACTCAAAAAAATTTACAGTACATTTCAGCATACATTAAATAAAGCTTCTCATATTTAAAAAGGTTCTTGAACATCCATGAAAATTAGTTCTCCATGCCAATTTCAATGCAGAATTGATTACTTCAGCTGCATCTAAAATACTTAAAAGGAACTTTCCTAAAAGTTAAAAGCTTAAGAGGAAGCCAGAAAATATCTAGACAATCACTTAAACCCGACCATTGGGAATATTATTCCTTTATTAGAAGACAAAATAAATAAAATGGGATTTTTAATAATACAAGCAACAACATGAATACTTAACAATTTTTTCAACGCTTCAAAGCACACACTTCAATATCTAGAATTCACATCATAATCTTTTAATTTATATTACAGATTTAAATTCCACATACTTACTAGTAAGTCGGGTTCTCCATTCTTACATCAACGCAACATTGAAAATTCGCATTTGATTGTTACTGAAACTGAAATAAACAAGGAATTTTCCTAAAAGTTAAGAGCTTAAGTGAAAGCCAGAAAATGTCTAGACAATCACCTAAACCCAACCATTGGGAATTTTATTCAAGTTTAAAATATTAATGGCGTACAGTCCAATTCCCGTTTTTTAAAAATTACTTAAAGAAATGTAGTGAGCATACAATTCTGATTCAAAACAAAACTGTATTCAAATGTGTATTCAATACAAAACTAGCATTTTTAAAATTTAAGCCTGCAGTTATTTGTACAAACATTAATGCTCTAAAAGCAAGTATATCGAAATTTTCAGTCAATGATAAATTGTTTAATTTTTGATACACATAGTAACTAATATAAAAGCCACAATTAAAATCATCTATCTGTTTTACATGAGGTGGAAAAACAATCTGCCAATGGCTATTTGAATTGAGCGAATTATTTAATACTGTACACCAACGGTTTATTAATGTTGAGGTATCCTTATCTGGCTTATAACAAAGTGAGTCAAAATATTCAAATATTTTATTTTTCAAATCTGCTATAATTAAAGTCCAATGGGAATTTAAATTTACAGAAATTATAAGAAAATCAAAATTTGCTATTTCTCGAATCCAAGGAAATTGAAGAATGTTTTTTTTTTTTGATTAAAAATCAAAAGAGAGTAAAGATTCTACAGCTTTGAAATTTGTGAATCTTCTAGTTAATACAAAATTAAATGCATCAATGACTGAATCGTATAGCCAACCTTTTTTGAAATTTGACGATATTTATTTAAGATATTTTTCTTCTTTGACAGTAACAAATGGATCTAAAGATTTTAACATATAAAATGAAAGATCAATATTATTTATAGTTAATATTGTAGCAGTAGGATTTGTGACTTTAAACTTATTAAATCTATGAAACACATCAATATTAACACATTCAGAATTTTTAACATTAAAGGATTTTAAATCTACCTCTTGCTCAGAAAGATTATTAGGTTCATCAAGAAGTTCTTCATTTGATTTTTGCTTCTTATTGCAATTTTCACTGGCCGAGCAGTTCCTTTTTTTTCTATGAAAAGTTTTTAAAAACTTAATCTGCGGATTAATTTTTTTGATTAGGTGCAACATATAATTTAGGTGTAACAGAAGCCAGATTATTTTTAAGATTCAAAACCCCATGCATACCAGCTACTAAATTATTCAAACAACTAACTACATTATTTAACATGAGTTTTTTAATCTGTGGAATTTCTATTAATTCTAATATTTCCGAACATAACTTTTTGCACTCTGCCTCCTTTGATCTGCACTTCTCATTAGTAGATAACATGTTGGGATTTAATTTTTCACTTAAAATATCAGAATTAATTGTAAAACTATTTTCTTCATCAAATTTATGAAAATCATCAGTTGTGTACATATTAGGTTTGGAAGACATTAAAAGTATTTTATGTATGTGCTTACACAAGTTGCTGCAGTCTTCGCAAGAGCAATGATACAAATGACTGCACAATGCCGTACAATTAATATTTGTACATTTAAAGCTGCAATGATCCAATAAAACACAAGCATCTGCAATTTTTCTTACTACATATACCTTTCCTATTAGAGATTGAAATTTAACCTCCCAATGATTGTCATATTCAATGACATCTGTATTCTGAATCTTTACAGCCCTGTCATGTTTATCTTTAACAGTTTTAGTGAACTTGGAATGAGTAGGAATATTATTAATAACATTACAAGAATATTTTAAAAATCGATCCCTTTCCATTTTCAAAAGACTTGAAACAAGATCATCTATTCGCCTATTATACTTACGCTCAAGATATATTGTTTTTAACTGATTGTGAAAAGATTCGCAATAATTGTTAGTATTGGTATTACCATGTGGAAATCGTCTAAAACAGGTTGCCCATAATTCTTTTCTCCCAGAATAATTTCTAACAAAATAATCAATAAAATTTTGGCATTCATTTGAATTGCAGCCGATAAACATTAAAAGTTTATTTTCAAAATTTATTTCAGATACTTCATTATTTTTAATAACATTTTTTCACTGCGAAACTCATCACACACTTTTGAAGATAACTGCCTTTTCCAAGCGCGAAAAACGTGCCATTGGCATAGTAGATGCTTTATATTTGGACCAAATACAGAATTAAATGCTTTAAAGGAATAACCATCATTACAGTATTTACATTCAGGTCAGGAATCCTACAATGTAAACCTGAAAATAAAGCAATTAAGGTATGGTAATCTAAATCATTAGTGATAAAATGTGCAACTGAATAACCTTGAACATGCTCATCATGAACATGCAGAGAAAGAAGATAAAAGTCATAAAAGTTTGTGCCACAAATTGCATCAACACAAAGAATTTTATCTGAATGCTTAACTAACATATCCTTTTGTGCTTTAGTCTGTAAACCTAATGCAAAAGAACCTTCATAATTTGGCAAATTATCTAAATATGCAGAGCCCAAAATTGTTTTTGACTTCTGCAATTTAAAAATTAAAATAGGATTGTATGGATCTTTCCTTAATTCCTCTACTATACAAGAAACAGACATGGCATCATTGGCTGGTTGAATTGAATTGCGTAAGCGCCTTAAATAATTCTGTATAGTTTTACGAGATATGAAGGCTTCCTTTGTGGGAAAAAAATTCAATTATCTTGACATCCTACATCGCCACGTAATAAACTTACAATTTTTGAAACGGGAAAGGAAAGTAAGTAAGATTTAATTAAATCGCATGAACTTTCTTTAAAGGAGTGATATTTAGTGTTCTTGTAACTGACTTGATGGTTATGAATGGAATATGTAACCAATATCAAATTCTTTTGTTCACATATACAGATCTTAACAGGACAACTTATATTGAATGGAATTACCCCTTTTTTATTTTTACGTTTACCGTTTCGCTCTGCCCTTGAATTAATCCTTGATTGATATGACGGATGAAAAAATTGACAAGAATAATAATAGAATGTTTTCTCACCACATATTTTTTTACTAGTTGATTTTTTAAAATAAGTATGAGTACCAATAGTTTCAGATTCTAACCAAATTTTAAAACTGGCCATAGAATTAAAAGAATAAGTTTTGATGTTTTTAATGTCATGCACAACATTAAGATGCTTATTTAAACTCCATACACTAACAATAGCTTTATCACATTCTGTACAAAAATGCGATTCATGCTTCTTGTCACCAGTACAATTTTTTTGTGTTCATTAGAATATTCATTACCACTATAAAATCTACCACACTCTAGACACAACTGGGGAGAATTTTCACATTTATCAGTTAAATGTGGATTATCTAAAGTTGTTTCGACTGGCACTAACATAATTTGGGCTTTTTTACAATTTCTGCTTGAGAACTAACACTAGCCTCCAATAAATTATTACAATTGCTTTTTGGTAAAACATCCCAAACCTTTAGTTTACAGCGTTTTAAATGATTTGTAAAAGAGGGTCTTGAGGAATAAAATTTTAAGCATACCTCACATTTTTTTGGATAAGAACTCGTAACAAGTTCTACACATTTATATTTTCTTAAATGCTTTGAAAATGATGACTTGGACAAATAAGTTTTCCCACAATAATCACAAGTCTTTGAATATGAGAAATTCTGGGCACCTCCTCCAGTGATTTATTTTTTTTAAATTCAGAGTGGGTTGACAGAGTGCATGCAATAACTGACTGACTGCAAGTTGGAAAAGAGGAAACAGAAGCAGGTAGAAATGGTGGAACAGGTACATAAAATGGAGGATAGGGCACAGAAACAGAATGGAATGGCAGAACTGAACCATAGACATATAGGAAAAAATAGGTACAAGAAATTGAACATGACCAGAAGGAGGCACAGGCGGAGAGGGTGGAAGAGAGCAAGAAGCGGTTGAGACTGCACAAGCTGAAACAGATGGCCGTGCTAAAGGCCAAGAAGCAGGTTTAGACCAAAATGGTGAAAATGAAGATTGCCTTGAGGAAGACAATGCAGGAAACTCAGTAGAATCCAAAATGAATTTAGGAGCAATTGATTGACATTTTTGATCCTGTAAAAATTATATAAGAAAAATGAATAACAGATCTTTTAAAACACTCTGCACATCAAAAATATCAATATAAATTATATATAATCAGATAACAAAAGCATATATATATATATATATATATATATATATATATATATATATATATATATATATATATATATATACCTTTTGAGAAGCTGATGGAAAAGAAGAATGTTATTGGTGCCAACATGCACTAAAATTCAATCATAGTTTTTCTTTATTTTAGAAATTCTACTGGTTAACCTCTCAATGGTTGTTCCTGGATAAAAAATAACATCCAAATCCTCAGATAAATGCGCTTTCAAGCGTTTAATCATCGAATCTCCAATCAAAAGAATATTCATTGTGACACAGTTAAATATTCTTAAACTGATTTCCTTATAACAAACGATTAATAGCAATAAATATCTGAATAATACGCACACAGATAAGCTAATCCAAGATCAAATAGAGCAAAGTCAATACAATAACTGAGATATTTCCAAATTTTACTAGCTACCACATGAATGATACACTTTCTACTGTAAGACAATAAATAACTAGTCACTAAGAAACATCTCTATACAATGTAATCAAAGAAATTTATTTTTTAATTATTTTTTATACAATTGAAAGTAAAATTTACTGCAAATAAATAAAATTACAAAAGCACTAGTAAAATTCCTCTGACTAATTAATTAACCCTATAATTAAACAGAAAATTATGGCAAACAATCAATGAGAAATAAATATTTAAGGCTATGCAATTAAATTTAGATACACTTATTACATGAAAAAACAAAATATCAAATAACACTAATCAAACTCCTCGTTTACACTTAACCCTAATTAGTAAGTTTACTATTAACCCTAATTAGTACTATCTTAAAAACAATAGTTTTAAGTAAACGAAAAAAACTATAACAAATTTTCTTAAAGAGATTAAATAAGAAAATAAATAAAAATAAAGCCTGTAAGAGTTTTCTTCAAAGTGAATCACTCGCTGACAATTGTTAATCCTTCTTTCCTCTTGAAACAAAAAAATGAATACTAATGAAACGGCGCGCTCAGTAACAAAATGATTAACACGTTATGATGACGATAACAAAATGCGAGTTCCTTTTATAACCTCGGTAGGACAACTTCGTCACTTTTGGCAGCATGCCAAATTTCGACTTACTACCGGGAGTAAATTCCTTGTAAAAGAGCCATTTCTCATCACAGGTTAGCAAATGGTCAAGAAATGATTCCGTTTGATGGTTATGAAGAAATCCCAGAGAAATGTTTAGGCGCTTTTGCTTATTTGTAGGTGTCAATGGATGAGGTACCGGTTTGCTGGGTTTGTAGACTCTTCCAAGACTATGCAAATGTAAACGGACAGTTTCATCAGTTATGGAGAACTTTTGTATTAAGATCTGACATATTTGAGCGGGATCTTCTTCGATTGTAGCCTGCAATTCATCATCATTA
Source organism: Argiope aurantia (assembly GCA_026543865.1). Lineage (NCBI taxonomy): Eukaryota > Metazoa > Arthropoda > Arachnida > Araneae > Araneidae > Argiope > Argiope aurantia. The sequence goes on along the minus strand of JAPMOR010069089.1, from coordinate 36,424 downwards.
ATGACATACTATCTCCCCTTCCCCTTCTCGTGGGGCATCTTTAAACGACTTATCGCCAGAAAGTCGCCAGATTTCCAAACCACTTTTGGGGGTTCGAGTGCTAACAGAATCTTTTTCGAAAGCCTGACATTTGGTTCGAGGCGTTTACACAGCATAACATTTGTTCCAAGTTGAAACATAAAATATATAAGCACGAATTATAGAATTTATTTAATCCCAAATATCTTCGCCAACTTACAGATTGTTCCATGCAACTCTTCGTATGTTTTAATTATTGTACAGCGTACATTCTTCTAATCGAACTTATTGGCCGATCTCTTTTATTTTTCCAATTATATAAATATAGATATACCGTAATTTTCACTAAGGAGAAGTTTGCGAACTATTCAGATAGAAATTGAAATATGTGCTGGAAGGACGAACTTTCTGGTGGGTGTAGAATACCTTCAGGCAAAAGGAACTGATCACCTTACTGGAAAATTTTTAAAAATTAGAATTTTCTAAAATACATTCTGATGCATTTTTATTGAGAATTTACCTTTTAAAACATTCAAATCTCAGGAAAGGAAAAAGGACTTTATATTTGATGCCGGTCAATCCCGTAGATCACTCCTGAATCTCCCTCGTGTCAGCTCACCCGTTGGGGACCACTGATACATGTATGAATGCTAAGTATATATTTAATATTTTCATGATTTCTATAGAATGTTTCTGTTAAACATAATTTTATTATATATAATCCAAAGCCAATCTATTAAACACACACACACCTTTCTCATTTAGAAAAAAATTTGTCGCACTGTCCTATTTCTATCCTACTTTCTTACTTCATAACCTCACATCAAGTAACAGATTTTTTTTTCCCACCTTTACTGAAAAAAGTACTTGAACAACTGAAAATATTTCATAATTTGTAACACTTCTGATGAAAAAATTATATTTCAACCAGACTTTTTTCAGAAAGATTATTATTTTTTTATAAATAAATAGGGTTCAAAATTAAAATTCTAGTTAATTTGATTTTAAAAATTTACTTTCGTATCCGGAATTTCAAACTGTTTTAACATGTAAAGAAAGCGATAAAAATAAAATTAATTTTAAGTGACTGATAATTTTTCTCCATGGAATAAGTTAATTAAACAAATTTCTAGATTTTCGGTAGTTTCTATTTCAAGAAACTATATATAT
>JAPMOR010069089.1:0-34836 GCA_026543865.1 Argiope aurantia | reverse complement strand
CTCTGAACTGGCAGCTACAGTACTTTTGCCGCTAGAGGCGCTGGTTTTGGCGCGCTGTCATGACAGCACCACATTCTCGGCCGTCCTGGTCTCGGCTGGTCCTCCAGACGACACTGAAACAATAAAAAAAACAAAGAAACAGAAAAAATCGAAAATTGACAAAAACAAATGTTTTGGAATTTGGTGTCATCATTCTGCTGGACTTCGTGGGCAGCAATGATCAGCAACACCAGGGTTTCAGAAATTCTGTACACGTTGTATTAGGTCCTTCATGACTCCCTTCTTTGGTGACGTCATACGTGTTTCCGCCTTTGGCCTCGGAGATCCGGTAGGGTCCCAGATATTTTGGTTTCAACTTCAAGCCTGGTCCAAACTGGGTTCGCTTTATGGCGACAAGATCTCCTGTTCTATAAGATTGTTTCGGCTCTCTTCTTCTTAAGTTATATGTCTTCCGATTTTCGTCCTGGATTTTGAAGATCTGTTGCTTTGCATGTTTTCTCAATTCTTCTCTTTGAACTTCAAAATGGGCTTGAAATTCAGCCTCGACCATTTCTTTAAGCTTGTCAAGTCCTCCAATATTCATCTTAGTGCCAAAAAGTAATTCAAAAGGTGTAGTATCTATGCTTCGTTGATAGGTGGAATTTATTGTTTGCTGCAGTTCGTTGGTGAACTTATACCACTTTGCAAGATCTTCTAGTGATAACTTAGAGAGAACAGATATGATCGTCTGATTTATGCGTTCGACTTGCCCATTTGCTCTCGGCAAACCAGTAGTAATTAAATGATGTTTTATCTTTTCTTTCGCACAATATTCGGCAAATTCGTCAGAGCTAGAAGCTGTTCCTCTATCTGAGATTATTTGAGCTGGACTTCCAAACGCAGACTTCTGAATTTCTAACTTTGATATCACTTCTGCAGATGTTGTACTTTTCGTAGGATATATCCACACAAATTTAGTAAAGGCGTAAATGATTGCCAAAACATGCTTATAATTTTTATGAGTACTTTGCAACGGTCCTAGATGATCAATGTGATATGTGTGTAATGGCGTATCTTCTTTATGCAATGGATGTAGCAATCCTTCCTTCTTTCCTCTTTTGTGATTCACCAGAATGCAATGCACACAATTGGATATAATACTCTCAGCTTTCTGCCTCAGTTTGGGAATGAAAAAATAATCTTGAATATACTTCTCAGTATATTTAATTCCAGTATGGCCCCTCTCATGCGCATTCCTTATAATTTCCGTCTGCATGATATCGGGCACAACTACCAGTTCTTTACCCTCAACAAATTTGTATAGTATTCCATTTCTATCACAGTAATCTTTATAGTTAGCGACTCTCAGTAATTCTTTAATTGCTTTGATTGCATCGTCATTGTCTTGCGCAGTCTTCAACCTTGGTAAGATGTTATCAAATGAGATACAACATACGTTTATGGGAGATCAACTTAAAGCATCAACGTGAGCCATACGGGTACCTGAACGATGTTCAATAGTGTAATCAAATTCCTGTAGGAGCAAGGCCCAACGAGCTACGCGAGTTGACAAATCTTTCTTCTGCATTGTTTTCTCTAACGCGGAACAGTCAGTAATGATTTTAAATCGAATTCCTAATAAATATACTCGAAATTTTTTAATGGCTGTTATGACGGCAAGTGCTTCCAGTTCATAACTGCAGTATTTTTTCTCAGCATCTGTAGTTTTCTTACTCATATAATAGGTAGGGTGAAAATATTGATCGTTAGGAGATTTTTGCATTAGGATAGCACCATAACCTTCTAAACTGGCATCAGTATGCAGTTCTGTTTCATAATTTGGGTTGTATATCCTTAATACAGGTTTCTCAGCTAACAATGATTTAAGTTGATTAAAAGAGCTCATTTCCTTTTCGCCGAATTTAAATTTACAGTCTTTTTTCAACAGATCACTTAATGGTCTAGCAACAATAGAATAATTTGGAATGAATTTTCGAAAGTAGCCTGTAAGCCCTAGAAAACTTTGAACTTGCTTTAAATTGGTTGGCTCTGGAAAATTAAGTACAGCTTTTGTTTTTAGGGTAGAAGGGAAAATTTTACCTTCTTCAACGACATGGCCTAAAAATTCAATTCGCTTCTTCAAAAAATGTGATTTCTTAAAGTTAATCTCTAATCCATATTCACTGACAATACTTAGAACTCGCTTGACACGTTCGATTCCTTCTTCGTATGAGGAAGACAAAATTATGATGTCATCCATATAGGGCAGCATAACACCATCATTGATCAAAGGTCGAAAAATAGTGTTAATATATCTCTGAAACACAGCTGGGGAATTGAAAAGTCCAAACGGAACCTTAAGAAATTGATACTGACCTTCACTTGTGACGAATGATGTAAATTTTCTACTATCTTTATTAACATCAACATGAAAGAAAGCATTTTTGAGATCGATAGTACTAAATACACGTGATTCTTGTAATCTGTGTAAAATATTTTCGATTAATGGAAGGGGAAATCTGTCCTTCACAATTACTTTGTTTAATCTTCTATAGTCGATGCAAACACAGGGAGTTCCATCTTTCTTTCTAACAATTACAACTGGACTACTGTACTTTGAAGAACTAGGTTCAACAATTCCGTTTTCTAACCATTCATCTACCTGAGCACGGACAATTTCTTTTTCCGAAAACGGTAATCTACGGGGTTGATGAAATATAGGTTCATTACTTTTTACCAAAATATTTAGTTCAACACTTGTCGTTTTAGTTTTATGCGGTTTATAATTTGAAACTAATTGTACTACTTCATCTTTAACAATGTTAGGAACGTCAGGTTCAATGTTCAATTCAAATTCGTTAGAGTTTACATCAATTGATAGGACGGATAATGTATCGCTTTCTTCTATACGCTAAAATTTATTTTTAATCGTAATTCCGTCTTCATTTATTAGTGTTTCACCTTGCATTAGTACATTAAGTCCAACAATAACATCATAAGACATAACATCATTTTCAACAACACATACATCAGCATTACACTTGAAATCATCAATTTGAATGTTACCTTTAAAATAACCTAATGGATTTACTTTGCATTTACCAAATCCACTTAAAGTAGAGTTCAATGTTTCTATGTTTAGTTTATCAAACACTGATTTACGAAGCAATGTCGCTTGGCTTCCTGTATCGATAAGTGGGTTAACATTCACATTATTAATCGTTACCTTATTGTTAAGTTTTTGTTTGAAGTTAACATTTAAATTTGCAACTTCTGGTTTCGGATTTGCTTTTGGGCACTCAGCAGCTTTATGACCAAATTCTCCGCACCCAAAACATTTTAATCCCTTGTCCTTGTGAACACAAAATCTTGATAAATGAGTTGAATCCCCACAGTCATAACAGACTTCATTCTTATGATTTTCAAAATCATTATACTTCATTCTTTCAGCACCACTACTAAATTTAACTTTGCTTTCGTTTCTACCATGAAATCGCTCATTATACTCATGCTTTGGTTTTATTCTATCCGAAGAATTAAATCTATAATTAGAATCATGTTTTGTTTTATAAAAAACAATGGTATTTTTACTTTTAACAGAATCACTCTTTATTATTTCATAAACCTTAAGTTTTTCTTTAAATTCAGATAAACTTTTACAACCATAAAAAACAGTTTTGTTTTCATGCCTATCATTAATACCTTTAATTACATAATGCATTAAAGCAGAATCTTCAATTTTACCCGAACTGCTAATTTCTTTCATTTTCAAAAAGTATTCTAAAGCAGATTCAGAATCCTTCATTTTTCTTTTACTTAACATCTCATGCAAATTAGCTGAATTTATCTCAAAAGAAAATTCATCAAGCAAGGCTTGTTTCAGTTTTAACCACGAATTTAAATCTGGTTCTGTCCGAACAAACAATTCCGCCGTTCCTCCAAGAGAACGCTTAGCAAAAACAAATTTTTGTAACTCCGACAAACCAAACAATTCAGAAATATTTTCAAAATTATCTACCCACACAGTTACATTTTCATGTGGTTCTGCTTTAAATTTGTTTATAGTACTTTCAATGTCAGCATAATTTATACCAGAATTAAAAATAACAGGATTTCTATCAACGTTACTACCACTTCTAAAATTACTAATACATTCAACATCATAACTCTTATTTTTATTACTTGGAACAGATGTATAATTTTTTCTTATATCAGCACATCTGTGATCAGCACATTGTATGGAAGAATCGCTTATTTTTTTCATTTCCTGTTTCGAGCTGAATATTATTATTTTTATTCAATGAATTCGCATCCGTCAAATTTTGTTCGGTGTCTGACTTATCAGACGAAGCGTTAGAACATTCTTTTGCAAAAGCATCAAGGTTACAGAGCAGAGAAAGAATTCTTTTTGAAATCTCTTCTTTCGAACCATCAAATGAAATATTGAGCAAATTACAAACAGTAATAAGTTCATTCAAAGAAAATGCATCGTTAATGTTTTCCAGCTTCTTCTTAAACTCCTCGCTGTCTATCTCTAATACGAATCCGCTGAAATCTCTCAATCGCTTTCGATTTCCTCGATCGCCGTCAATTCCAAACAACAATTTATGGAGTACTTTTATTTTTTCTGCGCGACAATTCTTCAATGCAATGTTTACTACTTTAATATCATTCAAAATCATTTTGAACAAAATAAAGAAATCAGTACATACCCCTTTTTTCTTTCTTAAAATAATATCGTCGTCGTCCGTCTAAGATCCGTCTGATCTTGTATAACAATAGTCACAGTCACTGTCCACTATTTTGACTTTTTGGGCATCTTTATCCCACTTCTGAATAATGTAGGTTGTTTGTGGGCGTTTTAACACATAAAGGATGAGACGGCCAACTGATGATAAAATGACTATATTCTGAATTTAGTTACAAGATGAATGGATGATGGACGGAACAGGAACAATACAAACACTGAAGTAAACAAAGTTAATTAAGACACCTCGTCTTCTTTCAAGTTATAGAACGTTACGGCTATCGTCTACAGTGGCATCGTCAAAACACGTCTTCTTTCTAGTTATGCAACGAACGTCTTCCGTTGCCAACGTCTTTCACCGCGGCCTACTCTGAACTGGCAGCTACAGTACTTTTGCCGCTAGAGGCGCTGGTTTGGGCGCGCTGTCATGACGGCACCACACACACACACATATATATATATATATCATAATCAGATTGCATAAATCATATTGCTAAATAAGGCCAGGAAATAGATATTATATGAAAAAGAATAGGATTTTCGATTAAACATCTTTCTGCTTTCTTTCATAATGTATTGTAAACGTTAAAAAATTCAATATCGAGATTTTGACGAATCTTCACGTTTTAGACCTCCCTGAGTACGAAAAATACATTTTTGATATTATGTCTGTTTATCCGACTGTTTGTGTGAAAGATAACTGAAAAACACTTTGAGGTAGAGGGGTGAAATTTGGTGTATGGTCTCTACATCCAATTTTTAATTTATGTCAAATTTTGAGCGAAATTCATTCAATGGCAGTCTCTCTGTCGATTGTTCGAATATAAATTAACACGCTATGTTCAGCACAAAGAGATTTAGATGAATAAAATTTGGTAAATGAACACTTATGAAATTTTAAGCAAAATCTGACAAGGGTTTGAACATTTTCGAGTCTGTACTTTCAGAAGAAACGCAATGACCTCTATATATCAAATATAGTGTGTGATTTCATGACTACAAGGGTAGTTCTGTGTCAAGTTTTGGTATCAATCCGCTGGACGTCTGAAACACTAATTCGATTTTCGAATACTATTAAACGCCTGTCCGAAATGAATCGCCAAAAAACTCCCAAATCATACAATCGATTCAATAATAAAAAAATCCAGTTTCAACTGAAGTTGAATATTCCGTAACTATTTGTATGCCATATAAGGCGTTCCCTGGGATGACACCTTTATTAGAAAGTGTTGTGGAGACCACTCACTCCCCATGGTTGAAAATGAAAGTATTTATAACGACAAGGAAGATGGCATGACTAGATGATCTTAGCGTTCATCTTTTACTCGAGATAAATGAAATTAATAAAAACAGTTTATAAAAATACACATTTATTAACACTATACTGTCCTATGACACCACGTTGGCGGCATGCGAAAACTTTTGATGATGATGATACACTTTGATGTCAGGAGAATTTTTATTTGATTAATTTAATTCCTAACTATAATTATTATTTATATTATAAAAATTATTATTATTTTAATTACTTATTTTACGAAAATAAAAACTTATATTCCGAAAATCTCGAAAACCTGCAAACGGCAGAAGTCCTACCGTGGCCAAACAGAAGGAGTCCGATCAGACGGCATAGAATTAATATACTAAAAAAAGCAGCAAGTTTTTCTTTTGAATAACTGAAGACAGATGGTGAAAACAAGTAACATCATGCAAACCAATCTCCAAAATTCGAGGCCAAACTCTGAAGAATGGTGGAAGTGAATTTTAACAATAACCTTTTACGCCTTCCCTGATTACACAAATTTGCAACATCTGATGAGGAGTCCAGAAGTTATTTCTGTTCGAAGTTGTAGACTAATTAATACACCAGTCTTTTAAGATCACATAATATTGACAATTTACTTTTGGCTGATAAATTCAAGAGCACTAAAAAAAATATTTAGGAACAATAATCAACAGCACACAGAAAAGTTACAGACAGAATCTATTCATATGTTTATAATTGAAGTTCACATTCGCGATTCAATTTTACTTCTTGCTTGTTTGTATGGCAAATTTGTCACACTGTCCATCTTTTTGTAATATTTATTTTTAATATGCAATTCCATCATATGATAGACAAGTTTTATAGAACTTATAAAAAGGGCCGGTTCTTGCTTATTTGTACTGTGAAGAATTTATGATGCAAATATTAAAATCAATCATGAAATTATTTGCTATCCAATTTGTTTGCAGCGCACTGGTTTCTCGTTCACTGTAAAAAAAAAAAAAAAAAAAAAGGCTATAGGACAGTGTTTTTTCTATCAGGTGATACAAGAAAGAAAAGTTCACATTCTTTCCCAATTTTTTGCAAGCATTAGAATTATGAGAATGAAAAAGAATGTAACCTGATGAGAATGTTCCAACAAGGTGTCTAAAGTTTTAGTTAAAAAATATTCATAGTTAGGGATTAAAAAATTACTTTTCGTCCCTAAATTTACAATTACTAAATAGTTTTCAAAACAAATTTTTTTCATTACACTGAGGAGATAATTCGTCTAATCTGAATTTTGCTTACTTTAATCGTAAGCAAAATTCAATCTCTATCAATTCCCAAGTCTTTTGAACTGTGGGCCCATCAACAATGCTCGCATTTACTTGACATACAACATATCACTTAATGACTGATGTCGAATCAAAATTATTCTAGTTATCAAGGTCACAACATAATATGGGCTGGCATTAAACATTTCTTAAATTTAAAAATTGTGATCAGACAAACAATGCTATTTTCCCTCAAGCCAGGTAGTAACATTATGTAGTCACCACTGCAACAGGTAGTCTTCTTATAAGGAATCTATCAAATTCACGAAACTGACTTTATTTTGGATCTGTATTTTTTTGTGCTAAAAAACTACATTATGTTGACAAAAAAAAAAAAAAAAAATAAATAAATAAAGGACTACACAGAATGGGCAAGTTTTAATGTAAAAAAAAAATGTATGCAGGTAAAAAAAATTTTTTTTAATTACTCTTAGCTTTCCAAAATCGTTCTACAGTTTTGGTAAAAAATGTTATATATATTAACATATAAGATTTCTAAAAGAATATAACACAAAGGTAAAAGAATTGAAATAAGCAACCTCTTTATTCCATGTTTAGTATAATACATACACATAAGGAAAAATTTGTACACATACTTTCAGATGATAGATAACAAAGCTTTTGTGAACCTTTCAAGTGTGGAACAGATTTCAAATATTTATTGTTTCTAAAACCTCCCATTTTCCTTTTATAAAGAAATGTACTTTATACAACTGACATTTATATACAGATAAGTTCAGTTCACACAATATTAACAACTGTAGTATTAATAATATTTCAACATTTCATTTTTAAAAAAAAATATACAAAGCTTACAGCTTTTTCTAGTTGATTGGGTAAAACATAACATCAAAACGATTTGTTTATCTTACTAATGGGGAGGGGGGAAAGTCAGTTTTAGCAGCATTACTAAAAAATTAATCTTTAAAGGAAAGGACAGAATATAATAAATAATTTAACATTACGTGAAGGTACTGAAATAAAATTAATTTTGCTAGCTATCAAATCCAGATGAAAGAAATATAAAAGATAGCAAAAATATTTTGCATATATTTCCTCAAATAGCATTTAAGGTATAAAATCCAGTATTCACAGCTGTTAAAATACAGAGTACAATAAAAACATGATTATACCTAAAGCACCCTGATTATTCATTTTGAGATCACATGTAACAAAAATATAATTGCATTTAAATGCAAATACAGAATTTTAGCAATCAGAAACACAGGAACATTTTAATCGAAATAATTTCAATACTCAATCTAAACTTCAGGAATTAGTGAAAAATCTATAAATATTTTTATCTGATACACAAAAAGGTTCCTTTAATTCACATATTTCATCCTAATCATGCTTAAAATATTTTCCACCATGATTACAATTTATATATTTCTTATTATGAAAATTTATGATACACAATTTAATATTGAGACAAGAAAGTTACATTCATTTTTTTTCGTCAAAACCAGAGCAATCATTTCCATCAAAATTTAAACAGTAACCTACAGATCATCACATTTTTGAAATAGAAACATTACTGTGTGAATTCAGAAAAAGAAGGAGTAAATATCAATACATTAAACAAGAAAATTTTGACAAGAACAAAAATATAATCAGGATTTGTTTAATACATAATAAACAAGAAATTTTTAAACAAATACATTTAAATGCTCTATTTCACAAGTAATTCTTCTGGAACTGAACAAAACAAAAAATTAAATACACTAGGAACTTTTAATGATTAAAATAAACCTTTTTAATTCAAATAACAGTTATTGTAATTATTTTTGATGTTAAATGAACATTTCCTTAAGACTCCAAAAGAATTGTTATTAATGATGATCCTTCATCTACCACTTTTCTCCGCTTGGCACAAAGTTTTTGGATGTATCCTTCTTCTCCTTCACTTTCAGAGTGAAATGATTCAGATTCGTCCCTATCAAAGGCCTGGCGTCAGGAAGGAAGACAATCCATTAGTGTGGATTTTATATCATCTGGTACAACATCAGGGAACTGCACTTGAAATGTGACAACCATATTGCCTCTTCGGCAATTGTCCTTTGGAAAAGGAAGTCCTTGACCAGATATTGTATATTCCATTCCTGGATGAATAACCTCATTTATGCTGAGTGGAATTGATTCTCCAGTGAGACTTGGTAACAAAAGATTGGCACCACAGAGAGCCTGAAAAAATTAAAGAATTATAAAGTAACAAGTAGAAACTAAATATTTAATTAAAATCAAATTTAGTTTTAAAAAATGATCAAAACGTGATTCTAGTTTCATTTTTTTTTTTAATTTTCTCAATTGAGAAATATTTTTTACTTCCTTTCTGTGGATTCATTATTTTTCTCAAATCTTGCTTCATAACAAATATATCACTAAGATAGTATAAAAAAATTAAAGCTTTGATATTAAAAGATGCATGTACACTTTTCAGATATTTTAAGATACATATGCAAGTTCATATATCATTCCACATCAATATTCTGAATTATTTTAAATTATGCAGGATTTTAGGTGCCATGACACTTTAAATGGAATCAGAGTCGAAATAGAAACAGTGCAGTAGAAGATGCAATATGTAATACTTTTTACTATAAATTCTACATTGATTTGTTCACATAAATATTATTTACATTATGCATTATGTATAACAAATTAATCCCTCAGAGCTTCCCTCTAGCTTTAGCATCTTTGTTATTCTTTCTGTTGTCACTATTTTTATTTCATTTTTTCTTTTAAATGATGTTTTGACAATATAAAATTCTCTCTCCAGTAAAATCGTAAATATACTCTACAGGTGTTTTGTTGATAGTTATTTTATGTGCAGAAATAAGATAATGATTTACTTTATCTGTATATATATATAACAAACATTATTAATTACAAACTCCTTTTAGTGACAACTTGTTTAGAAAGAACATCAATATTCTTCTAGGCATAACAATAAAATCAATAAAATCTTCTAGGCATAACAAAATATTCATGATTCTCTCAAAAAAATATTTCTAAATTTCATTAAGATAGAAATTTAAGCAGTACTATTTTAATAAGCCTGATAGCTGCCGAGTTCTTAGTGCTTTCATTAAAATGCTTTTTAATGCAACCATGGCATAAGATGGCATGGTTGCAACACAGAAATGTACACTTCCAGCAACAGCCACATAGAAAATGTAAATTTTTTCATCATTTAACATCTGAATGTACACTTCCTCATATTTAACTAAAATATGCAGTTGATTCCAATATTTAAATAGCACATTTTATATCTTAGAAATCTGTTTACATTTCACAAAAAGTTTGTTGAAACACAAAAGTATATTTGACACTGCCAAAGAACAAGGAAAAATAAAATCTTCATTTCTCAGCTTTTAATAATAGAAAAAAATTACATGATTAATTAGTTATACAAATTATTTATTTATACAATGAAAAGTAATATCACAAATTATATATATAAATATTTTAAAAAATTATCAAATTAAGAAAAAATTTATGATAAAATTAAAAAATACCATTTTTGTAAAAAAGATTTTTAAATTATAATCTTAATTTTAAAAAAAGTGACAAATGTATACATTTTTACCCTCTAAAGAGTGTTTTTTTATCAAATCTTGTAGTTCTACATCCAACAATTTACATTATGGAATACCAACAAATAAGATAACTTTTTTTTAAATAATGGATGTCTAAATTTTACAGCATAAAAATTTCAAGCAGAAGATGTTTTAAGTACATATATAAAAAAAAGAAAAGAAAATATTTCTGAATTTGTTTCTAATCATGCATTCCTCTCTGTTTGCTTGTTTCAGAATAGTGATGGAAAGAAAGCCATATTTTTCTTATTTTGAAGTCAATGTTATAATAATACAAGTTTATCAAGGAAATGAATTATTTTTCCTTTAAGTGCTCAGATGTTAAAATTATTACAACTGTTAAATAGGCAGATTTGAACCTTGTATGGCAAAATTTATCATTATAACAGATATGTTATGTAAAATAAAAATAAAAGTCATCACCATTATGTGCTACAAAAAAAGATGAACGGCAGAGAAAATTATTTCATATAATTTATTACATAAAACACCCCCCCCACCCCCATTCCAATCCAGAATATTATGTTTCTATTTTAGCATTTATATAATAAAATAAAAAAAGTTACATTACTTGTATTGGGAATGGGGAAAAAAAAACCCATTTTAGTAGATGCATGATAAATAAGTGTTGCACAGTAAAATTGTAATTACCTGCATCATAATCACAGTTCAAACTAAGTATACAGATCTGTTTACAGATGAAAAATGATGTTGCATCAAATAGAAGCAATGAGAACTGTTTATTTTTTAATAAAGCGAGCATCCTATTTTGAAAATGTATTAGGGCTATTTGAACTGGTATCCTTTCCTCATATTTTCACAATACTTTAGCAAATTTACTATAGCTTTTTTAAATTAATGAGATGACTAGAAATTCCATAAAGGCTATTTTAGGATGGATCTCAAGATTTGGCCCATCAATTACAAGGGATTACAAAGATTATCGCACTTGCCCTAATACTCCGTATTCAAATTTCTAATCAGAATTAGCAGGTAAATGGATCAAGCAAATAAAGGGGACTTTTAGAGGATTTCCTTAAAAACACTGTGATCAAAAGATCACAGAGCACACAGTCTATGACCATTTCAGTATGTACCATTCTTTAATGCAATGTGGAGTATAACGTACTTATTAAAGGGCATTAAAAAACATACACTTAACATCAATTTGAAATATTTACCTGTTTTAAGGAAATTGTGCATTTGTATCTAATATCACTCCCATCTCTTTCAAATAGTTCATGTATTTTGTCTTTGATGATAAAAATAATGTCAGATGGGATTGAGTTCGGATTCTGATCGCCTTCTTCTTTAAAGGTGATTTTTGTCCCAGCTTTCCAGCCAGGTTTCACATTGATAGTGAGAATTTTATTTTCTCTGCGAGTCGTTATTCTGTCAGGATTTAAAACATTTCTTTCGATTTTCATCTTTTTTGTGCAGCCAATGAGAACATCTTCTAGCGATACATACAAATCATGAATAACAGGAGGGTCTTGCTTTAAGGGCTGCTTGCGAGGTTTAGGACGTGAAGAATGACATCGTGCCGAATTGCTACGATGGAATGGATTATTGCCAAATTCATTAAAATGAGTCATATTACTGAAAGGATCATGAGCACTTCCAAAGAATTGGAAGAAACCTAAAAAAAGAAAATATACATAACATATATGAAAGAGAAATGGTAAGAAATTCTATAAATAATAACATTTCTAAATAACTTTTAACCAATAGTTGAAAATGATTAAAAATAAAATTTCAGAATTATTATTTTTTTAAGGGCTGCTAGACTGAAAGATATAAGACAAAATTAGAGTAATATAAATATTTAAAATTAGTAATATAAATATTTCATAATATACAAACCAATGGAAAAATTTTGACAATTTAAAATATGAATTTCTAGTAAGATAATATGAAATAAAATTATATTCTGGAAAAAATTATAGAAAAATTAAGGAAAAAGATTTTTTTAAATATAATATCAAAAATTGAAGTTTATTTTCAAATTCCTTCAATTATCTGAAAAATAAAGTTAAAATTTCAAAATGATATTTCTGACTTCAAAGTCTGGGTAATGATATATGCAAGCCAAAGATTGTTTTGGTGTTTGGAAGCAAGAAACAACCAACAGAATATGTTCAGTTTAGAGCTAGAATTAAGACAAATACATTTAGTGTTAATGCTTAAAGCTTTGATTTCCTTCCTATTTAAAAAGCAACACATTTTTGTTCTTGATTTATTAGCTGTTATTTATTATTGTACTGAAACCTTGACATTTCAACAGAAATATAAAACTTGGTTCAACAATCATAAAATTTAAATGAAGTGGGAAAAAAAAACTTATTTTTGCACTTAGCACTACAACAAAATTGTACTGTCTAATCCAGAATTAAAACAAAATATGTAGTTTGTAAGAAACTATTAAATAAAAAATCTCTCATAACTTGCACCTAATTAGCTAGCAATATTTAGATACAGGCTATTCCAAGAATGTGATTTCCCTAATTACTGCAATTATACATCCAGATGCAAAATTTCATGAAGCATAATACCCAGATATATGAAAACAGTTTGATTTCTGCAGAGGTTGTTAAAAAAAGTTGTAAAAATTTGAATTCTTACATGGCCATAAAAGAGAAAAAATATCAACAAATAAAATGTTTTTCTTCCACTTTCCTTAAATCTTTACAGAGCATAATTTCACGGAATTGACAAATAAATTTTTTAGAGTTATATCATGATAAACTGATGATGTAAATACTAAAACATCGAAAGTCCACTGATATGCTTTTTAACTTATGAAATAAGGGGCGGTAAATAGACTTGCCAGAGATTGTTCAGGAAAAACTGAAAGTGGAAGCATACTTACCACTCTATTGTGGGTAGTTTAAGACAACTTTATACAGTTTTTTTAAGTTAGAAATCATAGAATTCAAATTCAGTAACGTCTTACATTAAAGTTTGAAACTTATTTTGCATTTATTAAGCTGCTGGGCGGATTGCTACATGGCATAAAAATAAAACTGTTGCAACATGATGCAGTTTTATTAATATCATCTTAGCCATGCTTTGTTTTAAGACATAAACTAGAATACCATAAATTACAGTATTCAAATAGTCAAAATATTAAAATTGAATTCAAAATATTCAAAAAAATCATTAACACGAAGATTCCAAATTTTAAGAAATTCCAACTGTTTTGTTAATTTTTAAAAATGAATGTTGAATTTAAATGAAATAAATTATATAACAAGTAATGATAATTAAATATAAGAATATCTTAGACATAAGGAACACAACACAGGGGTATTTTATGTCTGAAAACTTTTTCAGGAGTTAAAAATTAATGTCAAACCCAGGAACTTAATGTCGCTATGAAAATCCTTAAATCGTGAATGGGCAGTGGTAAGCATATTTACCACTTTTGAACTTAAATGATATTTAACTACAGACTTTAAAGTATTTCAGAGCTATTAATGTAGCTCAATCGAAGTATCAGATTAACATATTTATCATTTTAAAATAATCATTTGAACCCTCATAAAAAATCTTTTACAGGTAGTAAGAATATATACCAAAGAACTTTAAAGGGTTAAAAATAATGTCTCATTTTTTTTGTCTGCCAAATTTGCTAAAATATTAAAACATAAATTTATTGACTTAGACCATATTTTCAATCCCAAGACTTATGTTGTTCCTTTCAGAGATAATGTACACACCACAAAAGGTTGTTAAAAAGGCAGAATCGAAAACAACCTTCATTTAAATTCAAAAATATTAGTTTTTCTTAAAAAGGTCGATACACTGTAATATTATTAAAAATTTTGGACCATCTGCATATATTCAATAACTTAATATGCACTTTCTATTTCTTTTTGGTTTAATATCTGCTGACATGTTTAATAAATTATCAGATGCTCTCTTTGATTTACAAAACAATAACTATTTATTACCTTTAAAATGATTTATATAAAAATCTTTTAGTATTTAAAAATTAAATTATGTTATATTTCAAATACAATGTGAATGAAACAGATTTTACATAACAAAAATTGTATCATATCATTTGAAATATCTGTAAGTTGCTTAAATAATTTAAACACTTTTTATAATTTAAAAAGAAAAACTGCATCTAAACTTATAAGTATTTTTTTTTATTTAAATATTGAATTATAATTCAAGAATAAGAAAAATTGATAATTGTTTTTGCATTAAAAAAAAGATATCAGTTTATAAAACTGTTTGTAAAATATAAATTTGGATTAAATTTAAAAGGAAACAAAGAAAAAAAATAAGTTCAAGATAGAATTCAGATTTTGAAGAGACAAAGTCAAAGCTCTACCAAGTGTGCCACCAGGACATTTAGTGATACTCGCAATTTACTAGTACAAAAGCTATGCGAGAATTGGAGGATCATTTTCTTTGAAATGGTTGGCTATTGTGTTGAAAATCTTAATGAATAAACACCATGAAGGTATGCTATCATTATGCTAAATCCCATCCTAAACTCAATTTTCCAACCTGTGCCTACCCCTTCTAGGTCAACATTATACAATTACAAGCAATACAAATCATTAACATTTCAAAATACTCGCCTGTTACTGAAATATGGCATTATTTTGGAAAATTTAATATTGCACATAGAATTATTTGCAAGAAAGTTTTCTTTACTTTTTTGATATTCCACTACATTGCTGAATTATCTTAAATATTAAGTGTCTTAAATTTTGATATGATGAATGTTCATATCAAAATCTGAATATAATGTTTCCATCTAAATTTACAATAAGACTCTTTGTATTTTATAATAAGAATATAGCTGCAAATTCTTATTTATAAAAACACAAAATTTCTATAATGAATTCTAGATGGTTGGATGCAGAAGAAATTTTCTTAGTAATATGCACTTTTACACGGTACAGGGCCTTGTAAATTTTTTTTAAACTTTATCATCTTCTACAGAAGTTAATTTTTATGCAACTATCCACTTTATTTAATGAATCTTTGTAACTGGAAGTATAAACTCTTGTTCAGGACACCTTATGTGTATATATACATATATAGTGGTTATAATTAAAGTGACTCTATTCAAACCTCTCTAAAATCCATTCTGCCATTGGAACATTATATGGACCATGGGGAAAAGACTTCTACAATAAAAAAAATAGTCCAAATTTTGATTACCAGGGGGAATTGAGGCATCTAAAGAAAGAAAAAAAGTTTGAATCATTAAAATTTATTCAATTACAGAATGTACTCTATTGACATCAATTACACATTGAAAATGGATTATACAATTTCCAATGGTAGCACGAATAAACCCTTGAGGGATTGTAGCAACACGGCATGTAATGCTGGCTTTCAACTTGGGTAAAGTCCTAATTCCTTCTGCATAAACACAGCCTTTTAGTAATCCTCACAGCCAGAAATCACAGGGATCATGAGGAAACCAGGCACTTGGAAAAGTTCTGGATATCAAGATTTTTGTCTAAGTTAGCATGAAGCAACCCTTTGACTTGGCACCCAATTTGAGGAGTTGCTTCATCTTGCATGAAGACAAGTAGTCTGCAAACATTGCTATTACTGTAAAGCAGAAATAGCTAGTAGTTAAAGAAGTTTATTGTATTGTGCACTCATGACAGAGCATGTTTTAGGATCTTGAGGAATGAGAGTTTCAAAGAAAAATGGTACGAGGATAAAATCAGCAATAAATCCACCCCATATGCAGCAATTTTGATTATTCACATTTGCATCTAAAAAAAAAAAAGTACACCTCAGCTGACCATAGAATTTGCCAAGGCCATGTGTAACCAACTTCCATTCTCGCCAAAAATCGGTATGCAAATTCATAGGGTGTTTAGTGACAACATACATATCTTATATGAACACAAATTTTAAAATGGATCACAGAATTTTTCATAATGTCGACCATGGATTCACCAACTCGCATAACACCAATCGAGCACTTGCTGAAGAATAGCTGAAATTGGAGACTCTTTTGATCAGCAGGGCAAATTCTTCGACAGTTTCATTCACAACTGATTTTTGTCCTCTCTCTGGCAGTACACTCCAGTCTCTTCAAATTTCATAATCATCTTCATCAAACCATTCTTCGACACGGGCCTTTTTCGCAATCCATTTAAATGACAATATTCGTGCAGTGCAGCTAAGCTATTGTTACGATTTTGGTAACCCAGTTTTATCAGTAAAGCTTGTTCTTTCTACTGTAAGTGATTAATAATTACAAAGATATGCAGAATGACTTTTGGGCTCTTTATAGACTTTCCTAATTTGTATAAGGAATTTTAAAAAAATGCTCTCTGGGGTCAAAGTGTGAGCTATTTTTTTTATTCCAGAAATCCTTTTTCCATGGCCTGTAGTTCAGTTACTGACTGACTGACACACACACACACACACACACACACTGTAGTCAGAATTAAAACACCCCTACTAAGCTCTCTATACAGCTAACTACTCAGTATAAAGGCACCAAAATTGCAGAACATACTAACATGGAGAAAAGGATTAGACAGGGGGGAAAAAATTAGTTCCTAATCCATTGCTCACTACTACTACCATGTGAACTTTCATCTCTTTGTTCACTACCACAGTTGCAATTTTTGCAGTTGAGTTCATTTGCAGCTTTGTGTGGGTTTAATAGTGAATACTTGGATCTCTTTAAAATGCAAGACCATTTTTCAAAAAGTTGTATGTGTTGGAAGCCCTTTATGTAAGCCTTTAATTTAACAAAATGCTTCAATTGCAGGAGATGCACTAATGTTTTGTTGATAAAATAGTTAACAAAAAGCATTCAAACAGGTAGGTCAGCTTCATGTCCTCATTCAATAATAATAAAAAAAAAAATGTAAAGCCCTTTATGTAAGCCTTTAATTTAACAAAATGCTTCAATTGCAGGAGAAGCATTAATGTTTCGTTGATAAAATAGTTAACAAAAAGCATTCAAACAGGTAGGTCAGCTCCATATCCTCATTCAATAAATAAAAAGCTTTGTAATGCCTAAGATGTTAGGCATGTTAAGAAATATAAAGTGTTACTTCCTTCTACATCCTTTAAAGTATATTTTTTTTTCCCTTCCAGAAATCACAACTGCATATTCAAGAGAGCATAAGTATAAAATTAGGTAAAACCTACTTGGCTAATTTGATCCTAAAGTGTGGTTCAAACACTTTTGACTTATAAGATAATGCTGTATATTGACAATTAAAAAAAAATGCACTTATTCTAAATCTATTATGTTTCTCTGTAAATTGATGAAAAACAATAATTTTCTGCTCTAGTTGAAGCAAATAATTTTGAACAAAATATTTTAGTTCAATAATTCTTCTCCTCAACCATTTTAAACAGGTGATTTTTTTACAGACTGAAGTGGAAAGCATCCCTCTCCTCCCTACACACACACAGTTTAGCAATTTTATAAACTGATATTTTGTGTAAAATGTCAAAAGACACATTTGGAGACTTGAAAGGGCTTTTTCAAGCATACTTCAGAGGATTAAAATAATTTTCAATATAAATTTTTTGATTTTTTTAAAAATAGTTAACAAAACCAAATTTGAAGCCTTTCTTGCAGTTGTAGATATTTTGAAATATTGATAAAAAATAAAATCTATAAGTTCTTTAAATAAGCATAAGTTTTTAAGATGCAAAATGGAAGAAATGAGGAACTTATAATTTTAGAGGTTTCATCATGGTGCTATTAACCAATCTTAATGAGTGTCACAGTACTATTTTCCCATATATATCACAAATATCAACAAAAATATTAAAAAATTTCTAGCAACAACTTACCTGGTGAATGTGAAAAGAAGAATGGAGAATCTTGCTTGTTAGACTTATCAAACTGCACTGGATTATCTCCAAACTTGTCATATCTACATCGCTTATTCTTGTCTCCCAGAGTTTCATAGGCCTCAGACACTGCTTTAAATTTAGTCTCGGCTTCAGGCGATTTGTTCTTATCTGGATGATATTTCAAAGCCATTTTCTTGTAAGCCTTTCGGATATCATCATCTGTGGCATTCTCTGGCACTCCCAAAACATCATAGAATTTCTTTCCCATTTTTTAGAAGAGTACGCACAAACAATCAACTTCTTTAAAAAAAGCATAAAACAATGCTTAAAAGTTTAATAAATAAATGTATTTATATAAAATTTCATATACAACAGACTAATTATCCTTATTTATCCTAATCCAAACATAGATCATTGTAAAATAATTCAATTTAAATATTTGTTACGAATATAAACTGACAATTTTTCCATTTGCTCAACAAATGGAAAATAATCTAGATTCATTACAGAAAGTAGGTATCAATAAAATTGCTGTATAAGGTTGTTTCATTCAGGATAAGACAAATTTAGACAGAAGGTTAAAATAATAATAAATAAAATTAATTAGTTAAAGACTACCTTGTATCAGACTTTTTCTGACAAAAGAAATTCATGTCAATAATTAAAATAGGTGAGCTTTCATCATTTTAAATTAAGATGGAAATCTGTAACTTGTAGACTCGCAACAATTATTAGTGAGAATTTCAAGTTTTTTTTTTTTCTGTCTAATAATTTTTAGTTTTTTCACAAAGCAAAATAAGTAAATTCTTTTCCAGTACACTAATTTCTTAGTTATGATTTATTTAAAAACCCACTAAATTTACCTGACTCTGGTATTTAAGCATCAATTTAAATTCATAGCTTTCGAAAAAAAAAAAAAATTTGTACGTTTAGTAGCACCTAACCTTTACCCATACATAAATATTGTTTAGTTTGCTTGCTAACTTGTTCAAAATAGTATTGCATTAGTAGTCTGTATTGATTTTTTAAAAAGAATTTATATAATTTCGTACCTTTAATTCAATTCGATGTCAATTTATATTGCATACTTATAATCATGCAGCTTCTCATTATTTAGTGAATTTTAAGAATGAAACTTTGTACTAATGCTCTTTTGCATTTTTATAATTGCCAGTTTATTAGCAAAAATTTTGATAGTATTCTATTTCTAAAAACTTCAATACAAAATAAAGAAAAGATTAGCATTGTGAAATATTTATTCCCTTGACCTTACTCTATTCATGCAAAGTAAGTGACTTCCACACGAAGAATTAATAAAAAACACTTTTATTGGATATATAAAGCGAAAGAAGGGGAAAAAAGCATATTAATATAAATAACACTAAATAAATAATAAACAATAAACCAAACCTTAAAATAATCATTAAAAAATAGTCATGCTTCTCAAGTTAACAATCAACCTTTAAGGTAATACTTAAACTTGATATGAAATTGCAAATAAAAATTCAAAAGCAGTACCTTCCATTCTTTTGCAATAACTTGCTGTATTTGTCTGTTCATACTTGGTTAGTTAATTTACCATAAAAAAAAACAAATTGCACAATGTAATAGAATAATAATAATAAATAATTAAACTTAATATACCAACCACAATTTTGAAATACATAAGGTAATACAATTACATAGGCTGATGAATTAATGATGTTTTCATTAAAAGAAAATATTATACAATATCAGAACATTTCAGAATATAAGTATTAGAATAACTTATCAGAACATTTAATTCTTTAAAAATATAGCTTAAAAAGTTGATGCACTAATTTAAATACTGCAGAACTTGCTTTCATTTACTAATTAAATTTGCAATATAAACTTTTTATTTCAATCAAAAAAGAAAAAAATTAATATTTTGCAAGAAATTATGAGTTACTTAAGTTCTATAGAAAAAATGGACTTAGCAGACAGGGTGACACTTTTATACACTTGATGGGTGGGATGGAGACATGGTCATAGAAAGTAGAGAGTATTGAGGCAAAGCAAAGTTGGCTGGTAGTTTTCTATAGATATGGACATACATGGAGTTGAGAACAAAGTGAACTTCAGAGGTCATTCTAATGGTTCCAGAAGACTATTTTGTATGCTCCAGACTTGGTGGTAGGATTTTTTTTTCCTTCAATTTAGGCTAATTAGGAAGAGACCATCATCAGCAGTTATGCAGACTCCAATCACTTTATAGAGTGGGAGATATCCGAATATTATTACTCGTCAGGTGGTAATAAAAGTAAAATGGCCATGGTAGTTCCACAAAATTTTTGCCTTCAACATCTATGCTATGATAATGAATACAGACACACCTTTTTTCCTCCCCTTCCAAAATGAAACTCCTTCAGTCAATTGAAACTATTGTCTTCAACTACAGCTTTTTTCTTTCTCTAACAAATTTAATGAGATGTTAATAGATATAATTGACTCAAATACCTCCCCCCCCCAAAAAAAAATGCGTCACCAAAAATGGTCACTCCTTACTTAGTCCATTTACACTTCCTAACAAAATTTGAAAAAGGATTAGCTAAACAGGCATTTGTTTACAACAAAAGACAAATAGCCCTTTTCACCCCAAAAAAATCAGCATCATGATAGCAATCGAAAAACCAAAGTCAGAAAATAGTTTCCAATATATATAAACAACCAATATTTCTTAATCTTTAAGTGAATTTAAAAGAAATTTTAAATCTAAATCCAAGATGTAATGACATGTCATTTAATTTGTACAAGAGTAAAAATTAATTTTAAAGTGCAACAAAACTTTACGAGGAGTTTTAACCAATATATATACATATAACTTTGAATAAAATAATCAAGTTTGTGAATTAAATATATGGGTTCAAATATTCATGTTTAACATTTTTACAAAATCTTAATATATTTCACATTGTTTGTGAAATTATAAAATTCTAATTATTAAAATTAGAAAAACATACATTCAAAATTTTATAGTATAATAATATGAGTTGTTTAGTATCAGAATTTAAAACATATAAAAAATAAAATTAAACATAAATTTGCCATAGCAACATGACAAGAATTTTATTTTATTTTTATTATGTTTTTGTAAGGACATATTTATAATCCTTGAATTAGAAATTCAAAAGATTGCACGAATATTTTGCTATTTACATAGTATTATTTATCAAATCTTATTTCAAAAATAACTTTGCTTTTTAGCATGAATTACTATTATATTGAAAGTACTTAAAATTCGTGTTTTGCAATTAAGTAGCTGTCAATTAAATTGAAAAGTTTCTGAATTGTCATGAATTAATGCAATATTTTTTTCTTTTATATGCGTTCTTATTCAACCTTTTCTTACTTTATTGTGACCATTCTGTTTTAATTTCGCTTTTATATTTTTCTTTTTTTTTAATCATTGATAATCTGTTTCATTACTTTTAATTCTTTCAATTTCTTCAATCTATCTATTCAATTCTTCAATCTATTGATTTGTTAAAGCTAAATTTTTTACAATCTCCAGAATTTAATTACAATTCTAAATTTATCAGCATTTAGAGAAAAATAATACAAATAGTAAAATAATTGCTTGAATGGTTCTTACTCTGACCTTAATACATTTGAACTAGATGACAACTTTCATTAATATTCCTGTAAACACAAACAAGACATTGACAATATTCTCTTGAATTATTTGAAAGCCAATTTATGGAACAAGAATAATCTTTATCATTAAATGAATATCATCTGTTAGAATCTGTCTTCCTCTTCCCCAAGAAATCCAGTTTTAAATAAGTACTATCAATAAATTCTTCAATCATAGAAAATTTTGACATGGATTAATTCTGATTTTTGATATTGGGGTACAGATTTATATTTTTGTTAAAAGATAACAAGTCAACAAGTATCTCAACCAAAGAACCTTTATATTTTCTTCCGATATTCTTAATCTTTTAAAATTCATTCTCTTAAAAATGCTATTATGAATTAGGAAATGAATGTTTCTCTGCCATGGTCCAGACATAATTTTAACATACTTTTACATATATATACATTAAACACTAATTATATAATTGTTTATGTGGATTTTTTTAGAATATTAATTAATTAAGGTTGAGTACAAAATTTTTTACATACTGAATATAAAAACTCTACAATTTAGAAGTACATATGCTGCAATTTTTTCTTGCATATGCATAGAACAAGTACATGAAGGTAAAGATGGGTACAGTGGCTAATGATAATAAAGCGAAATGGCTAATTTTTAATTTAAGATTTTACTTGTTAATACCATAAGACATTAAAAAAACATGGAAATCAAACCATGTTAAACTATTACTTTGAATTAAATTTCCACTTATAAACCAATTTATATTAATCAATATAGAAGGGGAGGGGGGATTACATTGGAAAATGCAGCTTCATTTAAAGTGAAAAATTATATTATTAATCAGGTAAAATTTCTATATATTTTTAATGACATATATGATAGACTTGGTGAATTGTTCTAATTATAGAGACATCAGCTTGTAATACAATACTTAGAAAAATTTGTTTAATATCTTATACAAAAGACTTGCACAATATATAGACACTCAAATTGGAAGCTATCAATGTGGTTTTCACAAGAGAAAATCTACTAAAGATCCGATTTTTGCACTTAGGCAAATTCTGGAAAAGACCAGATAATTTGTTATTATTACAAATAATCTTTTTATAGATTTCAAAGAAGCTTTTGATAGTATTAATAGAAATCGATTGTATGAAGCTTTGGTTGAATTTCAAATACTGCCTAAACTAATTAGACTTGCAGTTGTAAATATATCCAAAACCACTTGCAGGATCAAATTCTTAGTATCTTTATCAGAAGAAACTAGTGTCAATAATGGAGTCAGGTAGGATGATTCTTTATCCTGTTTTTCTTTTAACATTGTTTTAGAGAAACTCGTAAGAGATTCAGGAATTAACATCAGAAGCAATATATTCTCAAAATCAACACAAATTTTAGCCTATGCAGACAGTATTGACATCATTTCAAGAACAGTTTCTGCATTAAAAAATGCTTTTCTTTTTTTAGAGCATGCTGCTAATAGCATGGGACAAACTATCATAAACAGCGAAAAGACCAAACATATGTCTGTACTAAGTAATGGAACCTCCCATTAATCCCATCTAGAAATTGGTTCTCATAAATTTCAGGTTGCCTAAAGTTTTACTTATCTTGGTTCTAAAGTTACTGATGACAATAGCATAGTCAAGGAGATTCAAGGTCGTCTAATGAATGCAAACAAAGCATTTTACGGACTAAAACAATTTCTAAAATTGTCACTATCTCACTACTATCAAGAAATATAAAATTTTTACTATATAAAACCTTAATTAGACCAATACTTACCTATGGCTCAGAGACCTGGAGCCTGACCAAAGCAGGAAGAAAATAGCCATTTTCGAAAGAAAAATTCTGGAAGCAATTCTTGGTGGGATAGAAATCAACAGTGTTTGAAGAAGAAAATATAATTTTGTGCTATATAAAATCCATAGAGAGCCATATATTATAAAGTTCATAAAAATAAATCGGATGAACTGGGCAGCTCATATATTTAGAATGGATGATGATTCCATATTAAAAAAATTCTTTGAAATAAACCTCTAACAAGCAGGAAAAGCGGTAGACCCAAAATGAGATGGATAGAGTCAAAGGAGACAGATTACCTGGCTATCCATGAAAGAAAATGGTGCGAATCAAAAATAGAATTTGATGAAACAAAATTTAGAGGAAGGTACTGGTCCAACCTTGGTTGTCTAGCCAAATATGATGACAGACTTGAAATAAAACCCGAATGAATAAAGTAATGGATTATACCAGACATAAATCCCGAGAAAAAAAAAAAAAACAGTACGATTAATTAAAAATTGTTATTGCAAAATTTTTTACAAAAAAAACAAACATTTTCTAGATATTAAATACATTGTAGATTTATTACATTAAACAAAATTAATCAATTGCAATAATGATAAAATTTTATTCCACAAAAGCAGAAATCAGCATTTTTGAACACGTCATATCTGTTAATTAACATAATAATGCAAAGTAATAATTTCTATAAGAATCTATATTAAATAAGACAATGTATTCAATGGGAAAAAACTCTCAAATTTATAATCCAATAATTTATTATTTATAATAAAAGTTTTTTTCTTTTCACAAGAAAGTTGTCTAAAGGCATTTATCTTTGATTACACTTCAAAATTCTGCAAAAACAAGATACGGTATTAATGTTAAATGAATTTGTAGAATACATAGCTACTACCTGATTAATGTAATGCTTTTCAACATATAATTTTCCATGCTTCCAACATCATCTTTATCTCATTTGCTCTGTTACTTTCCTCATTCTTGACCAAATCTCAACCGCAACATTTTGCTGCGATACAGAATGCAGTTCCATTAACTCTTTAATAGTTCCGACTATATTATTCCATCAGCTCATTAGTGTCATTTCTATCCACTTCAAACCCCATAAATTTAGCCAGAGAAACACTCGCTGGTCAAGGTTTCATAGACATTTCCTCCAACCTGTGGTACTCTAGGATGCTATTTCCATGTAAAAATAAGGATTTTCTACAAATAAGTGCTCAATACACACTGATTCAATAGAAAGAAGCCGTTCATATTTAAGACATATCTTATTATGATTTTTCCATGTCATTCCCTTGAATAATTATTCATTAATAAAGTAATTCTTCTTATAAGATGGTTTTATACATTATTAGGCCTCTTTTCATAAATGGGTCCCTTTAATGTTACATTTCAGTTTATTTTAAACTTAACAAGTTAACAATTTATTTCAATTCATTTTTTGTATTTTAATAATTTATCTAAAATTATTTGGCTTTATTTATAACATTTAATAGCAGCACAGCATCCACATTTGTACACATTATTGTTTAAGCAATTACAGTGCTTATAAATACTACAATAATTAAGTGAAGATAATAAAGATTATTTAAAAACTTGATGAATTATATGCAACAAAATATCAATAAAATCTAAATATATTGTAATTCCTAGAATTTGAATTAGTTATAACCTAAATGGCAATTAATATTTTAAAATCGATTTGTCCTTCAGCCAAATGGCCTTCGACGCATAATCAGCACTCCACAATTGATTATTACTTATAATATCACTTAACTTGATTATTTTTTTCCCAACATTCTTTTTATATATTGATATAAACTGAAAAAAATGATGAAAAATTTAATAAAAAATATTCTTTTATCAAGACAGATGAAGAAATTTTTAAAGAAATGTTTACAAATATTAGAGAATTAATTTGTTTGTAAAACAGTAAAGAAAAAAAAAAAAAAAAGTTAAAATCTTGTCTTTAAGAATGGGGAAGGATGAGATGAATTTGGTAAATAATAATAATTAAAAGAACATGATAAACATAAATGCTAAGAATGTAATAAAAATTAGTATTACAATTTAATTATTAAAATTATTGAAAAAGTGTCATTATTCATTATACATATTATTAGAAAGAATTTTGTAAATTATAATTTGTTTCAATATTTTGCACATTTAGGAATAAATTAAAATATATAAATCAGACTTCAATTCAATTTAAATAATTTCAATAAATAATAAAAAAAATCAATAAATGCCATAAAATGCATTTTGCTTTTGATCTTTCCCATAGCCTATATATATACATACACACACACTTTATATTTTAATATTTAAAACAAGCATAATATTAGCCCATATTTTGAACATAATATTGTAAAAGTTACTTCACTCACAATTATAAAAAAAAATATTTGTCCAATTTTTTTTTTAACAAAATACAGCCAAACTTTAAACTTATAAAATAAATCAAGACATAAATGTCGAAATCTGAAGCAATAATAAACTTCACCATTATAATGCTATTAAAAATATTTACTACTTGCATAGAATGATGAAATTTTTGTATCTTCTTTAAGGAGGAACAGCACATCACTGAATTAAAATTCCTCATATGAATGATACACATGTCTTAATACAAATGACATTATACACTATTTAATGACAAACTATCATCATTATTGAAATTTTAACAGAAATCATATCATTCCTCATGAATTATTTATCACAATACATTGCATTTTGTTTCAAAGATGACGATTTGATAGTTAATCAGAATGTATATAAATTAGTTTTGCTTATTTACATATTGGATAAATCTTTATAAACAAAGTTCAAAAAAACTTTAAAATGTACACAACCAGTATAAATGCCATTGTACACAACCAGTATAAATGCCATAAGTTGTAAACAATTATTTTAAAAATTTACAAATATGTTTCAGCCCTACACATTTAAGACTAATCTGATTTTGTCAATACAAACTTACGTGTTTGTCAATTAATATCAATAAAGACTTAGAATAATGTTTGTTTAAACTGTTTTCACCTTTATTAGTTTACTGACACTGCGAATTGCGCAACTTCACTCAAATCAACCTTTCTGAAATGTTACTTCAGCATTACATCGTTTACATAGCGGAATTGGGAAATAATTCTACAATAAAATGAATAGATGTTTCAAGCATAATTGAGTGAATTATTGTAAATTAGTTACCGATAATAAAATTAAAATTTTGCACAATCAATGAATTAGTTTAAATAACACAGACAAAATTTTTAATTATTTTTCATGTTTATTGTATACATGCGACTTTCAGGACACATGAAGAGCAAGGTTTGTTATTCAAGAAAATAATGCTTTTCTAGAAACACGGATATTTCACATAAACGACAAGATCAAAATCTTAAAAATCACACTTACACAATATTTGGAGCAAAAAAAAATCACATAAAAATTATACTGCCTTAAAAATTTAACACATTCTTCATACGTCCGTTGCAACTATAAGCAGGAGCTGCACAACCACACAATAACTATCGATAGAGAACTATGCGATTCCAGTGAGATTGCGCATGTGCTGAAACCGTCAGTTAACAGTAGTAAGATCACGCGTGAGTAGACACAATAAACTTGTCCAGGAAAGTGGCAAGGTAGTTGCCGTACTCATATTTTTTACTGAGCTGGTTGGTATTCTAGCAATATTTTATTTTGCGTGATGGTGACATTAAAAAAATATTACTGTAGAATTAAAAAAGGATTCTTAAATTTTATTAATCAAATCGGCATTTTTACAAAATATTCACCAATATGATAGATGGAGTCGTCGGTGGAGAGAACCGTTGCTTTTGAATTTTGAGCGGTTTTGAAAGTCATTTTGTGGCATTGAAGCTATGTATTCTCTTCATTGAATCCTTTCTCTCCGTCATACAATATCAAATCCCAATTAAAAGCGAGTTGTATTCTTATGGCAGGTGTTTAACGTACCATCCAATTTGAAGTCTTGTCATTTCACCGAAAAATTTCACTCTAAATCCAGTGTCTTTAATTTCAGGAAATGAATACAAAATAGCAAAAGAATTTTAAAAATTCCGATGTATTTTTTTAAAAAATATTTGGTCCAATGTGGGATTCAAACTGAAATTGCTAAACTAAGGATGATACAGAGCTCTCATACCTTACACCACTAGCTCCACATGCTGGCGTTGAAGCTATTCCTTGTTTTCTTTTCATTTACTCACTTACTATCCAACTTTGAAAGATCGAATCTTGAATAAAACCATAATTTATTTCAATGTTAGGATTTCATTGTACAGTCGAATGAGAATTCATGTCCCTTTATAGCGAAATTTCAATCCATACCGACTGTGTTTATTTAGTTCTATAAATAAATAAATAAATAAAAACACCAAAGAATTTCACAAATTTCGGTGAATTTTGATACAAAAAAGAAAAAAATATATTCTTGCTGCATGTGGGTTTCGAACTTAAATTAAGAATTAGAAAGAAAGAAAAAAAAGGGTGGAGGGGACAAAATTCAGAGGGGAATTCAAAAAGGCAAATTAAAATTAGAAAAAATGGCAAAATTCAAAGCGCTTATCCTCTATTTCACAGTTCCACAAGCTAGCGTTTAAGCTTCGTATTCTCTTTATTCACTCTTTCCTTTCCGATCTGCAAGATCGAATCTTAATCAAAGGGTCAATGGATTCTTGATCCAGAAGGATTTTAGTGTAGTGTCCAATTTGAAATCGCATCCTTTTACAGAAAAATTTTACACAAAATCCACTGTTTTAATTTTTTCAGGAAAGTAATTAAAAATAATCTCAGAATTTAAAAATTTCGTTGCATTTCAAAACAATGAACGAAAAAATATTCTTGTCAAATGAGGAATTTGAATACAAAATTGCAAAATTCTGGAAGGCGATTTTAGCTTTAACCATTTGCACACACTGCCATTGAAGATATTTTTTTCTCTTCATTCACTCCGTCTTATCTGACTCGCAAGATCAAATCTTGAATACGCGCACAACGTATTCCTATGGCAGGATTTTAGTGTATCGTTGTATCTGAATTCTTATCATTTTATAGAAAGATTTCATTCCGAATCCATTGTCTTTATTTGTTTTAGTTAATGAATAAAAATAAACCTAAGAATTTTAGAAATTTCGGTAAATTTTAAAAGAAAAAGAACAAAAAGAGAAATTCACACAGAAATTTGTTAAGACAAGGAAGATAAACGGAGCTCTCATACCCTACACCACTAGTTCCACACACTGACGTTGAAGGTATTACTTGTTTTCGTTCACTCGTTTAATATTCGACTAATAAGATCGAATCTTGAACAAAGGCACAATGTATTCATATGGCAGGATATCAATGTATTGTCGAATTTGTAGGCAGGATATCAACGTATTATCGAACTTGTATGATAGGATATCAATGTATTGTCGAACTTGTATGACAAGATATCAATGTATTGTCGAATAATTTTATAGAATTTTTTACCATATAAAAATTTCACTGTATTTATTATTTTCAAGAATCGTGTGAAAAAAACCAAAGAATTTTTTTAAAAAATCCGAGAAAATTAAAAAATGTTTTTGCCGAAATTGGGATAGGGACCGAAAATTACAAAAAAAGGACGGTTCTCTGCGCTCTTGTACCCTGCACCACAAACTCCAAAAGCTCGATTTGAAGCTATTTCGTTTCTACGCTGACTCCTTCCCATCCAACTTGCAAGATGGAAACTTGAATAAAAGCACAACGTAAACCTATTACAGGAATTTAGAGTAATGTGCAATATGAATTCAGATAATTTTATAGAAAAGGATCCAAATAATTTTAGTAATTCCAGAGAATTAAAAAAAAAAAAACGTATTCTTGATCAATGTGAGATTCGAAGTTAAAATTACAAAACTAAGGACAGCATCCACACTCTACACCGCCAATTCTACACGCTGACATTTAATCTGCTTCTTCTCTTCATTCAATCCTTTCTATCCCACTTGCAAGATCAAATCTTGAATAAAGGTAATATAATTCTTTGAGCATGATTTTATTCCATTGAATTTTTGTCGGTTAATAGAAAAATATCAGACAAAATCGTCTATCTATTATTGTTTTGGGAAATGAATAAAAAAGGAGTAAAGAAATTTACAAATTTCGATGAATTCTAAAACAAAACAAAGAATATTCTTCCCCAATTTGAGTTTAGATCCTAAAATTATAAAACCAATCACAACATTTCGCTCCCTAGTGCCATATAGCATATAGTCCGTGCAGACAATTTCTTCTCTTCATTCTTTCATTGCCACATATTTGCACTGATGAATTTTCAATAAAGCCACGATGCAAACCTATGGCGGGTTTTAGCGTTTCATAAATTTGTAAACTTATCGATTCGTAGAAAATTTTTTACCAAATCCATTATTTTTATTTGTTTCAGGAAATGAATAAAAAAATCCGATAAATTTGATAAACTTTTCTGAATTTTTAAAAAAATATATTATTATTGGAGAAGGTGGGATTTAATCCTTATATCAAGAAACTACTGACAACTCTAAACACTCTTATCCCCGATATTAGCAGTTCCACACTCTGGCATTGAATCTATTCATTCTTTTAATTTACTACTTCCTATCCTATTTGCACTCTCCCATATGGAATAAAGATGCAATGTATTCCTAAGACAGGATTTTAGTGCAATGCCCAATTTTTATTTTTATCGTTTTATTGAAAAATTTCATGCCGAATCTATTGTCCTCCTTTGTTTCAAGAAAGGAATAAAAAAGAACCAAAGAATTTTACTGATTTTTAAAATTTTAAAAAAAGTATTTTTACAACAGGTGGAAATCGAACCTAAAATTACAAAACAAATGACGATAGTCGGCACACATATCCCTATATCACTAGTTCGACATACAAATGTAAAGCTACTTATTTTTTTTTCTCTCCGTTCTTTCCTTTCTATCCAATTTGCAAGATCGAACCTAGAATAAAGGTACCATATATTCCTTAGGCTAGATTTTAGTGCATTGCCCGATTTGAATTCTGATTATTTTTAGAAAAATTTCACACCAAACTCACTTTGTTTATTTCGGTAGAAAAATGAATTATAAAGGACTAATAAATCTTATAAATTTTGCTGAATTTTAAAACAAAGAATAATATTCTTGCTAAAGTTGGAACTCGAACCTGGAAAACCGAAGCTAATGACGATTGTTTACCCTATTAACCATTATACCATCAACGGCTATGAAGCTCTAATATCTCTTCCTTCATTCCTTCCTATCCGATTTGGAAGGTTGAATTTTGAATAAAGGCGTAATGTATCCTTATGGCAAAACGTTTTTAGCCTCCAAATTGAATTCTTATCGTTTTATAGAAACATTTCATTCCATATCCACTGCTTTTTTTTCAGGAAATGTCTGAAAAAGGAATAAAGAATTCGGTGAATTCGAATTTCGGTGAATTTTAAAACATAAATGAAAAAACAAACATATAATTTCCAAGGTGGTATTCGGGCCTAATATTACAAAATGACGAAACGCTCCATTGCACCATCAGTTATATACACTGGCCTTGCAGTTATGTATATCTTCTCTTCATTCACTTTTCCTTATTTTTCTTGCAAAATTGAATCTTGAATAAAAGAATAATGTATTCCTCTTTTTTTGTTTTGTTTACTGGCGCAAGAACCATAACTAGGTATACTACGCCAAGCAAAAAGGAAAATCAGAACAGATTATAAAAAACACGACTATAAATGCAAATGTAAATAGTTAAAACCACATAAATATGTCGACGCAAATAATAAAAAGGATCTTAGAGAAAGATACCGATTAAAGAAAATGCAAAACAATAATGTAGAGTAGACACTTTTAACACAAAATGAAACTACAAACAAAAGAAAGAGATGTTAAATGCAAGTCATGAAACCAATAGCTTAAAAAAATGAAAAAATATTTGTGTAGCATATCTTTATGTTTTTGTATAGGTAATGACGATGACTTGAAAAAGTGTAAATGATAGGAGTTCAGATATGGACATTCGATTAAAATATGATGAACCATAAAATCAATGATGCTTTGCGACACCTAAGGGCAGTTTAGCTAAATATAAGATATTTATCAGTAAAACGAGTATCTCCTATACGGAGATGAAGCATTTTGACATCCATCCCACATATAGTAAGAACAAACCACAAATCAATGTATTTTTAATAGAATGTAATTTGTTATGAATCTATAGATCCCATGCTATTTGCCAGATAGAAAAAAAATGATAGTTTAAATACTTTTTAATATCGTAAAAGGGAAGTCCAAAATTTGAAAACACCGAAGCAGATATTGTAGCTGAATCAGCCTTTTCGTCCTCTAAAATGCCGCCATGATTGGAAACCTAACAGAAAATAGGATGAAAGTCATTATTTTGTAGGAGATGAAAAGTGAACAAATTTCTATTAGTAATTGGATGCAACTAATTATGGTAATGTGAAAGTGTCTCCAAAGCACTCATAGTAAATTTATGCACATTCAGCATAAATTTACTATAAGTATGGATAGTAAATTTATGCTGAGTAAAGGACGAAACTGTCTAGAGAACACAGAAAATTGCAACTAATTCAGTAATAAACACTGAGCAGCAACTGTATGTGTCCGGTAGTTCAACGTATCGGATGGAAGTATGATGCCACAACCAGTATGCCCACCTGATTTCGAGCCATCCATGAAAAATGGCATAAAAGAATACCGACTGCGATGATGTAAAAAGAGCTGCTGAAAAATAAAGGGATTTATCGTATGCAGTGAACGATAAATCCTTTTCAAAAACGAAAACTGCGGGTTAGCTAATGTTGGGAAACTAAAAGAATCAACAGCTTTAACATGAGCAACGTTAAGGACTGAGTTCACGCAGAAGCAATTTGGCTCTCCCAAAATGGAAGGATGTGAGAGAGACGGGCGTTACAAAGTCGACGGAGACCAAATGACTTCGAAAATTTGGCTTAAGAGAAGATTCAAAACAGAGTTAGTCGCTTTAAACAAAGGAGTAGCTGGTGAAAAATAACACAGGGGCTTTCAACTAGTGGCACATGGAGCGCACCAGAGCAAATGTGCAAATGCTTACTTTAGTGCCAGACAGAACCTATACGCTTAAAGTCATTCCATGGGCCCTCAATGCCAAGCCCATCTTCATTGGATCCCTAGCAGATTAACATGGGTCTAATATCTAATGTGTCTCCAAGCATGTGGGCTTTCAGATTATCCACGAGAAAAGGAAACAAACATAATAGCGACAGATATCCATGGATAGTTCCTTTGTGAGCCATCAAGGGAAAGAATAAAGACGACAGAAACAGTAGGCTACAAGGAGAAAAATCTGGAAAGATCAGTAGGGTACCTAGGGCCTATAGAACTTGAAGAAGACGCGTCCCTGAGGCGAAAGTATTCTTACGGAAGGAATTTAGTGTATCATTCAATTTGAATTTTTATCTTTTAATAGAAAATTTTCACTCCAAATCCATTATCTTTATATATTTCAAGAAATCAATAAAATCAAAAAGAAAAATAAAAGAATTCTAAGAAATGCGGTTAATTTTAAAACATAAAAAAATTCTTGATGAAGGTGGGATTCGAACCTAAAATTAGAAAATCGATGACGACACCCAACGCTCTCACTCCTTACGCCTCCAGTTCCACACAGTGGCATTTATCGTAATTCACTCTTTCCTATCTGACTAAAATGACAGAATTTTGAATAGAAGCCAAATATATTTCTACGGAAGGATTTGATTGTAAGGTACAATTTAAATCCTAACATTTTCACAACAAATCCAATGTTTTAAATTTTTTTTAGAAAATGAATTAAAAGGACTAGAGTTTTAAAATTTTACAGAATTTTAAGACAAAAAAAAATTGTTTCACCGAAATTGGGATTCGAACCTAAAATTCCAAAATTAAACCCACGTAGGATTAAGAAGCACTCTACCACCAACGCCACATCCTGGTATTGATGTTGCTTCTTCCCTTCATTAATTCCTTCCTATCTGAGTTACAAGATCGGAACATGAATGAAGGCATGAATTATTCCTATGGCAGCATTTTAGTGTATTGTCCATTTCAGATTCTTAATGGTTTATAGAGAAATTTCGCACAAAATCTTGATTGAGGAAATGAATTGAATAAGACCAAAAAATTTTTAAAGTGAAAGAACAGCAAATTTTATGAAATTATAAAACAAAAAGGAAAAAGAAATATTTTTGAAGAAAGACAGATTCAAACCTAAAATTACAAATTAATTAAAATAATCAGATCTCTAATCCATTTAATATGTGAATTCTTACAGTTTTATAGAAAAGTTTCACATAATGCTTTATTTGTTTTAGAAAATGGATGAAAAAATAGATCAAAGAATTTTATAAATTATACGGAAAAATAAAAGGAAAGAAATATAGAAGGTGAGATTCGAACGTAAAATTACAAAACCAATGACGATACTCAGTGCTCTTAAACATTATACCTTCAGTTCCACGTCCCAACATTCCAGCCATTTCTTTTCTTCATTCACTCCTAACTATCCGACTTTCCCAACGAATCTTGGATAACGACACAATGTATTCTGTATTCCAATCTTGAAAGGCACGATGTATTGCGTTTTTATTCATGCTTAAGTAAATGCATAATGAATAAAGGCACAGG